>OY755242.1:454986-1054986 GCA_963576725.1 Azorinus chamasolen | reverse complement strand
TTCAAATTCTACTAGCAAACAGAATAGACCTGATCAGACGACTCCTCTAGGTACCGTCTGATATGGGTCTTCTCAGTTTGCAAATGAGCGAAAAGGGGTTTATATGACGGAAAGGGTTAAGTACATACATTATCTACGGCTCTGTCTTTCAGCTGAAAATTAAATACATATATGATAATGAACAAGTGTAATATGAAAATGGGTTAACCCTTTACTCCATAAATATTAATGTGAGAAATAATAAAAATCATCATGAATACAAATTAGGTTAATTTTTTATAACAGCATGTGGACAGGGTAATTTTTGACCATGGCATAAATTGTTGAAACATTGTTGAGCAGTCCCTGGCTTCTATAGGAGCCGTCTGATCTAGGTCTACTCTGTTTGCAAATGCGTACTTCCTTTGAATTACCACCCACATTAAGTGGTTTGTTTGTCTTACCGGCCACAAGAATTCGACAGGTATTTCAAACAGCACCTCCTCCTCCCTGTCTTCATGGTAGATGTTGTTTCTACCCAATATTGCCGTCTTGTTAGACCCATACGTACACGTTCTGTGCACTGGCATCGACTGGAATGATACAAACAGGATCTTACATGAGCCTGCATAGATCATCTATTATCAGCTTTACCATACGAGCTGGACAAATTATTCATCTACTCCTGACATAAGCCTTTATACGTCTTTGCAAACAAAGCAGACCCAGATCAGACGGCTCCTGTAGGAGCCGTCTAACCAGGGTCTGCTCTGTTTGCTTACAAAATGATATACATGTATATGTATACTTGAAAATACAGTTTATACAATGGTCAAACAATGCCTGTCTTCATGTGTCGTGATAAAATTGTAATGAATAATTATTCCTGATGTCATGCATTCTTGTATAAATGTTCACGAGTTAAGGGTTCTTTGATAGGTCTCCGAAGCCAAGTTAATATAGTCTTGATATAGTCTTTGACCAACAATCACTAAGCCCATCGCCACTGTGGGATCTAATCCCGGTTTGACACTTTCGAGTTTACATTGCGGTGGTTCTATTATGTTGCTCGACTTTGCATGACTATTTATTACGAGCAATAGAGGGGTGTCTTCATCCACTTGTATCCAGCTCGATGCCACAAAATAATTGAAATAGTGTTGTTGATGCTACAGTAAACCCAATCAACCACGTGACTAAAATATACTAAATACTAAAATATGTGAATCGTGTCTTGATAATTAGCTCGTATTATATTTAGTTCTCAAATTCAATGATTATACAGTAAAACCTGTCTTAAACGGTCATTTTATTTATTGAACACATGAGTCTTAAAAGCAGGTGGTTGTTTAATGCAGGGCATACGTGATACATAAAGTTCATATAGGAGCTTTCTCTATCACCTTTGTCCTGCACTAAGCTACCACCTGTTTTAAAAATTCATAAATAGGTTTCTTTTTTAATGGTCGCTTAAGACAGGTTCTACTGCAGATAAACACAAATATCACATGAAAGGGAAAACACTGACATGCTTCTTTATTAAATATTATATTTTAAGTCAAGGGCTATACATATAATTATTTCGGGTTTGTACAAATATTTCCTATTGTGTAACATTGGACGTGTTGGACCTTAGACGAGGTAAAAACTAATAATATACATTAAAATCTGTCTTAAACGGTCATTCATTTATTGAACAAAGGAGTCTTAAAACGCGGATGGTTGCTTAAAGAAAATCAAAAGTAATGCATAAAGCTCCTATACTGTTGTGACAATTGGCTCCTTTTTGATAGTTTTACCCATTCCTCAACTTTTGTTTATTTGGGTTATTTAGTAGTTTAGAGAGTATTTAGTTCTTCTGCATTGCCCTAAGGAAGCGGCTAACAATTAATGGAAAGAAACTACCCAGTAATGTGAGTAATTACATCATAATTTGCTAGTTATAGTTTAAGACTTATTGGTTTACAATACTGAAACGATGATGTGGTATATTTGTGCAATGAAAGGTATTTGAATGGCCAGCTACGTGATTCAAGAACGACAACATGTGGGGACGAATAAGTTAAGCGTGGTACCAAGAATTAACAGGGTACCATTCATAAGTGTATACAAGACGAATACTGATGCAAGGCATTGGATCGCCGCGAAATTTGTGTACAAGGAAGGTTTTTAATAAGGAACTGTTTTGTTAAGACAATTGAAATACAACATTTCATTAAAAACTTAACGAGATATGTAGCCTCTAGAGTGTAATGACGTAGTGACCTAGTTTCGAACCCGACATGATCCATATTTGAACTTGACCAAGATTGCATGTGGACAAACATTCTGATAAAATTTCAGTAAGATCTGATAACATTTGTAGCCACTTGAGTGTGAACAAGATTTTTCTATGAGTTGACCTAGTGGCCTAGTTTATGACTGCAGGCGATTCATATTCGAACTTGACCTAGATTTCATCAGGGTCAATACACAAACCAATTTACTTAAAGATCAAATGCAAAATGTGGCCTCCAGAGTGTTTAGGATTTTGTAATATTTGACCTAGTGACCTAGTTTTTGACCCGACATGACCAATATTCGAACTTGGCGTAGATTTCATGGAGACACATTCTGATAAAATTTCAGTTAGATCCAATAAGATTTGTAGCTTCTAGAGCATTAACAAGATTTTTCTAAGATTTGACCTAGTGACCTTGTTTATGAGCCCAGGTGACCCATATTCGAGATTGACCTAAATTTCATGCAGGGCAAAACACAAACCAATTTACTTAGAGATCATGTGCAAAATGTGGTATCTCAACGGACAACAGACGAGGGACATCCAACGATCCTAAAAGCTCAGCATGAGCACGTCGTGCTCTGGTGAGCTAAAAAAAATGAGGATAAATGAATATCCTACTCCCCTTCTCTAAAAAGGTGATAATAAAGAGACAAGGCTATAAATAAAAATATAGTCATTTATTATGAAACAAATAACTATGTAAACAAGAAAATATACTATGGCATGCTGATAAAGAAATCTGTTGCAAACTGTAACAAGTAAATACCTGGTAAAACTATTATGACATATGCATTGTTGGAAGTATCACATGAAACTTGACACAAATATCTAGGGCGGTCATTGATTGGTTCAGAGGCATTTTGACGATACCAAAACGTAAGAGGATAAATATTTTATCCCGTCACTACAGCCGCTAGTGACGTAATAAAGGGGTAGCATAATAAACCTAAGTTTATACGTACAGTAGAGGTTTATTTGTATAGTAGGTGTAGGAATTTTTCTTACGACAGGAACTATTTTTAATTTTTCTTCAAAATTGTTTTACCAAAAATAACGTATTAATTGAAAGAAAAAACACTTAATATGGATAATTATCATTAAGTATCCTAGTAAAAACCCAAACCGTCATTTAAAAAAATAATATAAAGGAAAAAGAGAAAAAAAAAGATTCGTCAGAGGTGAGAATCGAACCGGAGATAACTGCACGATAAGCGACCATCGTAACCACTACACTATCGGGCCAGACATACTGTAAGCGAAATTTAAGATGCATATAAAGTTACCATGCTACTATATTGACGCGTTTTTTTAAAAAAACAAAATAAAACAATAAAACTTCATTAAAATATTTATCACTCTCATGATAATTTAATCGATAAACTCTTACAAGGGCGGCGATGGTCATAGACCTAAATATAGCCTGTTCAGTTCCATTGACGAGTGACGTTAGCCCTATCTAAAAATAGAAACCGAGACGACGGAATTCGATTTTGACCATGTAGAGCCTCCGGTAGAATAATAACCATGTCTGTTTGAATTAACATATCGACTGTCGATTCAAATGATCTTATTTTTCAAATTCGAGCACGTTTTCCCGTCTTGTAAATGTAAGTCCCATCTACAGCACTGAAGGGCATAATTTAGAACGAGAGCACCGCAAACAGGTGCACGACTACAGTTTTGACCCGGCTTCAATTCTGCGACTTTGACCCGGCTTCATTTATGTTTTTACAAAACTGTTTTTGGCATAAAATGTCGATACTTCGACGAAAAAAGTGTCATAATTATTGTTATTATTGTACATTTGTTTGATAAATTTCTTTTTAAACATCGTATGAAGGTTTTTACATCACATATTTCACTACATCAATAATGCAGATAGAAACTATTCTCTGCCACGCTCTCATGTGCCAATTCATTTGGTTCATCTCACCGATTTACGCGGAATAGACTTTGTGAAACTTGTCGCTACCCCTCCTACATGGGTAAATACTTTTGAACATTCCATTAGTGATCGCCGCTCATGCGGCGATTTTATATAAACTGCGTTCCAACGTGCAGAGTCTCCTATACCAAATACACGATATACCGGGTTATAACAGCGCTTAACAGATAGGACTGAGTGTGTACTGAGTACATAGGACCGAGTCGGTGTTTGACTCAGTCGTTGGTAGACTCGGTGCTGGACCCATTCATAGGACACAGTCAGTGACTGAGTCGGTCATAGGACTGAATCATATTGCATGAGTCTCAGTGATCTATACGTTCACTGAACCCGTAGGTCTAGGGCTTGTATATCTGACCCGTGTTGGAATACCGGCCTTGGAGTTTATACTGTTTCTTACTATTTGGTATTAAACACTGCATTTAAAACTTAGTTCTATATTAGAACTGGTTAGACTGGGTGGTTTCTTACTGAGTAATTCTGTTTGATTCTGTATATATTAAATCATAGACCCAATCATTGTTTGATTAAGGGAATATCCCGACCCATTCATTCATTTAGTTTGTTTAATCACAGAAGCAGATAGCTTGAGGAAAATTATATTATATAGATCTAGTGTATTTTGACCGAGTCATACATAAGCAAAGAAGCTTCAGGAATATTTGTATATATAGGGTACACTTGGTCAGGGTACTGAGTGAGACACGCTCGAGACACGTTACACTGTATTGTATTGTATTATTTTTAACCTGCATTAAGCCACCACCTGCCTTACAGTCAAACAATTAAACCTCTTTTAATGGCCGCTTACGACAGGTTCTACTGTATGGTGCATTTATATATGTTAACCCTTCGCTTGCTATTCACGTCAATATACATACCTGCAAATAGTGAAGACCCTGATGAGACAGCTCCTGCAGGAGCTGTCTCATCAGGGTCTGCACTATTTACAAATTGATTGTGCAACCAGTGCACTCCGCAGCAGTCATTGCACAGAGAAATACTTGTACATGTACACAGTGAAGAGTATATGTAATTATACAACAGGGCATGGTTAAAGAAGGAGAAATGTATTTTAAAATTCAGCAAGCGAAGGGTTAAGTCATGAAATATTTTGCGATTTATAGGATACAATAATTTTACCTCAGTGTAGTGCATCAGGCAGGCTGTAAAGAAGGTTTTACACTCGTCTGTGCACGGAGGTGACGTGGTGAGTCCGGAACAGCAGCGGCCATTGTGGGTCACCCCTCTGTTGTTGTTGAGTTTTAATAGGGACACTTCAAACACGGCTGAACACATCACCTGAAAACATAAAAAAATGAACCGTGGCATGAGTGAAAGGTGATTGATCGGTCATGGGATAAGAGGAAAACAATAAAGCTATATGAAAGAAAGATAATTGACCAAGATATAAGCGAAATATGATAGGTCATACTATAAAAGAATAAGCCATGATATAAGAGAAAGAAACTAGGTCATGATATAAGAGAAATATATTAGATCATCATATAAGATAAATACTAGGTTATGGCCTAAGAGAAAGATACTAGGTCATTACATATGTGAAATATAGTAGGTCATGGTATAAGAGAAATATACTAGGTCATTACATAAGTGAAATATAGTAGGTCATGGTATAAGAGAAATATACTAGGTCATTATATAAGAGAAATATAAAAGGCCATGCTATAAGAGAAATACGACCTATGCCAGGTCATGATAGAAAAGAAATATACTAGTTCATGGTATAAGAGGAATACTCTATACTAGGCCATGATTACGAGAAAGCTAATAGACCATGATATAAGAGAGAAATATACTAGGTCATGCTATAAGAGAGAGCTAATAGACCACGAGATAAGAGAGAAATATACTAGGTCATGCTATAGATAAGAGAGAAACATACTTGGTCATGCTATAGATAAAGCTAGTAGGCCATGAGATAAGAGAGAAATGTACAAGGACATGCTATAAGAGAGAGCTAATAGACCACGAGATAAGAGAGAAACATAATTGGTCATGCTATAGATAAAGCTAGTAGACCACGAGATAAGAGAGAAATATACTAGGTCATGCTATAGATAAGAGAGAAACATACTTGGTCATGCTATAGATAAAGCTAGTAGGCCATGAGATAAGAGAGAAATGTACAAGGACATGCTATAAGAGAGAGCTAATAGACCACGATATAAGAGAGAAACATAATTGGTCATGCTATAGATAAAGCTAGTAGACCATGAGATAAGAGAGAAATGTACTAGGTCATGCTACAGATAAGAGAGAAACATACTTGGTCATGCTATAGATAAAGCCAGTAGACCATGAGATAAGAGAGAAATGTACTAGGACATGCTATAAGAGTGAGCTAATAGACCACGAGATAAGAGAGAAACATAATTGGTCATGCTATAGATAAAGCTAGTAGACCATGAGATAAGAGAGAAATGTACAAGGTCATGCTACAGATAATAGAGAAACATACTTGGTAATGCTATAGATAAAGCTAGTACACCATGAGATAAGAGAGAAATGTACTAGGACATGCTATAAGAGAGAGCTAATAGACCACGAGATAAGAGAGAAATATACTAGGTCATGCTATAGATAAGAGAGAAATATACTTGGTCATGCTATAGATAAAGCTAGTAGACCATGAGATAAGAGAGAAATGTACTAGGACATGCTATAAGAGAGAGCTAATAGACCACGAGATAAGAGAGAAACATACTTGGTCATGCTATAGATAAAGCTAGTAGACCATGAGATAAGAGAGAAATGTACTAGGACATGCTATAAGAGAGAGCTAATAGACCACGAGATAAGAGAGAAATATACTAGGTCATGCTATAGATAAGAGAGAAATATACTTGGTCATGCTATAGATAAAGCTAGTAGACCATGAGATAAGAGAGAAATGTACTAGGACATGCTATAAGGGAGAGCTAATAGACCACGAGATAAGAGAGAAACATACTTGGTCATGCTATAGATAAAGCTAGTAGACCATGAGATAAGAGAGAAATGTACTAGGACATGCTATAAGCGAGGGCTAATAGACCACGAGATAAGAGAAAGATGACATGTAAAAAAAAGAAGAGAAAGTATGTGTTACAACAGAACTATAATCAGTTTAGTTTCTTACCCCTTTACATTAAAACCAGCCTTTAAAAACAGAGTAGATACAGATCAGACAACTACTGTAGGTGTCTGATCAGGGTCTGTTCTATTTGTTTATATAACACAGGTTTTATATTCTACTACCATTGCAAAATTGTTCCTAATGTTTATTGAATCGAAAGTAGCCAAAATTGCAACAGTTATAATTTCAGCAGACATTATTCATTTCACGGCTGGGTAAGAATTAATACAGGATTATATGCTTCTGGTATTACTGGGCACTTCCGTGTGTCATTTCCTAATTTCCTGTCTGACTTTCTTCTAAGTTTAAACTTCCATCTTCCCCCTATTGTTTGTTTGTTATGTCTGAGCGTCTGTCTTCGTCTTGTATATACATGTACATTTGCTGTTTGTAGTCGTGGTGCTGTTTGGGCGGTTGTGTGTTTTGTACGCGGTGTTTTCTGCATGACTCATACATGTACTTTTATTTATAATCATACTGGACAGAGCTTGCATGAATATTAACTAAATGAAGAGTTAAAAACCAGAGTACCACTTAATTACGTCAACAGCAGCAACACTCAGGATAATGGGGGTACATGACCTGCTAAATGTAATTTCTCCAACAAACTCATATTGTTTAGACAACTAAATAGAATCGCCTCAAAACAGGTAATTAAAATGTTAAATTGTCGATAATGTATAGGAATCAGAGAGGAACGAGAATCAATATTGTCTATAATCCGGGAAGTGTGTGTGTGTGTGGGGGGGGGGGGGGGGGGGGGCTTATTGTCGATAATCTGGAGGTGCTGAATGGGGAACGAGAACCGTTGTTGTTGATAGTCCGGAGAATCGTTACTGTCAGTAATCCTGGAAAGCGGAAGGAATGAGAATCGTTATTGCCGATAATTAGAAGAGAAAGGGGAAACCAGAATTGTTATTTTGAATGGTGGGTGAGGATCGTTTTTGTCGATAATCCGGAAGAGCAGAAGGTTCGTTATTATCGATAATACAGAGCAGCAGATGAGCGATAATCGTTATTGGCGATTATCGGGAGGAGAAGAGTGGAACGAGAATGTTTATCGTCCATGAAGCGGACGTTCTTGTCAATAATGTGGATTCTTGTCATAATGTGGATTTCTATATTGTATACAACGTTTAGTATTTTCTAGTAATGCATTAATGAAATTCTCAAGAAAAATAATTCTTCTTTTCATATAGTTTGGATTTTGGCCAAAACAGAAATTGTAATGGAATAACTGTGTCTGGGCTGTATGGCGTTCATATGAATTAATAATTAACAATCTAATTTAGGTAACAAGTCCAATTCATTCTCTTATCAACGAATTCAGAGATGCAATAGGTGGGCGGCATGTTTTAAACCTTTTTATTCATATAAGAAATAATGACAGCTTGAAAATCATTTAGTTGCATCTTTATAATGAACGCAAACACTTGTTGCAGAAACTGTAGAATCTACATGTATATAAATTCATAAGCAAACAGAACTGGCCCTGATCAGATGGTTCTAACAGGAGACTAGGGATCTGGGTCTATTCGGTTTGCAAATGTGTTGTATGGCTTCCCTTTGGTTAAGGGTGTTTGGTTAAATGAAGTAAAGTACACAGTGTTTTATTAATTACAGTAAAACTTCGATTATCCGAACACTAAAATACGTATTATTATCGATCTTTAAGACAGGTGGCAGCTTAATGCATGGTGAAAGTCATGCAGAAAGCTCCTCTAGGAGCTTTCTGCATGACTTTCACCATGCATTAAGCAGCGACCTGCCTAAAAGGGTCTAAATTCTTCTATACCGAAAATTCGGATAATCGAGGTTTTACTGTATCCGGTAAACGTGTTGTCTGTACAGCATTCAAGCTGTTTCCATTGGAACTTTTAAATGTAAATCTTTAGCCTTTGTGTCTAATATTACCTTTGCAAACAGTTTGGATCCAGATGAGACGAGATGCCGAGTAATTTGGCGTCTCACCAGGATTCAAACTGTTTGACAACCTGGTTGCATTTTAAAGTAAAAATGATTACGCAGTGTATTATGAAAATTGAGTTGGCGAATGTTTGTGCAAAAACATTTCACTCCTCGGGCTAAAAGTTATTTTTTGGAAATGAGGGTAATATCATTTGCAAATATTGTAGATCCAGATCAGAGGGATCATAGAGGTCTGCACTGTTTGTCGATCAAAATCCTCTCACAAAGTTTAGCCTGTCATACTATATGGACCAATAAACAATGGTGTACTATTCCATTCTGTTAGATCAGCGTTGAACGAGTTAAAGATACATTTGATGGAATGTCAATCAGCTTTAACCCCATAGGCTATTTTTAGATCCATCCTATTTGAATGAATCTACCGACAAGGAACATTTACTACAGAAAAGATAGAAAAATAGAATTGTGTAGTTCTGAAACCATTAGGAGCAAATGCTCTATTTATCGCAATGGTTTCAGAAAGTGATTTTTACAGAGGCGTAGAAATGCGTATTTATGGAGCAAAGTGTGAATACGTAGGAGACGTCGAATTGTTCGGTATGAGACTTCCAGATACAAGCTGTTTATAATTGTAAGTCGAATTGCACCATGACGGATAACGTCTAAGAAAACTAGACTTATCATTGAATATTGGCATGCAAGCGCGTGTCACAGTGTGTGGAATTTTGAATTATTAAAGGGGCATAACTCTTTGAAAATTCATCCGACCGGAACGTTGGAATGCTTCCTATAAAATTCCGTTATAATCCTGACAGTAGTTAGTGAGAAATAGCTCAGAAAAAGATACCGACTGATAGTGGCGTCTGATCTAGTTCTACATCGTTTGTCACACGAGTCAACAAAACATGCAAGATAGCAATTAATACAGAAACCTGATCGGACGGTAGATATGTTCTGCACCGGTTAGTTGTGGTATAGCAGGGCTCAAATTGTCGCAAACCAACACTTCGTGAATATTTCAACGAGAGACTGCTTTAGCGATGAACATCTGTCTAAACATTTTTTTCTTAAATACAAAACATTACAGCGATGTTTTCTCAGATATATACCCTGCCTGCAGGTGTTAAATCAGGAGAAACCTTTAGCATGAGGAGTAACTTACACGTCAATGCAATTAACTTACCATTTCAAACTTCGAAGTAATCTTTCCTCCATTATTGTTTAAAGACGTACTATGTGTATAACACAGTTTGGATCCTGATGAGCTGCCAATTTACTCGGCGTCTCAATTGGATCCAAATTGTTAGCAAACGTTATCGCCAGCAATGCTGCAAACATTTCAGTAACATTTGCAAACAGGTTGGATCCAGATTAGACACCGAGTAACTCATTGTCTCATCAGAATTCAGTCTAATTTAAATCAATGTTTCTCAAATAGAGATCATTATGTTACAACATAATGAAAGAGACGTATACTTAAACAGGCCATACTTCAGTATGATCCTAGGTGGTTGAATCAAGTACCACACGCATGCTAGTGTAGGCCTACATCCAAACAGCGAACCCGGCATGATGCATGTCACAATGCAAGATAAAACGCAAACCGCACGCATGCTATCAGCAAACTATGTTGCCTTTGAAAACAAATAAATCAACAGAGCAACAGATAAGGGCTATATTTCACATTTTAAATCATCCTTTCACCAGTAAAACCCTGTGGTGTGACCACTCTTTAGAAGTACTACAAATGGGTCACTTTACTCCAACGTGATGCCGTCATCAGTGTCACGTGACTCACTGAAAGAGGCGAGTCAACAGGGGGCCAACTACGTATTATTATCAAATGTTTTGCTACGACAATTTATATGGGTATTTTAATAGATTTGTTTTCCTACGAAGCCAGTGTATCAATTGGGAAATGTTTTCCTTCGATAACAAAGTTGCCTTCGTAGGAAAACAAATATATTAAAATACTCATATAAATTGCCGTAGCAAAACATTTTGATAATAATACGTAGTTGGCCCCCAGTGGTTGCATGACAGGTGGAACGGAACTAGGCTACCACTTCAACGAGAAAAATGAAACAGAACAAACCAACGTCGTTTTGTAAGGTATTTGGTAGCTTAATGCGGGTTAAAAGTAATGCAGAAATCTCCCATAGGAGCTTTTTGCATTACTTTTTGCCATGCATTTAGCAACCAACTGCTTTTTAAGACTCCCATGTTCTATAAATGAATGACCGCTTAAGACAAGGTTCTACAGTATTGACGTAGAACAGACATAAATATTCATTATATGATTATAGTACTGTGTTCAATGTTATTCGGAGTATAGATTCAACTCTTAATCAGTTGAATAATGAAAAACTGACTCCTCCTTTTCTGAATAGTAATTAAATAAAAAGTTGTATCATAGTTTGTTAAATTGAAGAACAAAATCTGGGTCAACACTGTTTGCAAATATCGTATATACCCATTACGTCATAGGCTATTTTTAGATACAACCTCTTTGAATTAATCTACCTAAAAGGAGCATGAATTAGAGAAAAATATTTTTTTAGAATTTTGTAGTTTGAAACCATTGTGATAAATAGAGCATTTGCTCCTCTAGGAGCAAATGCTCTATTTGTCACAATGGCTTCCTAAAGTGACTTTTACAGAGTCGTCAAAAGTCGTCAATATGAGGGAAAGGGTTAAGGGTTTATCGCAGTTTTGATATAAGGGGAGGAAACACACACATACACATCTATCTCTAAATAGGAATTCGGCCATAAATCCGTAAAGAAGTAATTTGTACTTCTGAAGACCTTCACAGCAGGTATACGTTTTATATGTCTATAAACGCTCTGAATTATTTAGTTACAACAGAGCCTCTCTACAGCGATCAATTGATTAACACACATGGGTGTTTATGAGAACA
This sequence comes from Azorinus chamasolen, assembly GCA_963576725.1. Taxonomy (NCBI): domain Eukaryota; kingdom Metazoa; phylum Mollusca; class Bivalvia; order Cardiida; family Solecurtidae; genus Azorinus; species Azorinus chamasolen. Next base: position 1,042,790 of record OY755242.1, on the reverse strand, counting down.
GAGGGTGTCTAATGCAGAACGAACTTTCTGAATTATATTTCGCCTTAATCCTTTACTTCATGCATACTCATTCAAGAATCTATCACTTCATAACTATTCATCGACTTAATTTTTATATTACCTAAAACAAGATGACTTTTGGTCGTGTAGAGTCTAATAAAGTTTAGAATCAGTTACATAAGCAAACGGAAAATACCCTGATCAGTCTCTGGCATGGGTCTACTCTGTTTGCAAAGACGTTTTAAAGAGTTCAACTACCATCTGTCTGTATGAAGGACACAACAGAGCAGCCCAGGGTACATGCTTATAAAGCTTTTAGTTGACTCAGAGTTCGTTCTCAAGTTTTTGATTGGTCAGATTTGAGCCTTTGGCTCAAATCTGACCAATAAAAAGCTTGAGAACTCAAATCTGACCAATCAAAAGCTTGAGAACGAAACTCAGACTCAACTAAAAGCTTTATAAGCATGGACCCAGATCGGAACCGTCTGATCTGAGTCTACTCTGTTGCAAAAGCGCCGTCATTGTAGTGAGGTTTTACTTATCTGTAACTGTTAGAAACAACAGTACCACTTCAACTCGCAACGGCAAACAGCGTGGATCCAGATGAGATGCCAAATAACTCAACGTCTCATCAGGATCCAATCTGTTTGAAATTTGGTCAAATGTTTCTCAAAAGATTGATCGAATCGGAAGTAGTCAGATTTGCACTAGTTCCAAACCGGGAAGACATTATTTGTACAACTAAGTAATGGTTAAATGGGCAAGTTAGTGAAATTAACAAGGTGTTCTTTTATCCCTATCCTTCATATAAACGTATTTTCACACATTTCTAAACAGCGTAGACCCAGATTAGACATATGCAGATTAGAGCGTGCATATATGTTCTATTATCAGATTTATTATACAAGCTGGACAAATTATTACTCTACTCCATACATACAAGTCTTTATACGCATTTGCAAACAGAGAAGACCCGGAACAGACGGCTCCTATATGAGCCGTCTGATCAGGGTCTGCTCTGTTTGCTTATGACGTAATAAAGATATGACTACAGGTTTTTTCAAAGCAACATGTTCCACTGAAAGGTTTACATTATTGGCATCCACTTTATATATATTCGTGATATCATTATTTATTACATGAATATTGAAGAAGGAAAGGGTTAAAGCAGAACGAAAGTAAAAAACAATCTGCTTTGGGAAAATTCGACTTTTCTAGCCTCCTACAATGAGCTACTTAACCCTTCGCTTGCTATTCGCGTCAATATACATACCTGTAAATAGTGAAGACCCAGATGAGACAGCTCCTGCAGGAGCTGTCTCATCAGGGTCTTCACTATTTACAAGTTGATTGTGCAACCAGTGCACTCCACAGCAGTGATTGCACAGCGAAATACTTGTACACAGTGAAGATATATGTAATTAACAACAGGACATGGGTAAAGAAGGAGAAATGTATTTTAAAATTCAGCAAGCGAAGGGTTAAGATCGAAAGCTGAATGTCTATCGAGAAGTCAGTTTAGGGAGGTGGTACTGTATACAGAAATGTTCATGCCATGAGGCCATAGGCAGAACAAATAATCATGAATCTTTGTCATTGGTAGAAAAAAAAAGATTTCTTTCTCCTTATCGATAGAATACAGTAGAACGTGCCTATGCGACCACATATTGAATAAACATGAATAGTCTTTTGAATAGACTGTTCATATAGAATGAAAGTAATACAAAAAGCTCTTAAAAGAGCTCTCTGTATAACTTTAGTCCTGCATTAAGCTACCGAATTAGACCATTATTGGGTAGGGTTGTCGCTGTAGACACATTTTACTGTACACAACGTTCTGTAGAATAAAGCCTGTTTCAGGTCGTTAATGATACGGTGTGTTGTAAAATACTGTGATATCAATTATTTAAAGAGAAGTAACTTAATAAAACCGCAATGCATTCTAGGAAAGCACGAAAAGGAGTCATCAAAACTACTCAACTATTAAAGCGCTAATCATGACCTGACATATAACTACAAACGGTTTGGCTCCAGATCAAGTCTAATCAGAATAGACCCAGTTTTTATTACTCTTGTTTATCCTTGACCCTTTCGATATGCGAGTCCGTGATTACAGTAAAACCTCTCTATAACGACCACTAAACCTCTCTATAACGACCACCAAATTGTGTTAATTAGTTGATACTTAGAGCAGGTGGCTGCTTAAAGCAAGGTGAAAGTAAAACAGAACGCTCCTATAGCAGCGTTCTGTTTTACTTTCACCATGCTTTTAGGCAGCCACCTGCCTTTAACTCAAAATACTTGATGTGATTTAGTGGCCGTTAAAGAGAGTTCTACTGTACTTCTGCCAACAGTTTGGGTCCAGATGAGACGCCGAGTAACTTGGCGACTCATGAGGATGCACACTCTTTGACTCTCTGGTTATGATTATGAAAGGAAATTGGAGACGAATATTCGACTTTGAAACCTGAAGCAGATGATAATCGTAGCAGTCGAAATGTATTTGGCGACGAAAGAGCTAGCGTGTTTTTTTCTTCATTTTAGTGACTTATTCTGTATTGAACCACTGTTAGCAGTTTAGATTGGAGTAATTCTGACCACGGGTATATTAGACGAATTGATCTAATTATCAACATCTCGGCGACATAGCCTGAAACTCTACTCAACCCGGTTAGTAGATAGATATAATAGACATCGATTAAAAACAACGACCCGAACTAAAGCACAAATGTGCCGATAGTTTTGATGTGATACTTACAGGTCCTAGTTCTAGTCTGGTCTGACTTAAAAACGACACGCATTACTGTGTGTATGCCATTTTATCTACTTAAAATCGAAAGTTTCAGTAATAGAGAAAGCCTCATTTAGAAAGTTAGAGAAGGGAAAACACGTAAAAGAACATCAATTTAGTGTGTTAATGCTAACTTTTGAACTAAACAATACGTTATTCGCCACACGCTCCTTATCCTCTGGTAAAAAATATGTCAGCCCACACTCTCATCTGGGAAAGAGGTCGCAAAGCAGACTGTCATTTCTTGTAAATAGACCACAAAGTGTCGCTTTCAATCAAGATGGATTTTCAATTCATTTAACAACATATTTCAAAGCGATATAAAGCTGTTCCATTGCATGCTCGAAATTTGGAAAAAAAGGTGCAAAAATATGTTTTTTCACAAAGATGTAAAACGCAACAACAAAACGTGCCGATTCTGATTTGAGAGCTATTTAAGCAACAATCTGGTCTGCGTCTACACTGTTGACATGTGTCAATTCTAAAGGACGCTATGGATACGCATACAGACTGATGTGAAATGTGTACTAAGCACTTGTCTTTACATCGGAACAATTTGTACAATTATCTTGCACGGCACGTGTGCTTCGCCCTCTGAGAAAAAAAGCAGTTCAGTTGTAATAACAAATTTCAACTTCAAATTGCCAAGAAGGTTTCAAACATGAGATAACTGCCTTCAAGTTATGATCTCTTGCTGCATTTTTATCTAAAACTATGCACGGAACAGTGAAAATACATGGACACCACACGTAGAAAAATCATATTAGCCATCGACCTTTTCCACCATAATATATACAGTTGAAATTGCTAATCAGGAGTTTGTGATTGTGATATGTCCTAGGGAATATCGACGAATCTGCTAGTACAGCTTCCGATCACACTCTGTTCTAAGACAAACTCCTATTATGTTTTTTGAATGATATGATTTTAAAATGAATGCAAATAACACATTCACATAAGAAATATAGAGTTGTGTCTATCCATGTATTTTTAACAGAACTACAGATAAAGGTGCGTACCCAAATACTAAAAGTGTCGATTCTCCATCAAACCCTATACTGTGACCACTCTTAAGAAAAAAAACGATTCTAAAGAGAGGTCACAATATCTTATCTGGAGCTCTGTTACACATTATATCTACATGTATATAACAAAAACCTTGAGTCAAGATGAGTCACTCCGTGTTCCTCTGAGTCCGAGCTGATCACTGATTGGCAGCAAAAGAGTTAAGCCTAACTTTCTACAAGTATTTGTATTTGATCAAACTTTTAATGATTCAGACTCAGATCTACAGTGAAACCTCTCATTTAAGTATAAACATCAGTCTTGTTGACATTTGGCATGTGGCAGCTTAATGCACGGTGGGAGTAATGCTCATCTAGCATTAAGCAGCCACCTGTCTAAAAGTATCTAAATTCTTCTATTCTAGAAATCCGGTTTAGAGGGATTTTACTGTACAATGTATATCATTTCATAACCAAAAAGTACCGATCCTGATGTGTATTATGAACCACTCTGGCAGTTTTTCATTTGAACGACTGAATTGCTTCACCGATGTGACCTTTGGGTATTAAAATGTGGAAAATGATATGCAGACCATGATCAGAGAGTTCCTTCTTTATTCCCTTGCTCTGGGTATACACTGTTTTCCCAAGTCCCTTTGTAAGAGATACTATAGTAGAAACTGTCTTTAGCGACCAGTAAAAAGAGGTCTAATTAAGGGTTTATTAGGCAGATGGTAGCTTAATGCAGACTAAAAGTAATGCAGAAAGCTTCCTGATAGGAGCAATCGACTGCTTTTTAAAATGTCTGTGTCCAATCAATATAAGGTCGCTTAAGACAGAGTATAATAATTATGGTTAATCAGACTTAATATTCCACCGCACTTTCTACAAACACCGGGTCATTTTCCTATTCAGCACTTCTTCAACCTTTAAAATGCTATATGTTCAATTTGAAATGTTCGATCAATGTTTAACGATAGAGTCCATTCTGTACGAAAGGGTATGCTGTGAAATAAAATGCTGAATGACAAGTTGTGCATACCCTAGACAGCACGATATTCTAGGAGCCTTATGATCTGTCTACACTATTGTAAATATCAATATATTCGTTTCCAGAATTCTATGGAATTTAAGAGAATTGTGCATTGCGTGTGCTTCTGCACGTATGGCCAAACTGCAGCGAAGACAGAGGAGGGTGGCACTCAGCGGAATTATAAACAAAAAGGAAATGCTATTTACTTTAATTACTGCACTGCACATTGAAGCAATTTGCAATTTAACCTTTTACCCGAAGGAGATGCACTTTACACATACAGTAAGACCTCTCTACAACGGTCACTAAATTACATCAATAATGTTGTGTTAAACGCAGATGGCTGCTTAAAGCAAGGTGAAAGTAAAACAGAACGCTCGTATAGGAGCGTTCTGTTTTACTTTCATCTTGCTTTCAGCAGTCACCTGCCCTAAGTACCAACCAATTAACACAAATTAGTGACCGTTATGTAGAGGAGTTACTGTATTAGAAACAGAGTAGACCAGCACCAGACAGGTCTTGTATGGACTATCTGATCAGAGGCTGTGCGTCCTGTTTGCTTATGAAATAATACATATCTTATTATACAGTTTCTGTTATAGTGAAACCCACTCTTGTTTTAAATATTCAAATAATAGTTAGTTCTTACATGAATGCTCAACAGGTGAACAGAAATTCCACACTACAAAGTCATTCTCAGAAATAAAGCTCACTTAGGCTATAGTCATCGGTACAAACAGAACTGGAAAAAAAACGATTTATTGTGATTTAACGTTTGTAAAAACAAAATTTCATTTTGTCTTCCTTTTTGTATCATAATCGCAGTATCAAACAGTGTTGGTGTTGTTGAGACGCCGAGTTACAGTTTGAAAATTGTTTGCAAAAGTGAGTACAGATTCGTCATTGGAAGCGGTTATTTTTAGACCCAACCTCATTGAATAAATCTACCGAAAGGGAGCATTTACAAGAGAAAAGGAAGCTTTTAGAAGTGTATAGTTTTGAAACCATTGTGATAAAAAGAGCATTTACTTTTATGGAGCAAATGCTGTATTTATCGCAATTGGTTCAACAATGATTTTTACAGAGGCGTCAAAAGGCGCCAGCAGGAGGGAAATGGTTAAAGTTTAAAACATAAAAAAGACATATGAAACATTTAGTTAGATTTCTGTTAGAAGAGATACAGTTATACACACCGCCGACGTTAACTCTTTCGCTTCCATTTCTGATGCTGTAATCACCTATCAAAACAGTTTGGATCCAGGGACTCGTCAGAGTAAAAACTCGTTGATGTCTTGTTTGTATGTTTGGAAAGAAAAGGGAAGACAATTTAAATTAGAAAATTGTACCAGATGGCACTACCTTTAAGCGAAAGAGATAATGAAAGACAAAGTAAGGAAACGAATGCATTATTCTTTCTACAGCACTGAATTTACAAACTAAAGTAAATCCCCTCAAAACCGAACTTGTAGTTAGGTAGAATTTAAATATTTTAGGCAGTTGAACGCTTAATGCAAGGTGAAAACCACACAGAAATCTAATATGGGAACTTTCTTCACGACTTTCATCCAGCTTTAAACTGCCACCTGAATTTGATGCTACTTTAGAATTTCGCTTTGGAGGGGTATCGCTGTAATTAACTGAATACAAATGTATAACATGTAAGCCATTATAATGATGGATAATTTTGTATGTGGCATTAATTCAAAACAATTAAATATTACAGGGCGTCAGCAATATTTTATATACATTTAACATCTTCTAGTAACTGTTTCTACATTAAAGCTTTAACATGAATTAAATATATATCAATATAATTTGAGAATATCCTTTGTTACTGCTAAGAGGATTGAAATGGATTACAATGCTCAGACACTAAATGGTACAACGGGTGTTATTCTTGATTAAAACTAAATAGACACAAATGACTGACTGAATTAAATGAAAGTTTGTTCAAAGAAACATAAGTACACTATGTACTAGACTCCCTCTACAGCAACAACTATAATAGCAAACATAGCATGTGGTTGATTAATGAAGCACGAAAGTAATGCATAAAAGCTCCAATCTTTTTCATAACTTCTCTCTTGCATTAAGCTTCCGCCTGTCAGAATTTTCTTTGACTGGTTGTCATGTGGATGCTATACGGCACATTTTAATGAAGTCTTAACCCTTTACTCCATAAATGCTCCTTTTTACGTCTTTGCAAACAGAGTAGACCCAGATCAGACGTCTCCTGTAGGTAGTTCCGTGTCCCATTTCCTCCTGGAACTAATTCCCTGTATTAATTGCCCTGTATCACATGATCACTTCAGGGCGAATCAAAACAAGGGAAATAGATAAAAGTGAACATGGCTGCAACTCATTGGTATTTAGAGCTGGGGGTCGACTTAAATTTTATAAATTGCATATTCAAATGATGTCAATGAACGCCAACTATCATGTAGTTAAATCACTTTCACAACTATAGCTAAAACGACGACCACACCATGCTTAGTATTTTTTTTTTACAAAATACCAGTTTTAAATGTAAGAGTCTATAGCTTGATAAATAACATATTTAATACACAGGATAAATTAAAAACGGTTCGTCTATAGAGTCGTCCTTGAGAATCAGACTGTATTGCGATCTCTGTTCTACTGGGCACCACTGAAATTATCGCTAGTTCTAGATTTATGACGATCGCAAATGAATACTGTGATTGTCGTTTGTTAGAACTTATAACTTCTGTCGTAAGAAGCTAGCCTTAATCCTTTACTTCGCCTTTCGTCGCCTTTGCAAACAGAGATGACCCAGATCAGGGGCTCCTGGAGAAGCCGTCTGATCAGGGCCTGCTCTATTTGCTTATGCTTTACTATAGATATAATTCTAACTTTTCCTGCGCCCGTGTGTTAGTTTAACAATTAATCTAATTAATATTCACGATGTCATTATTTCTTACAGAAATGTTCATCGAGTAAAGGTTTAAATAGCAATACGTTCGGCTCTCCGGGTAGTAACCATGTCGTACAAGTAAATTAGGACTTACAATAACTTGAGTTGTATGAGATTTAGTCAGACGGGTTCAAGGTCTGCAGATGCCAATATATTTTGTTTCGTTGGGGTTTTGTTTGGGTTTTTGTTTTAGGTATGATATATACCAGACAACACGTTGTCTATCGGGAAAGAAATAAAACAGACATTGCTATAAGTACAAACGTTATATAATACTGCTATGACGTCACGAGTGTGGTAGTAGTAAGGTATCTTTATCTTAACCCTTTACTTCATAGATACGCATGTAACCCTCAATGTGCGGGAACCTAGTAAATGAGACATTTGAAAACAGTATAAACCCAGGTCAAAGGTCGCCCTTTGATCAGGGTCTGCACTGTTTGTCATAATAATCATTTTCTTTGGTGTTAAATTTAGATACAACTTCCTATTTAATTGATAATCAAAATGAGGAAGCTTGCAGATTTAATTATTCAGCAGATTAGGGATTAACCCTATACTTAATGAATATTCATGCAAGAAAAATGACACCATGAATATTAATTAGATTAGTGGTTATTATAGCAAATGGACAAAAGAATACTTTGCTATAGCAGAAACCATATGTTTTCTAAGACTCCTATGTTCAATAAATGAATGGCTACTTAGGTCAGAGTCTACTGTAATACTCATGCATCTAAAACACGGGCCATCTTGACATAGACAAACCAAGAGCAAAGAGATTAATCTGTCATTCAATGTGGTTTATTCAGATTCTCGAGCATTTGTCCAGGCAGTTGCAGAGATAAGCAGAGCGCTTAACCCTTTACTTCATGCAAATGTCTTTTAATGTCAGAATGGACTGCTCTGTTTGTTTGTTGGAGTCTACAGTTCTTCTCATATGCCTAAAATTCCTGATAAATATGTATTCTGTAATTGTGTCTTATATGAAAATTCATCAGGCAATTGGTTTATAAAAAGGACACAGACGACACTTAAAGTACACATAGGAAGCGTTACATCATTGTATCGAAGCAGACACTATTGCTTATGGTATTTCAGACACCTTAGGTAAATAGACAAAGCCATATCCCATTTAACATCACGTGCTCTGTTGCCCATAAATCACGAATTTCTCGGTCACATTTTAATATCCGCAAACTTTGCTGTCTGCTTAAAATGTTTACTTGTTAATGTTCTTCCTTTATCTGTCACAAACATCAAATCATCAACCAGTTTGGATCCTGATGAGATACCGAGTTACTCATAGTCCCGCTGGCATCCACACTGTTAGCATAGATACTCAAAGATGGAGAGCCGTAATTAATGTTGTCAGAACTTGTGGCCGACTCTTTTGCTAGCATACATGACATTGATATGATTTGTTTTCTTGTATGATTATGTTATGTACTACCCAGATTGTATATGCATTGTATATTGGCAATAAAATATGTTTAAACTAAACTAATCAAAGAGTCGCCACTGGCAGTGAAAGTATTAACGTCACCAGCGTGTCAGGCATAAACTGTCAATACTCTTCATACTGACTGACAAATTTACGTCAGTAAATACGAGCGCTTACTCTCAGGGGGTATCTATATATGACTTATAGCTCTAGAACAGAGAGATCGGGCGTCTGAAATAGTGAATGTACTGACTGTATCAGTTTTACAAAGTGAAAGCAAAGCCTTACCGGACCTTCAACTGATTTAACCTTTTCTTCATACAAACGCTTTTTCATGTCGGTGCAAAAAGAGTAGACCCACCTCAGACGGCTACTAGAGGAACCGTCTGATCAGGGTTTACTGTGTTTACTTATGACAAAACATCTTTGAATAATGAAAATCAGCATTTACTAGAGAGAATGAAACTCTAAGAATTGTTTTGTTTTGAAACCATTATGATAAATACACCATTTGCTCATTTATCACAATTGCTTCAAAAAGTGACTTTTCAGAGGCATCAAAAGGTGTCCATATGACGGAATGGGTTATGTTACTATCTGTCTTTAAGATCCAGAAATACGTCTTATGTACGTGGTCGCTTTAGCGGGGTTTACTGTTTAAATCATGCGCTTAAAGTACATGTATTAATCAGAGGTCCAGATAAGATGAGTAAATTAAAACATTTTGAAGAATAACTCCTTTATTTCTCCACCAAATCATATGCTTTGACCACTTTTTATAATCGTCTCGAAGAGACGATTCTAAAGAATGGTCACAACATAGGGTTTGGTGGAGAAATTACGATTTTAGTATGTGTGTACGCACCCTGTTTATGTTGACATAGTTTTGACCCCATACTTTTGTATTGCATAATCTGAAAAGTCAAATCTATTAGAAGTGAAAGACCTTTCGAAAGTTATTTGAAAATGAACTTCTTAGGCTTCTTGACAACCTGCAATTTGCTGATATGTTCTTTATACCACGTTCAAAACCATCTGGGTTATAAATATGTTTACAGCACAATCAATTTAACCTTTTGGGTGCTGAATTGTCAAAGTGTATGTTATTGTTTAAGGATGGTGCCCATTCAGTTACGGTGTACTTTTCGAGAGGATTTTGAACGAGAAATAATACAGACCCTGATCAGAGGGCTCCTCTAAAAGTCCGCTGACCTCTGTCTACACTGTTTTCAATTACCAGCACTCTCTGTTTTACAGCATCAAAAAGGTTAAGAGAACTGCGCATTGGACAACAAGATGTGCAGTTGCACGCCTGGGCATGCTGCATCTTAGACGAAAAACTAGCGGCACTTAAAGAAATGATAAACAATGCAGCAAAGGCTATTTAACGTTAATTGCCTGTCTGCACATTTAAGCATTTTGCAATTAAGAAGAATAAACTGAAATCAAAGATTGCTAATGCTACAATAATAATTTTTATGAGGACTGTTAAAAAATACATAGACTTTTGCTATGTGTGTAATTTGTGAACGATGTGTTATAAAATGAATTAAATTTTAATGACTGATCAATTTATCCCGGATTTACATACTGTAACAATTTGCAAGTAAAGTAAATTATTTATTTATATATAACTAATTTGACCACTCAAAAGAAGTATCATTCTGGAGTTTTCATGAACGTGTGTCATTGGGTTTATACTGTTTCAGGAATATTGGTACAGCTAACTACATTACATACATGTATGATCACTATTGCGACCTAAACCATGACACAGTAGTGTACAACAGTTGATTGCTGCACCTATGATACTAGAAGACTAATGGTCAGAATATATAATCTATGCGATAATATGACCTTCTATATGACCTAGTATGTACTTGATGTAAAATACACATCAAAAGTTACGTTGATTCCTGTTTCAATTATACCACTCTCAGATCTCTAATCAATATTACGACTGTCTTGGAAGCAGTCTGGTTTATTTAATAAGTAAACTACAATCAATTTAGTTTATCAATTAAACATACACTTTATACAGTGTTGTAAATATCGTAGTCCACAGTACATGTAATGCTATTTTGGATCACGATGTCACACAATTTCCATATTTGACGTGATACATAAATGTGCAGCTTGTAAATAGAATGTGCATATGTCCTAGGTTCCCCGTTGGAAAGACAGCCGTCTAAATTTGACATCCTTGTTACAGATCTATAACCAGTCTAGATTTGACTTCCTTGTTACATATCTATAAACAGTCTAGAGTTGACATCCTTGTTCCAGATCTATAACCAGTCTAGATTTGACATCCTTGTTACTTATCTATAACCAGTCTAGATTTGACTTCCTTGTTACATATCTATAACCAGTCTAGATTTGACATCCTTGTTACATATCTATAACCAGTCTAGATTTGACATCCTTGTTACATATCTATAACCGGTCTAGATTTGACTTCCTTGTTACATATCTATAACCAGTCTAGATTTGACATCCTTGTTACATATCTATAACCAGTCTAGATTTGACTTCCTTGTTACAGGTCTATAACCAGTCTAGATTTGACATCCTTGTTACAGATCTATAACCAGTCTAGATTTGAGATCCTTGTTACATATCTATAACCAATCTAGATTTGACATCCTTGTTACAGGTCTATAACCAGTCTAGATTTGACATCCTTGTTACAGATCTATAACCAGTCTAGATTTGACATCCTTGTTACAGATATATAACCAGTCTAGATTTGACATCCTTGTTACAGGTCTACAACCAGTCTAGATTTGACATCCTTGTTACAGGTCTATAACCAATCTAGATTTGACATCCTTGTTACAGGTCTATAACCAGTCTAGATTTGACATCCTTGATACAGTTCTATAACCAGTCTAGATTTGACACCCTTGTTACAGATCTATAACCAGTCTAGATTTGACATCCTTGTTACAGGTCTACAACCAGTCTAGATTTGACATCCTTGTTACATATCTATAACCAATCTAGATTTGACATCCTTGTTACAGGTCTATAACCAGTCTAGATTTGACATCCTTGTTACAGATCTATAACCAATCTAGATTTGACATCCTTGTTACAGATCTATAACCAGTCTAGATTTGACATCCTTGTTACAGGTCTACAACCAGTCTAGATTTGACATCCTTGTTACAGATCTATAACCAGTCTAGATTTGACATCCTTGTTACATATCTATAACCAATCTAGATTTGACATCCTTGTTACAGGTCTATAACCAGTCTAGATTTGACATCCTTGTTACAGATTTATAACCAGTCTAGATTTGACATCCTTGTTACAGGTCTATAACCAGTCTAGATTTGACATCCTTGTTACAGGTCTATAGCCAGTCTTTTTTTAACATTTGTAACGTTAGCTCTTATAAGCAAGTGAAAAATAATGTCTGCTTAAATTTGGATCAGATGCACTTGTGACTACTTCCTATTCGACAAACTTTGCTATCTCCAACTCTTCTACTGCCATAAATATATTCTCGTCTACAAATTTTGTCATCTGACTTCAATTTTAATTTCTTTATTTTTCTTACATTTTTTCGTTATAAACATATAAATACGGCTTGAACCTGTTTGGATATTGACGGGACGTCTTCTCATATGGATCCAAACTGTGAACATAGTTAAACACAGATTTAACCCTTCTCTTGCTGAATTTTAAAATACATTTCTCCTTCTTTACCCATGCCCTGTGGCATAATTACATATATCTTCACTGTGTACAAGTATATCGCTGTGCAATCACTGCTATGGAGTGCATTAGTTGCACAACCAACTTGTAAATAGTGCAGACCCTGATGAGACAGCTCCTGCAGGAGCTGTCTCATCTGGGTCTTCACTATTTACATGTAGGTATATTGACTTGAATAGCAAGCGAAGGGTTAACATTGGCAGCGCAACTGTTAAAGCCACACATATCAACTTCATGCCATTGCAGAATTAACTCTTATCCCGCTATCTGCGACCATATTAGCGTTAGATTGTGCAAACAGCTCGGATCCAGATACTATGTCGAGGAATTCGGCGTCTCATCAGGATGGACCCAAGGAGTTTGACACTTGGTCGAAAGTTTCTTAAAAACTTGAATAAATCGGAGGTAGTCAAAATACACCAGGTTCAAATTTTATGGCAGACATTATTTTGGGTTAAAAATATGCACGGTTATCTAAACACTGTTTTGACGCATTGGTGAAAAGAAAGTAGTCTTTATGTAGGTTAGAAGTTGTAAAAAACGTTAAATGAAGATAAAGATATGTAACGATATGTTTATCTATACAAACCATGGACCATATAATTTCAATAGTGCATCTGGAGTACGGGAACATGGCGCTTTACAGTTTCTTCCCCTACCATAGGTGAACCCCTAATAACCCTTTTCAAACGGTTTGAATCCTGTTTAACCCTATCTCTGTTCTATGTTTCTTTCGAATTTCAATACCTAATGAATATTCATGGAGACAATAGTTATAATGAAATATGAAAGGTGGAACATTGTAGCCGTTTTAGAAAGTAAAGAAACAGAAACAGATCTTTCAAATTCCGTTATCAAGCAAAGCCGACCCTATTCAGACGGCTGCTATATGAGCAGTCTGATCTGGGCCTACCCTATTTGCAACTGCATGAAAAGACGTTTATATAAAGAAACAGGTTAAATGCAGGGACATTTTTTTTTCTGTAAATTAAAACAATGTGTCAAAGTTTAAATATTTGCTGGAAAAAAGCATAGGTCATTCCTGAGATTTCAATTGCAGTAATTTAATATATGATTACTTTTGCAAATACAGTAAAACCCCTCTAAACCGGAATTCTAGTAGAGAAGAATTTGGATACCTTTAGGCAGGTAGCTGCTTAATGCAGGGTGAAAGTCATACAGAAATGGAGGAGCTTTCTGCATGACTTTCACCCTGCATTAAGCTGCCACCTGTCTCCAAGATCGATATTTATGCTAAATTTAGCGTCCGGTTTAGAGGGGTTTCACTGTATATTGGACTAATCTGATTCAAATGAGACGCCAAGTAATTAGATATCTCAACATGATCTAGATTGTGTGAAACTAGGATTATAATGTGAAACTATGATTATAATTTGGATACTAAGGAAAATATTAGAGTTAATAACGTGTAAAATATAGAACATCGTCAAATCAAGAAGATAGAAGAACAATATGACATACTGCTTTTACAAGCAAAACAACAACAATAGTGTGCCCCACACACTTCGTATATATTTAGCCATATCTTGGATCTTGGTGCATCAGAATTGATACATAGCATCATAGTTGCCGTAACAATCTTTAGCGAGAATATTTAAGTTAGACCGCTGATCAATGTAATGATATAATTGAAGACAACGAGGGCAGTGGTAGTCCTATATATCGCTTACTATTTCACCCGAGAGAGTTCCGTGTTCGTTTGACTTTGTATACATTTATACATTTATAGATAACCTTTCATCTTTTAATGTAATAACTGCATGTACACATATATCATAATAATCGTATCTTCTAATGTATGTATGTAATATAATAATCTTATCTTCTAATGTATGTATACATATATCATAATAATCGTATCTTCTAATGTATGTATGTAATATAATAATCGTATCTTCTAATGTACGTATACATATATAATAATAATCGTATACATATATTATAATGATCGTATCTTCTAATGTATGTATACATGTAATATAATAATCGTATCTTCTAATGTATACCACTCCTCAATGTAGCTCATTACAGTGACATAACTCATTCTCTCCTAGAATATTTTTGGACCCAATATCTTTCAGTTAATATACCGAAAAGGAGCATTAACTATAGAAAAGGAGAACTTTAGAATTACGTAGGTTTCAAACCATTGTGATAAATAAAGCATTTGCTTCTATGATATTTGACAAAATGCACAGTAAATGTAGAGTAGCAGACAAAGCAATAGGCTGTAAATGCACCTTAAACATGACAATAAACTAATAAAATGCATGAATTGTTTTAGACCAACAACCGAAAATCCGCGTCTTGTATTTAAGATACGTGTACCTACTCTTCTATTGGATATTAATCCAGTGTAATATTGACGGAAGACTGCCTTTTTAATGCGAAACAAATATATAACAAAAACGTTTTTACGAGAGTTTTCTGTATTACTCCCGTCTAGTATTAAACTATCTTGAAAACTAACCAACAGACTGTGTAGTTACTTTAGAGATATTCAGCGGTACATAGTGTACATTTCTGAATGACATTGGTAGATCTACCCGATTAACTCTTCCGTGTCATGTATTGTTTCCTGCAAAATGTGTTATGTGCTTCAATTTTTATAAAAAAATACATAATCACAATTTGATTCCTGATGCGATGCATATTAACTCGGTAACTCATTTAGATACCAACTGTTTGCAAAGGTAATCACAGATTAGCCTTAATGAACATCACGCTGTAAGTCTATCATAAATCACGTGTTAACGTCATCTGTGTGTTAGACATGCACTGATAATGATCGTCACACTGACTGACACATTTACGTCAGTACATACACGAGCGCTTACCCGCAGAGGGTCATGAAATGAGTGATTGCTGATTAGCTCTAGAATTGAAGGCAAAGGGCAGATGATAATAACGCTATTTGTTAAGATAACTGTATATTTTTGCACTGATTTTAGACTCAATACCTTGCATACTTATCTTATTTAACTTTTTTTTAAATTAAATTTTCAATCTCGGGTTTTCTGATATTTGTTTTCACGACTAAAGGATATAGGTTGCGAATATGGTTACAGTAAAATGATTTTAGAAGAACTGCACAGTGCACGGACAATGTGTATTTCATTGGTATTTTGAACGTTAACTATAAAACTGTGGTATTGAAAAAACAATAACCAGACCTTAAAGCAATTAAACCTTTATTGTTTCTCTAAATGATCAGGTATTACTTATTTAACATTTTATCTCATAGATACAACCTTTTAGGCATTTGAAAACAGAGAAAGGCTAACTTGGGTGGCTCCTATAGGAACCGTCTGATCCAGATCTACTCTGTTTGCTTTATTGATATCATAGATCCGATTCTTAACTTGCCATATCAATGTATTCCTTTGATTTATAAGATGTTTGCGAAAAGTAATATTCATAAGGTACATATAATTATATTAATCTTTGTTAGAGTCTCATCATTGTACAGCAGTATACATTAAATGCAATGCGTATCATAGATTTATAATTATGTACAATGCCATTCAAATGTGAATTATAAGAGACTATCAGAGGTATATATCAAAATCAACATCGCTATATACAGAGTTAAAAGATGACGTACCACCGCTATTCTTCTAACCAACGTATGACAGGATGCGTTGGTAGTTTCAAAACTAGTTAGAATGAAACTTAAGAATAAAATTTGAAAAGCATATATATACATATTATAGTGAACAGCAGACGACTCCTACATGAGCCGTCTGATCTGGGTCTACTCTATTTGCAAAGGCATAGGAAGAAAGACATATTTATGGAGTAAATGGTTAAGTTTGCATTTGCAAGATACATACTCGTATGTCTAACATCAACGCGATACGTTTCATGAAAACCACATACTAAAATGGCGGTAGAAATATGCTACCATATAAATCACTTTCGAATTTCAATTATTCTATTTATATGTATGTGTGATTTATAGCAAGTAGTAACCGCATATAGTCAAATTGGGACTGCGGGAAGTGGTTTTTAATATTTAAATGTATATATTTGATGTTGGAAAATATCAAAATCGGCAAATCCAAACAAAACGTACCATTACATCTATTACATGTGTGACACAACCATACTCTTTGCGTATTTTTTCAGCTAAGATATCTTTAGAAACCATGGAGGAACTCTTTCTTTCGAAGCCACGTACTTCAACTGCAAAAAGTGCTTATTGGTTCAGTGTTTTTAATTGTCTTCCTTTCTAATTAAAACACCAAACACCGAGAGACGAGTTATTCGGAGCCCCACCAGGACCCCAACTGTTTGTATATGTAATACGTAATTGTATGTATTAAGTATGCGTATGGAGTAAAGAATTGTGTTTCAAAATCCTTGATGGTGTAAATAACATAAAATAAAGCAGGTACATGTACAAATGTTCGCTTAATGCGGAACATAACTGTCGTCCTGTATCAAGCTACTGCTTGTTTTAAGCCCTTGCTCCATGAATATTCATGAAAAATAAGTACTTCATGAATATTAATTAACTGAAATTTTATAGTGGCATATGCGAACAGCAAGGAAATACTTGGTCATCGCAGAATCTTATATCAAAAATCATATATACAGTATAACCCCGCTAATGCGACCACGTAAAAGAGGTATAATGATGGGTGCTAGAGGCAGGTGGTTGCTTAATACAAGACGAAAGTAATGCAGAAAGCTCATAGAGGAGCTTTCTGCATTACTTTTGTCCTGTATTAAGCAACCACCTGCCTCTAGCGCCACCCATGTTTATTCTTTAAGTGATCTCATTAGAGGGGTTCTATTGTATACAGAAAACGTATATCATCTTTAAGTAAGAGACGTGAAAACGTTTTCTCTATCTGGTAAAGATTTGCAAACCGAAGACGGCTTCTTTCGATTTGTAATATAAGTATGTGGTAGCTTTCTGGATTACTTTTCGTATTAACCCTTACCTTCACATTTATAAACGTGTTTTTACGCATTTGCAAACAGAGTAGACCCTATAGGAGCCGTCCGATCAGGGTCTGTCCTGTTTGCTAATGCAATTTGAAAGATCTGTTTCTTTAAAATGGCTTTAATGTTCTACTATCCGTTTTTGGTTGTATTTCTTTTCATGAATATTCAGTAATTAATGACATTTGGAATAAACGTGGTCCAGGGAAATGGTTAAGCAATAGCACCTGCAATGATCGATACCGATGTGTCTTTCATAACTGGTGTTTTACTTTATAGGCTGAGCAAAAAATATTCAGTGAAACCCCTCTTAACCGGACGTTAATTTTGGTATAAATACCGGTTTTGGAGACAGGTGGCAGCTTAATGCAAGGAGAAAGTCATGCAGAAAGTTTACCCTGCATTAAGCAGCCACCTGCCTAAAAGTAGCTAAATTCTTCATTTCTAGAATTCCAGTTTAGAGGGTTTTTACTGTATACTGGTAGCCTTGTTCATATATCATTATTTTGAGAAGAAAGTCGTTGTAGAGAATATTTATTATAGCTACTCAAAGGTATGGATAGACTTATCGGATTAAAAATCACGTAGTCAGTCGCCCATAAATCACGTTATAACGCCATCGGTGCTTTAGACAGATACTGCCAATAATCGTCACACTGACTGACAGATTTACGTCAGTAAGTACACGAGCGCTTACTCTCAGAGGGTCTTGAAATGATTAACCCTTAATCAACTGAGCGCCACCTGTCATAAACTGGAATTCTAGTAGACAAGAATTTGGATACTTTTAGGCAGGTGGCTGCTTAATGCAGGGTTAATGCCATGCAGAAAGCTCCTAGAGGAGCTTTCTGCTTGATATTCACCCTGCAAAAAGCTGCCACCTGCCTCCAAGACCGATATTTATACTAAACTCAACGTCGGGTTTAGAGGGGTTTTACTGTAGCTTGAGTCCAGATGAGATGCCAAATAACCATATCTGATGGACAAGTGAATAGTACAGTAAAGGTTTGCTAAACATAGGAGTCAGTAAACGCAGGCGGTTGCTAAATACAGGACAAAATTAACACATAAATCTCCTATGAGAGCTTTCTGCATAACATGTCCTGAATTAAGCTACCATTTGCTTTAAAATCCAGTATTAAACTCCTTTTGAGTGATCACATTAGCTAGACTTTAGTTTCTCAAAAGCTTGTACGAATCGGAAGTTAGCCAAAAGACAGGATAAAAGGGTTTAAGCAGGCATAGTTTTCACTAGGATAAGGGTGAATTGTTTTAAAATAGAGAACAGACGGCTGCGCAGATATCATCGTATACACTAGGTTAGTTCTGAGAATCGTATATTTAGACATAAACTTTTGGCCAAAGCAGAATCAGATCTATAGTATTCCTTAAGCAAACAGAGCATACCTTGATCAGACGGCTCCTATAGGAGTCGCCTGATCTGGGTCTACTCTGTTTACAAAGGCATGGAAAGGCGTATTTATGGACAAACTGGTTATACAGGTCAAAAGTAATGCAGAAAACTCCTATATGAGCTTTTTGCATCACAGTTGCCCTTCACTAAGCAATCCCCTGCTTTTAAAGAATCTTATATTCAATAAATGAATATTCGCTTAAGACCAATTATATTGTATGTACCAATAAATTATTATAATTAGGATATACACTACTAATGTTTGTCCTGCCGAAAATAAAATGATATCGTTTAACCATTTCTTTGTTGAATATTCATTTAAGAAATAATGAAATCATGAATATCATTAGCTGAATTTTATATTGGCATATGTATACAGCATATCTTGTTTGGTATTTGGTAGAAACTGTAGAGACAGATATGTCAGATCATAAGCAAACAGAACAGACCCTGATCAAACGGTTCCTACGGGAGCCGTCCTGTCTGCATGAGTCTACTCTGTTTGCAAAGCCGTGAAAAGGTGTTTGTATGAGGGAAAGGGTTAAACTTTGTTCCTCCGTACTTATTTGCGTACATCAATTCATTAACCCTTTCCTGCATAGGTTATTTTTAGATCCAACCTCTTTGAACAGATCTACCGAAAAGGAGCATTTACTACTGAAAAGGAAAACTTTAGAATTGTGTAGTATTGAAACCATTGTGATAAATAGAGCATTTGCTCCATATGAGCAAATGCTCTATTTATCACAGTGGTTTCACAAAGTGACTTTTACAGAAGGGTCAAAAGGCGTCTATATGGATTAAAGCCTATGAGAACAGCTGAGCGAGCATCACACAACTTGAACCCTGATCACACGCTGGGTAACTCGGGATCAGAGAAGACGCAACGTTAACTATTGTTGTGATATGTGGTCACGCAGATATTAATTCCAATATAAATCAATCATTAAAATGGTTCAACGTAGAATAATATTTTATTGTCTACAGATCACAACCCTGTGATGCATTAAACAAATTGTAGCAACAAGTATGGACACTATAGTAAAAATAAATATAAGTACAATGTAAATAACTAAATTCATTTAACCATACTTCAAAGATGCGTTTACACTTTTGCTAATTGAGAAGACCGACATTTTACGGCTCATGTAGCGGTCTCTGATATGTAATACATGTAATATAGAATGACAAACAATGCAGACCCTGATCAGAGAGCCCATCTGTGTGCGAATGACAGTGCCCTCGTTTCCCGTGTTTAAAGGTGTAAAACAGAACGAAAGTAAAACATTAAATTTGGGATAATTCTACTTAACGTTCGTCACGCATTAACATGTTCAGATTATTATTATTATAACATGTAGTATTATACCATATTTATATAGCGCTATTTTCACACAGGATATGTGCGTTCAAAAGCGCTTAACATAGATACATTTTATGTACAAAACAGGGTATATTCAATATATATATATAGAGAATATTTAAAATAAAATGTATTTAATACTTATATATGGATACGGATAATAAAAAATAGAATTTATTTATAGCATAGGTATCCTTTCCGTAAGTTTTGTCGTATTATGCTCTATTATATTGTGTCAACACACTCAGATCACCAAAAACTTGAATCTAACAGTCTATGCACAGTGTCAGTACGTCTCACAATTACGACCAAGAACCACCAGACTTGGGTACATTTTTTTGGTATACACCACTACGCATAAAATATTGCCTTACATATATTGGACAATTGGGTAACAGAATAGGTCAATTTGAAGTCCATGCATATAAAATAAGCAATACAAATAAACAACTGTTATATACGAGCAATATGCAACCCCTCCAGTCAAACACTATTCGACCCGCTATGACAACGAGGGAGAACACAAAGGATAACCCGTTTTTGCTACATTCCTCCACATTTATTTTAATTGTTAGTTGTAATAGGGTATGTCCAAATATTAATTAAGGCGTAAAATGTCCTATTATAGGAACCCGAAAAGCCCAGAGATGGTCGCTTTACAGAGGTTATTGTAGTTAAATGGTTTCACTGACCTTCCAGCACAGCACAATCAGGATCAGTCCGTACTGTAGTAGCCAGCGATTGGACATTAGGTTATCATGGGGCAGCGTATCTCCGTAGGCAACTTCAAACATCAGTCTGAAATAGATAAACATGTCAACCGATGACTTTCTATGTGCGTATTCCGTAGGGATCAAACATCAGTCTGAAATACATAAAATATCAACAGACGATTTTCTAACTGTAACGTTTCCCTCCCAGTTGATTTTTCAGCTAAGGGCCAAGAACGTTGCACCACAAAACAGTTTGAGCGATGTGAAGCATGATTTTCTTAAATGCTTCCAAATTGGCGCCCAATGTTTAGAAATTTAATGTTTTATTCAACACATTAAGTCCAATTTACTCAAATATTATTTAAGAGGTAAACTCGTTAAATTGGTTTACGAAACACATAATTCTTTCGTGCGAATGGGTTGCCGAAAAAACAGAAGTTATAATTGTAAACCATTGCCAAACATGTACGCTCGTATATTACTCAGGAGACCTCTGATCATATGAGTCTATATGCTTTGCTGCATGCTATTGTAAGCCATTGACATAAACTACTTGGAATACAGATCAAGATCAAGAGTTCTCTGATCTGAGTCTATATATTTCTATCCCGTTTATAGAATCGTTAACCCTCCCTGGATGAATACTTAGGTAAAAATAATTGCATTAAGGATATCAATTAATGAAATTTATAATGGCACATGATAACATGGATATTTGGCATTGGCCGGAACTGGATAATAAGAGCTATATTATCCATAATATCTATATTATTCCTTCAAACCCAGAGCATGCCCTGACGGTTCCTACAGGGGCTGTCTGGTCTGCATCTACTCTGCTTGAAAAGGCGTCAAAGGGCGTCGTTTTCAGGAAAATTGTTAAATGGAGAGAGAACAAGCGGTGATGTTGCGGAAACTAGCAAAGAATGGCGTTAAATCGTGAATAATTCAACGATAAATGGCCTTCGGCTGACCTAGAAAATGAAAAATGTACACCAAACGGACAGGCAACTTGCCTTAGTAACTATACAAAAATATTTAATTAACCATTTGCCATATAGAGACATATTTTAATATATTTGCAAACAGAGTAGACCCGAGTCAGACAGCTTTGTAGGAACTTTCTTTGCCCCCCACATAGTGGTGGCATATAGGGTTGCCCTTGTCCGTACATCCGTCCATCCGTACGTCCGTTCGTCCGTATGCATATCTAGAATAATTTGCCCGGACTTCTTCTTAGAAAGTATTTGTCAAATCCGCACCAAACTTTACACACATGTTTGTCGTCATTATATCTTGGTCAAGTTCGATAGCCATGTAAATTGCTTCAGTGGTTTAGGAGTTACGACCCTTTATTTAAAAAAAATGACTCTAAAAATGACCCTTACTTTCTATGACAAAAAGTCTGAAGTAGGGGCATCAGTGTCCTACGGACACATTTCTAGTTAACCCGGGTCTTCTCTGTTTGCGTACAGAATAACATAGCATTGATTATATAATGTATGCCTTGGCCAAACTTTCCTTGTTCTTAATTGTTCTTTTTATCAACGGTTTATAGAGATTTCTCATTTAGATACAATATTTCATATGTATTACACCTGATATCCACATTAGTGGTAATAATACTGTAAGGGGAAACTAAATCCTTAACTGCCTTGAAATCACCCATTTCACTTATACGTGTATTTTTGTTTAAATTAATATAATAAAGCGGCTATTCAATCCCTTTAGGAGCTTTCTGCATTACTTTTGCTATTAAGCAATCACCTTCTTTTTAAGACTCCTATGTTCAATAAATGAATGTCTGCTTCTACCGTATTATGATATAAACCAAGAAAACCCGTTATTATCCGCTATAAGCTTCAGCTAGTTGATATTCATAGTCATTATTAGCATATGATATTTTGGGTGGAAGCTGGGCTCTGGAGAAAAAATACAATTTTACAGTTTGTCATTCCAATTACTTTCGCAAAGTATACCCTTTCGTAGAGAATGGACCCTATTGCTTACACTGATGGGTCATTCCACTGGGCAAGTAAAATAGTCAAAGGAGCAAGGTGGAATGGTTCATTATGTGTTGAAGTTATAGGTGTAGTCCGATGTAATTCGCGAGAGGGTTTTGAATGACAAAAAGTGCATACCCTCAACAAAGCGACCCTCTGGGACACCCAGTGATCCGGGTCTACACTATTTCCTGCATTCTAGTGGTTAATTTGAGTTAATATCTAACATAACTTCTGAGAAATATTTTCTTTATCAGATCCAAACTGGCCGTTATAGCAGAAATAGCAGGTCACGTGTTGAAAGATATTGCCAGTGCTGTAAGGCACAAATACCATTTTGTATGTGTAAACTATGTTCTTGTTTTGGTGATCTACGAGGTAAAGTTATAAGTTGATATGACTATACTTATCCATCTATATATAGGTATGTAGAACTACTAAGTACACATAATTAATCATTTCTAATAAAAAATATCATTCTTATGAAAGAAGTAATTGCCCTTGTAATTTTATTTTTGAAATTCCCATTAATTTACTAAATACATTACGTATTCATAAGTCTTGCATGAATTAAAAGTTCTATCACGATTTGGAACGACCTTTTTTGTTTTTCATGATCCTTTGATTTTGTATAAGTAAATTTGACGCATTCTATTATCCAGTAAAGGCATAACGCACATACGAAGATAACCATTGAAATACTACTGTTTGGACCATTTTGTGAATATTTTCCTGATCAACATAAATATATCTTGAACGTACTCGTGAATCAATACCGAAGGTTTTCATAGCCACTCGTAATTTCTTGTTTTAGAACGATATATTAGCTAGTCATACTCAACACACGCGGAATTAAAACGCACATTATTTTAACATCGCATAATTTTTGCAATCGTTATTTTGGTATCCTACTACTTTTCATCAACTCTTTCAACCCAGAATTATTATCAGAATGGAATAATCCATCAGTGTTTAAATACATACCCCATCCAGCGTGAAAGGCGTAAACTTACTAGAGGATATTGAATGACAGACAGTGCAGACCCGGATCAGAGGAATCCTCCAGGAGGCTCATCATGATCCAAACTGATCAACATACGGTCAATAGTTTCTCAAAAACTTGATCGAATCGGAAGTAGTCAAATTGTACATATCCAAATTTCAGCAGACGTTATTTTTCACAACACGTTAAGAGTTAATGCTTTAACTACTATATTGTGGAAGGTAAATTAATCCTAATTTATATGTAGAACCCAACAATTTTCATATGAGGGATTCTTGCGAGGGAACTATACGCGTGAAAGCCTTTGCCATTGATTGTTATAACAGTGCAAACCTTGATCAGATGGCTCCTACAGGGATCCTCTGATTTGGGTATAAAGTTTGCATATGTCCCAAGTACTGGGGGCACCACAGTTTATAGGTTAATTCCAGCGCCCGTACACAACTACGCCTTAGTATGAATAGCGACTCAAGATTGTGTCTACTTAGAACAGAACATTCAGTTGTTTTAAATGCAAGGGTGTAAACATTATAAGTGGCGAACGGTTATCTTGTGAAGCACAATGCTTCCTTCAGCCGCCAGAGGTCGTGGTATTTGTTTATACATCGTACGAGGTACATTAAGTCGCCCTGATTGAAATCAGATATGATCTGCTATGCACAATGAGTCTTTGATGGAACAAGTGCTACTCAGCCAACCAAGATTTCAAGAAAGTGCGTACTTTGTCGACTGAATATCAAACTGCAACTATATAAACTATATCATATTCATTCATTCGCATCTAGTATTTATAGTAAACCCCTCTTACCTTTAATCCATAAATATACCTTTCTACGCCTTTGCAAACAGAGTAGGCCAAAATCAGACGGCGCCTATATGAGCCGTCTGATCAGAGTCTGCTCTGTTTGCTAATGATAAAATACAGACATGATATAATAGTCGTATATATCAGATTCTACAGTTTCTGCCCGGTACAAATCCCTTAGGTCGTATTAAAATATAACCCAATTAATATACATGACGTCATAATTTCTTACACGAATGTTTATAGAGTAAATGGTTAAGCGATAACCTAGAGAGGGTTAATTATTCCGGGATTTCAAGTCAGGTGATAGCTGCAAACAGGGGCTTTCTGCATAACTTTCGTCCTGCATTACCTGCGTTAAATGGCATCAATTTCTATTCATTTCAGTGGAGGTTTCAGGGGGATTCTGCTACCGTTAAATATCTCTATTGCGACAAATAATTGTTCATTTATTGTAGATCTTATGACATGTGGTAGATCAATACAGGAAGAAATAAATAAATAAACCTGTCAATCTGCATTAAACATGTCCTCACACCACTTAACTCTTTCGCTGACAAATTTTGTCATATGGAAACTTTCAAGTTTGTCGTCTGTTACAATTTCATTTTTCATGTTCCTTCATTTTTATTTCAAAATACGGCAACGGTGAATGGTTGAGTCCTGATGAGATGCTGACCTAATTCCTCGTCTTATCTGGATCCAAACTGCGAGTATGCGAGTTACAATTTCATTTGATAGACGTTTGCTAACAGAGCAGACTCTACAAGAACCTGATCAGAGTCTGCTCTGTTTGCTTGTATAATAGTGTAGATCTGATTCTACAGCATCTGTCAATGCAAAGCATTTCTTTGTCAAAATGTTATTTACAAAATGTAAATCATTATTTCTTGCATGGACATTCATCATGCAAGTATAACAAAGCCATCAATGTTTACATAAGCCGAACATTACTGCAATGCTACCGCATAGACAGTGATATGGCGTCGATCGATAATATCTAATAGACATGAGAAAAATGAAATATATGCTGATGATAGTTTTGCGCTCGCGCCACCTATTATGTTATAAATTATAAAACGCGATATAACGCAATGCTATGCAAACAATTTACATTGCAGACTAAACAGGACTGACATGGGCAATTAACGGATAATGTATTACAATTACGTCATCATCGTTTCCTTGGATTAGATTAATGAGGTAATCCAAAACAGATCTCCAGTATACAGTGTAGGCCAAAACTTGCCAAATAATACAATAGAGTCTGTCTGGAGCGAGAACATAATGAATAAACATCGGCATCTAAAAGAGCAGGTGGTTGCTTAATGCAGGACGAAAGTAATACAGAAAACTACTGGAGGTGCCTCCAGCATTACGTTCGCCCTGCTTTAAAGTACCACCTATTTTTAACCCTTCGCTTGCTATTCACGTCAATATACCTACCTGTGAATAGTGAAGACCCAGATGAGACAGCTCCTGCAGGAGCTGTCTCATCGGGGTCTGCACTATTTACAAGTTGATTGCGCAACCAGTGCACTCCACGGCAGTGATTGCACAGCGAAATACTTGTACACAGTGAAGATATATGTGATTATACAACAGGGCATGGGTAAAGAAGGAGAAATGTATTTTAAAATTCAGCAAGCGAAGGGTTAAACCCCACAATTATACTATATACGTATGCTCGGTGTAGACAGGTTTTACTGTACTTCATGACTAGTATCGCTTTTTTGATGTCTGCAAAATATTGCAGGATGCAAACTTATCCTCTGCTTGAATTGCGTAAAGCCAACCAGAGTTTTAGATTAGCCCTTACCCCGTTGTGAAAAACATGACGTCCGCTCAAATTTAGATGTCTTCATATTTTGACTGCGAAAGGTTCGAGAAACAATTTTCAGAGACTTGTGACAAAGTGTCAAATAACTTGAATCCTGATGAAACACCGAGTTACACGGCATCTCATTGGGATCCAAGCTGTTTGTAAATGCATGGCGAATGACGGAATAAGGGTTGCAAATGTAATACAATGTTCTCTTGTGAGTCTTTATCAATTACGAAATGTTCCGGTACAGTATAAACTGTCTTAAGCAGTCATCTACAAGAAGTCTAACTATGAGTCTGTAAGGCAGGCGGTAGCTTAATGCAGGTCAAAGTAATGCAGAAAGCTCCTATAGGAGCTTTTTGTATTACTTATGCCCTGTATTAGGCAACTACATGCTTATTAAGATTCCATGCTATAGATGAATGGCCGCTTAACGCCTGGTCACGTATTTGCAAACAGATTAGACCCACATCAGACGGTTCCTATAGGAGCCGTCTGACAAGGGTCTGCTCTGTTTGCTAATGGAGTTTGATATATCTGTTTCTATAGTTTCTAAAATGGCTATAATGTTCCATCTTCCATATTTCATTAGAACTAATTTGTTCATGAATATTCAGTAGGTATTGAATATTTGACTAAATATAGAACAGGGAAAGGGTTAGGGCAGGTTCTACTGTAAGTGCATGTCTCATCTGGATCACGGTTATCTGCAGTCTGACTTCAGTCTTCAAGAAGAAACTATGCCTTACAAGTTACGGCATCAGGCAATCATCGGCTAGATTTACATAACCCTTTAACTCATGAATATTCATGTAAGAAATAATGACTATGAATATTCATTATATGATTTTTTTTATTATTGCACATTAAAGGTTCTTGCAATGACAGCAACTTTAGTATCATATCTATATTATTTCACAAGTAAACAGAGCAGACCCTGAACAAACGGCTCATACAGGCTACAAAGGCATGCAAAAAGGGTTTCTATTCGGTAAAGGGTGAAATCTTACGCTGTCGCGCATTGTCGTCTGAAGACTTTGTCGTCTGTTCAATATTTTCGTTGTTCAATATTCTTCAAAATTTCTTTTAAATAGTCACAACATCAAGTACTTTGGATCTTGATGAGACGACGAGCTTTTCAGCGTCTCATACGAATCCAACATGCTTACATACGTAATCACTCGTCATACAGCAAAAGTGTGAAACAAGCACATTTTGCACTAAAAGGTCGACGCTAGAATAGATTTTCAGTACTTTGATAGGGTAAGCAAATAGTCGTCTGCTGAAATGGTAGTCATTTTTTAAATAAGCTACGTTTTGTGTTCTTTGTCACATGGGTGTCAAACAGTTTTCATCTTGATAAGACACAAGGTTGTTTGGTGTCTAATACGGAATCAAAACTATTTGAAACGCATAATAGGTTCGCTTCGAAACAGCCAATTTCAGTTTTATTTTTGGTAATTACCCAAATTATCTCCCTTACATGCTGTAAGGCTCAGTACTCTGTTAGATGCATACAGAGGATATATTACAGGGGAAACTGGGTTTATCATAATATTGGCTTAAACCTACCCTGCTGCAAAAATTAATTCTTTACTCCATGAGTATTCATGTATTAGATACTGACATTATGAATATTAATTAGATTAATTGTTATAATAGCATATGTATATACATGTTTTTTTCCATAACAGACACTGTAGAATCATATCTATATTAACAGAGCAGACCCTGGTCTGGGTTTACTAAGTTAACAAAAAGCGTAGAACTGCGTATTTATGGAGTAAGGGTCCAAGTGCTCACTTAGTAAATACATATAGGTGTCTGAAACAACAGGTGGCTGCTAAATATAGGTGTCTGAAACAACAGGTGGCTGCTAAATATAGGTGTCTGAAACAACAGGTGGCTGCTAAATATAGGTGTCTGAAACAACAGGTGGCTGCTAAATATAGGTGTCTGAAACAACAGGTGGCTGCTAAATATAGGTGTCTGAAACAACAGGTGACTGCTAAATATAGGTGTCTGAAACAACAGGTGGCTGCTAAATATAGGTGTCTGAAACAACAGGTGACTGCTAAATATAGGTGTCTGAAACAACAGGTGGCTGCTTAACCCTTCGCTTGCTATTCACGTCAATATACGTACCTGTAAATAGTGAAGACCCAGATGAGACAGCTCCTGCAGGAGCTGTCTCATCAGGGTCTGCACTATTTACAAATTGATTGTGCAACCAGTGCACTCCACAGCAGTGATTGCACAGCGAAATACTTGTACACAGTGAAGATATATGTAATTATACAACAGGGCATGGGTAAAGAAGAAAAAATGTGTTTTAAAATTCAGCAAGCGAAGGGTTAAATGACGAACGAAAGTAAGACAGAGAGCAACATGTACCAGCTGTTTATACAGGCGAAAGTTTCATTTCTTTTAAGTGGCCGATTTAGAGAGGTTTTACTATAATATATCAAGTTAGGCGAAATGAGGTTATTTTACTCTGATAGTAAGCGAAAACAAACAGGAACCGTTAACACAAAGTTCTCCTTATCAATTGGAAGTCAAATTTTATAGTTAAAATGGATAAGTGATATGTTAATAAATCTTGGAAGAAATCTTTCAAACTTCCTATGAACAAGATTGTCTTATCTATCGAAGTTTTTACATACACATTTATTATATAATTATATTGTGCAGAAACAGAACTAACAAAATTCCTTCTAGCTATTCAGTATATCTTGTTTCAGACATTACTTCATAGTTACACCTTTTAATGCATTTGCGAATAGAGTTTACTCAGATCAAACGACCCCTGTAGGGTCCGCTCTGTTTACTCGTCGACTAAGTTTTCTGCGATGACCAAATTTTCCTCGTTCCACATGCCGTTATAAACCCATTTGAATCATATTCGTGTAATGCTTTCTTATATAAATATTCTGATAATAATTCATGAAGTAAGGGGAGCTATAGCGCCGCACATGGTTTACAATACATACCGAATATCGAACAGTACAGCAGATCAAACAGCAACAGTTTGAATTCAGATGGGACATGGAGTCACATCAGAATCTAAATACAGTAACCCCCTCCCCCTCTAATGCGACCATTAAAACATGTCTAATTATGGTTCTTAAAGGCAGGTGGTAGCTTAATGTAGGACGAAAGTTACGCCCTGCATTAAGCGACCACCTGCTTTTAAAGGCATATTTGTTTATTAATAAAGTGGCCGCATTACAGGGTTTTTAATGTATGTACACTGGTACTATTCCATCCAATTAAAACAGTAGCATACAATAATAGTATATGCTTAGTCTCTATCTCATAGATACGCCTGTTTACGCATTCGCACACAGAGTAGATCCAGATTGATAAGACGGTTCATGTTTTAGCTTATGGTTTTCAATGTTTGCTTGTGATATACATGTAGATGTGATTCTACACCGTCATTCCTAAACTACCATTATAAAACTTCTGCTTATAAATACGTCTTATTACTTTTATATGAATATTCATTAGGCAAAGTTTAGATATGTTTGCCACTTTGAATTGTAGAATACAACATTCATTTCTATTTATTCCTTAACCTGCTACGAATATTGTCTACGAAAACCATGATCTGTGTAGTTTTTTTTTTACTTCCTTCCGATTTATTCAAACTGTTGTAAGAATAGCAAACAGCCTGTGTCCCGAGGAGACGTTGAGCTACTCGGAGTCTCACCAGGAACCAAGCTCTTTACAAATGCGAGTCATTTGGCGTTCAGCAGGTTTAGGGTGGTTAAAGTTCTGAATGAGAAAAAGTACCGAGAGGGGGCGTTAATCAGTTTTAGTGTCGACTAGTTGGCACAGGTAGGCAGATCTATTTCTCGGTGTATTACAATGATTAGTTCAAATGTAATTTCGTTCCATGCTTGTCAGAACTTTACAGCATCAAGATAAGAAACATAAAAAGCGTTTATGGCTGAAAAATTAATTTATTTCTGTTAATGCTTTTTGTATTCCTAGAATTTTCATAATGTTATGTGTTACCATAGAAATTAATGAACAGAAAACAGAGTAACAGATAAAAGTGCATATTCAAATACTGAAATCGTCATTTCTCCACCAAACCCTGTGTTGTGACAACTCTTCGAGACGATTCTAAAGAGTGGTCACGGCATAGGGTTTGGTGGAGAAATAAAGAAGTTACTGTTGAAAATGTTTAAATTTACGCATCTTATCTGGACGTCTGAGACAGTATTGTTAGAATGCACAGAAAACGACATGTTGAGATAACATCAACATTAACTGTTTCGCTACCATGCGCGAATTTATAATTTATAAACAGTGTGGACACAGATCAGATGTCGAGTAACTATGGTAACGTTTTCACACTTTGATAATGTTTCTGAAAAGAAAGTGAAGAAAATTTAACTTTTAGATCTGATGCAGACGATAATTCTAGCAGACGAAATTTATTTGGTGCTGTAAGGGTTAAATATACCCTTGGAGAAAAGTCAAGTGTGCAGAATAATATATTGTTTAAACTATTGTTTGGGTTCTTAATATAGCACTTTAATGCACATTATGTTAAAAAAAGACGCCTTTCTATGTTTCTATAAATGATTCACGCGTAAATTTGAAACTCTTACAGGCGGTCGTAGAATGATATAATCTTACAGGCATGTGGCTGTTTAAACCTTTACTCCTTAAATACATTTGCAAACAGAGTAGACCAAGATCAGATGGCTCATGCATGAGCTGTCTGGCCAGGGTATGTTTGCTTATGAAATAATGTAGATGTGATTCTGCCATGGCCAAACATTCCCGTGTCCATGTGCTGTTACAATGATACATTTAATTAATATATCCGTTGTGTCATTATTTCTTACATTAATATTCATAGAGTAAAGGGTTAAACAGTTGTACGAAAATAAAACCATGTGTACAAAGAGAGCTTTATGCATACGTAAAACCATGTGTACAAAGAGAGCTTTCTGCATACGTAAAACCAGGTGTACAAAGAGAGCTTTCTGCATACGTAAAACCAGGTGTACAAAGAGAGCTTTCTGCATACGTAAAACCAGGTGTACAAAGAGAGCTTTCTGCATACGTAAAACCAGGTGTACAAAGAGAGCTTTCTGCATACGTAAAACCAGGTGTACAAAGAGAGCTTTCTGCATACGTAAAACCAGGTGTACAAAGAGAGCTTTCTGCATACGTAAAACCAGGTGTACAAAGAGAGCTTTCTGCATACGTAAAACCAGGTGTACAAAG
Source organism: Azorinus chamasolen (assembly GCA_963576725.1). NCBI lineage: Eukaryota > Metazoa > Mollusca > Bivalvia > Cardiida > Solecurtidae > Azorinus > Azorinus chamasolen. Next base: position 1,010,519 of record OY755242.1, on the reverse strand, counting down.
AGAGCTTTCTGCATAAGTAAACCCAGGTGTACAAAGGGAGCTTTCTGCATACGTAAAACCATGTGTACAAAGAGAGCTTTCTGCATAAGTAAAACCATGTGTACAAAGAGAGCTTTCTGCATACGTAAAACCATGTGTACAAAGGGAGCTTTCTGTATAGGTAAAACCAGGTGTACAAAGAGAGCTTTCTGTATAGGTAAAACCAGGTGTACAAAGAGAGCTTTCTGTATAGGTAAAACCAGGTGTACAAAGAGAGCTTTCTGTATAGGTAAAACCAGGTGTACAAAGAGAGCTTTCTGCATACGTAAAACCAGGTGTACAAAGAGAGCTTTCTGCATACGTAAAACCAGGTGTACAAAGAGAGCTTTCTGCATACGTAAAACCAGGTGTACAAAGAGAGCTTTCTGCATAAGTAAAACCAGGTGTAGAAAGAGAGCTTTCTGCATACGTAAAACCAGGTGTACAAAGAGAGCTTTCTGCATAAGTAAAACCAGGTGTACAAAGAGAGCTTTCTGCAACGTAAAACCAGGTGTACAAAGAGAGCTTTCTGCATACGTAAAACCATGTGTACAAAGAGAGCTTTCTGCATAAGTAAAACCATGTGTAGAAAGAGAGCTTTCTGTATACGTAAAACCATGTGTACAAAGAGAGCTTTCTGCATAAGTAAAACCAGGTGTACAAAGGGAGCTTTCTGCATACGTAAAACCAGGTGTACAAAGGGAGCTTTCTGCATAATAAAACCAGGTGTACAAAGGGAGCTTTCTGCATAATAAAACCAGGTGTACAAAGGGAGTTTTCTGCATAAGTAAAACCAGGTGTACAAAGGGAGCTTTCTGCATAAGTAAAACCAGGTGTACAAAGGGAGCTTTCTGCATAAGTAAACCCAGGTGTACAAAGGGAGCTTTCTGCATAAGTAAAACCAGGTGTACAAAGGGAGATTTCTGCATAGTAAAATCAGGTGTACAAAGAGAGCTGTCTGCATAAGTAAAACCATGTGTAGAAAGAGAGCTTTCTGCATACGTAAAACCATGTGTACAAAGAGAGCTTTCTGCATAAGTAAAACCAGGTGTACAAAGGGAGCTTTCTGCATACGTAAAACCAGGTGTACAAAGGGAGCTTTCTGCATAATAAAACCAGGTGTACAAAGGGAGCTTTCTGCATAATAAAACCAGGTGTACAAAGGGAGTTTTCTGCATAAGTAAAACCAGGTGTACAAAGGGAGCTTTCTGCATAAGTAAAACCAGGTGTACAAAGGGAGCTTTCTGCATAAGTAAACCCAGGTGTACAAAGGGAGCTTTCTGCATAAGTAAAACAAGGTGTACAAAGGGAGATTTCTGCATAGTAAAATCAGGTGTACAAAGAGAGCTGTCTGCAGAAGTAAAACCATGTGTAGAAAGAGAGCTTTCTGCATACGTAAAACCATGTGTACAAAGGGAGATTTCTGCATAAGTAAAACCAGGTGTACAAAGGGAGCTTTCTGCATAAGTAAAACCAGGTGTACAAAGATAGCTGTCTGCATACGTAAAACCAGGTGTACAAAGGGAGCTTTCTGCATACGTAAAACCAGGTGTACAAAGGGAGATTTCTGCATACGTAAAACCAGGTGTACAAAGGGAGATTTCTGCATAGTAAAATCAGGTGTACAAAGAGAGCTGTCTGCAGAAGTAAAACCATGTGTAGAAAGAGAGCTTTCTGCATACGTAAAACCATGTGTACAAAGGGAGATTTCTGCATAAGTAAAACCAGGTGTACAAAGGGAGCTTTCTGCATACGTAAAACCAGGTGTACAAAGATAGCTGTCTGCATACGTAAAACCAGGTGTACAAAGGGAGCTTTCTGCATAAGTAAAACCAGGTGTACAAAGAGAGCTTTCTGCATAAGTAAACCCAGGTGTACAAAGGGAGCTTTCTGCATAGTAAAATCCTGTGTTAAAGAGCTTTCTGCATACGTAAAACCAGGTGTTAACGAGCTTTCTGCACAAGTAAAACCATGTGTTAAAGAGCTTTCTGCATAAGTAAACTGCGTATTAACCTTTACAATCAGTGTGATTACATTTGCAAACAGTTTGGATCCAAATCAGACGTCGAATCATCAGCGTCTCATTAGAATCCAAACTGTTTGATAGTCTGACAAAGGCGTTCGAAAAGAAAACTACTGGAGAAAATCCGCGTAAGAATATTTGGCACTTGACAACTTTCCAGATGACAATTAACTTAGCTAGCAAAGAATAAAGAACGATTTTAGACGTACGGTACAATGTAAAATATCGCTAATCTGAACATCCACTCACTCTCGCTACTTCGAACATTCAACCTCTCTAATCCGATCACTCGCTCTCGCTAATCCGAACACTCAACATCTTTCACCCTTACACTCAACCTCGTAGATCCGAAAACTCAATCTCGCTAATGTAAACATTCGTTTTCCTTAATCCGAACAATCAACGTTACTAATTGGAACACTTAGCTCGCTAATCCGAACACTCGTCCTCACTAATCCTTACACTCAGTCTCGCTTATCCGAACACTCAGCCTCACTAATCCGAAAACTCAATCTTGCTAACCAGACCACTCAACCTAGCTAATCTGAATACTCAAATACATATTACCATCGGTCTTAAGAACGAGTCGAATCTTAGAAGGTCCATTGTGATTTTAATTTTGCATTAAGCAGACACATGCCTAAAACGTTTTCAATTCTTTTTTACTAGATAAGAGGACCAGAATGGCCCTGAAGCGCTCACCAGACAATCAAATTTCAATACCTACTGAATATTCATGAACACAATAGGTATAATGAAATATGGAAGGTGGCATACTGTAGCCATTCTACAAAGTAAAGGAACAAGTCCTTCAAATGCCAATCAGCAAACAGAGCAGACCCAGATCAGACGGCTCCTACAGGAGCGGTCTGATCTGGGTCTACTCCGTTTGCAAATGCATGAAAACACGTTTACATGAAGGAAATAGGTCAACCATTCCTTGTTGAATATCCGTGTGAGAATTAATGACATTGTGCATATTACAGCAGTCTCGCTAATATGATCACTCCAAAGAAGTATAATTCTGGACTTTTAACATGGGTTGTAGCTTAATGCAGGACAAATGTTATACAGAAAGCTCCTATTGGAGCTTTTTGCATTACTTTTGTTCTTCAACATGCAACCACCTGCGTTTACAGACTCCTATGTTAATAAAGTATGTGGTCGTATTGGCAACACTTAAGTGTACAGTAAAACCTGTCTATAACGGCCACTAAATTGTGTTAATTAGTTGGTATTAAGCGCAGGTGGATGCTTAAAGCAAGATGGAAGTAAAACAAAACGCTCCTATAGGAGCGTTCTGTTTTACTTTCACCTTGCTTTAAGCAACCACCTGTCATTAACACAAACTATTTGATGTAGTTTAGTAGTCGCTATAGAGAGGTTTTACTGTAATTAGATGATTTTATAATTGCATATGCACATCGGAATTTGTTTGGCTATTGCAGAAACTGAAAAGTGAGGTCTATGTTATTACATGAACGAACAGAGCAGTCTCTGATCAAACGACTCCTATATGGAATACAGCAAAACCTCTCTATAACGGCCACTAAATTGTGTTAATTAATTGGTATTTAGGGCAGGTGGTTGGTTAAAGCAAGATGAAAGTAAAACAGAACGCTTCTATAGGAGCGTTCTGTTTTACTTTCACCTTGCTTTAAGCAGCCACCTGCCTTTAACATAAAATACTTGATGTAATTTAGTGGCCGTTATAGAGAGGTTCTACTGTATTTGTTATGAGTCTACTCTGCGTGTAAAGACATTGAAAGGTGTCACTATCAAGTATAGTGAGAGCCTAACGCAGGATATGTATAGTGATACATGTAGCTTAACGCAAGATATGTATAGTGATACATGTAGCTTAAGGCAGGATATGTATTCTCTAGAGCTCATTCACTCTCCTTTAACCCTTTCTCTGTTCTATATTTATTCCAATGTTCAATACCGACTGAATATTTATGGACAAAATAGTTATAGTGAAATATGGAAGGTGAAACATTGTAGCAATTTTAAAAAGTAAAGAAACAAGATCTATGAACTTTCAATTAGCAAACAGAGCAGACCCTAATCAGACGGCTCATATAGGAGCAATCTGTTAGCAAATGAGTGAAAATACGTTTATATGAGGGAATGGATTAATACATGTAGAAGCTTTCTTCATCTAAAATGGATCCAAACCGATTACAAACGTTATCAAACGTTATAATAAATAATTTAAATATGACCATGGACTACTTTACAGAACAGGAAAAAACATTGAAGACAAAACGAACATAAAACTAGCCAGAGAACTTCAATTTAAACAATTAACTATTATGCAGCTATCTTAACCCTTATCCCGCTATCCCTGACCCGACTCGCATTTGCAAACAGTTTGGATCCAGATCAGACGCCGAGTAACTCGGTAACTCATCAGAGTCAAGCTGTGAGACACTCGCTCAATACTTTCCCAAAAGCTTGACTGAATCGGAAGTAGTCAAAATTGCACTGGATCCAAAATTTAGCAAACATTTGTTTTTATCAAAGCGGGATAAGGGTTCGCCTTTAGTATGTTGCTGGTAAATATGTTGCTGGTGAGCATGTTGCTGGCGAGTATGGTTCTACCTTTGTTAATGATACTGACGTGACGCCAAATGACTCGGCGTCACATCATGACGCAATCTGCCATTGTAATTGCATTTTAGTAGACCAATTGAACACACATTTTAGATTTGAAAATAGAACGGACGAACATTTCTGCTAAGAATGTTTTGCTCAGAATGCTCAAGTTTAACCCTTCTCGTGTTATCAAAAGTGATGTAAGCTGAAAATTGTCTTGCAATTACTTAAAATATCGAGTGCATGGGCTTTTTGGCAGAAACTGTTGACCGAGATTCAAACAGCTTGGACCCTGATGAGACGCCGAGTTACCTGACGTCTCATCTAGTCCACGCTGTTTGCTAATGCAAGTTGTGCAGTACTTGTAGCGTAATAAGGGTTAATAAGCCAATGACGTAATTACAAGGCCCAGCAAGAATAATGAAACCATCTCATCATCACGTGATCATTTCTCAATTTGTGAAAGCTACCAATTTAACCAGGTTTAATTGTGATTTTTTTCTAGGAAGACGTAATTTGTATTCTCAGTTGTTGAGTTTTAATGTAATTATAAAACATCTTAATTTCGAATTATTTTGTAAAGTGGATCATGCAAGTTAATTACATCAATTGCGAAACGAGAAATAGTGTCATCACTGAATATCAGAATTGCGAATCCAGATCATTTAAACTGGGTCACAGATCAAGGTCAGTTTTGAATCAATATCATTTCAAATGGGATATTATCAACTTTATATAATTGTATAATTATAGAAAAGGGAATTTTTACAAAGGCAAAACCCGTGAAGTTTGATCTGTTTTATTCAACAAGCAAACAGAGTAGAGCCTTACCAGACAGTTTGAGATGGGTGAACTGGGTTACCAGACAGTTCCTACAGGACACGTCTGAGATGGGTGAACCACAGGTGCTAGGCGTGTGGCCATTTCACAAATACTGCTTATAAATACCTTCAAATACGTTTAGACATCATAACTTGACATTATTAAAAAAAAAATCAAAAAAAAAAATTAAAAAAAAAAATCGTATAGTATATTAATATATATATAGTAATATACTATACGATTTTTTTTTTTTTTTTTTTTTTTTTTTTTAATAATGTCAAGTTATGATGTCTAAACGTATTTGAAGGTATTTATAAGCAGTATTTGTGAAATGGCCACACGCCTAGCACCTGTGGGGTGAACTGGGTTACCAGACAGTTCCTACAGGAGTCTGATCTGAGATGGGTGAACTGGGTTACCAGACGCTGACTGTTCCTACAGGACACGTCTGATCTGATCTGATCTGGGTCAACCGGGTTGGCAACAACGACGTTCACAGGCGTCTCTGGTTAAGACTACAGTAGAACCTGTCTTAAGCGACCTTATATTGATGTGACACAGGGGGTTTAAGCTGTGGTGGTTGTTTAACCCTTCTCTTGCTGAATTTAAAATACATTTCTCCTTCTTTACCCATGCCCTGTTGTATGATTACATATATCTTCACTGTGTACACGTATTTCGCTGTGCAATCACTGCTGTGGAGTGCACTGGTTGCACAATCAACTTGTAAATAGTGCAGACCCTGATGAGACAGCTCCTGCAGGAGCTGTCTCATCTGGGTCTTCACTATTTACAGGTAGGTGTATATTGACGCGAATGGCAAGCGAAGGGTTAATGCACGGCAATGGAACTTTCTACATTATTACTTTTGACCTGTATTAAGCTACCACATGTCTTACAGACCCATTAGACCTGTTTTTAAGGTCGCTTAGGACAGATTCTATTGACTTCATCGCTTAGCTCTTCAGCTTATTTGGCAGTTGTACATGCGGGGCTGCTTCCCATTTGTGTCAGGATAATGTGATTAGGTATGGGTTTAAAGTCCTTAACCCATTACCTCGTAAGTTTCTGTCAGACCATACCTCTTTCAATAAATCTGGCGCATTTACTAGTGAAAAAAGGAAAGTTTTAGAACTGTGTAGTTTTGAAACCATTGTGATAAATAGGGCATTTGTTCCTATGGAGACAAAATGTGTCAATTTGGAATTTATTAAAGAATCGATTAACCTAAACAGACCACTCCTGTAAGGGATCCAGATACCACCCACACACTTCCTCTGGACGTCCATGGTCAAAAGACTGCAAAACACACAAGTTCACGCTTTCAACACTATGTATACAGATTGTTACCACATTTACAAACAGTTTATATCCAAATGAGAGGCCGAGTGAGTTATATGGCGTCTCATCTGGATGTAAATTATTTGAAACTTTAACTGTATTTTTGAAGTCAAACAGAAAAAGACATAATTGAGACTATCGATAGAATTTTAGCAGATGATAATTACGTTTAGCGTGTAATGAGAAGCAGATCTACAAACGCCTTTGCAAACGGAGTAGACACAGATCAGACACAGATCAGACACAGATCAGACACATATCAGACGGTCCCTATAGGCGCCTGATCAGGTTCTGCTCTGTTTTGCTTTTGAATGATACAGATTTGATTGAACAGTTTCTGCCATGGTAAAACAACTTCTTGTTCTTGATGCCATGATACATTTCCAGGTACTTAATATACATACGTTAATTGTTTGCAATGAATATTTATGGAGCAAATCAACCTTGCTAGATGTCTGTTAACTGTTCTCATGATAAGCGCCACCTGACTCAAGGGCATTTGAAACCAGCTTAGATCAAGATGAAACGCCGAGTAACTCGGCTTCTCACCGGGGTCCGAGCTGTTTGACACCCGGTCAATGGTTTCTCAAACATTTGATATGTGATATTTGATAATCGAAAGTGAGAGAAAAAATTCAGCAGCAAATCAGAGAATGGGTAGACTTTGTTCTTCAGCATAAGGATTAAACCCGAGTAACAATAATCTTAATCGTCATTGTGTATTGAAACTATTTCCGCGATTTTCCTGTCATCTCATCTAACTTAAAACTCATAATTCTTCCCCTGCCAAGGGATAAGCCGTGATCACCTTTGCAAACAGTTTGGATCCAGATGAGACGCAGAGTAACTCGGCGTCTCATCAGGATCCAAACTATTTGTTACTGTGACAATGGTTTTTGAAACAAAAATGAAGAAAAATAAAATTGTAGCAGATGATAAAGTTTGCAGACGACAAAATTGACAGCGAAAGAGTTAATTAAAAAGCATAAATGAATCAAACTTTGAAATTGAACATTTAGGCAGACGACACATTCTGCAGATAACAATACGTGGCAGCGAAAGATTTAAGAACTCCATTTGATAATAATTGAATGACTTCTGCAGAGGGACATGGTTTTGTACTGTGAGACCAGTAGAATTCATTTTCATAAATTAAATTACATTTTACTTTGATAATGCAATAATAAATATCTTGAAATGAAATTTCACCATTTTCGAATGTAATCATGAAACTGCACCAGAATGATACGGGTGGGAAAATAAGATTTACATAAATTACATATTTCTTCACTATTCATCGAATTTGTGTCAGCCTTTCAGAAAACACATTGATAACATGTTAAGATCCAAACTGTTTGACACTGTGACAATGAGGCAGACTATTGGTTTTGAAGAACTGAAGCAGATGACACTTTTTGCAGACGAAAAATTACAAGCATTTAGAGGCTTTAACCTTCCGTTGCAAAGTTTTGTCGATGTTTTTTTCCTCTTCATTTTTGTTTCGTTAAACACATAATCAGAGTAACATACTGTTTGGATCCTGATGAGACGTAGAGTCACTCGGCGTCCCATCTGGACCCATCTGTTTGCATAGGTATTAAGGGAATCGCAACTGACAGTGGATGAGTTAAACCTTAGATCGCTCGCTGCAGCTTAAACTTAAACGCTTCCGCTACCAACTTTTGTCTTCTGCAAACAGTGTCGTTTGCTACAATTTTCCATTTTTATTGTTCTTCATTTTTGTTAAAAGAAACAGTCACAGTATTAAAAAGTTTGGATCCTGTGATGAGACGCCGACTTACTCGGCGTCTCATCTGGATCAAAACTGTTTGCATAGGTAATCACAGATGCGACACAATCATTGGCAGCGAAGGAGTTAAACCATTTATGTAGAGCATGGAGACCATCGATCCAGATTAGACATCAAATAAAAAATAATGCAGTAAAAGTCTTGCTAGATCACTCAAAACGTCTATTTCAGGATTTTAAAACAGGTGGTAGCTTATGCAATACAAAAGTGATGCAGAAAGCTCTCACGGGGCTTTCTGTATCTTTTGTTTGCTGCATTAACCCTTTCCCTCATACATACGTGTTTTCCCGCATTTGCAAATAGAGTAGACCCAGATCAGACGGCTCCTATAGGAGTCGTCTGATCAGGGTCAGCTCTGTTTGCTTATGGCATAATATAGATATGATTCTACAGTAGCTGTCAGAGCAAAACAAAGTCCTTGAAAACTTTACATGATAAAAAATCGGCACATGAATATTCATGATGTCATTATTTCTGACATGAATATTGAAAAGGGAAAGGATTAAGCAATAAGTGCCCTATGTTAGTAAATCACGTGGTCGCTTTAGCGAGAGTGTAATGCATCAACGACACTCAAAACTCACCGACAACACTATTAATATTGTACTGTATCAACGCCACTCAAAACTCACCGACAATACTATTGATATTGTACTGTATCAACGCCACTCAAAACTCACCGACAACACTATTGATATTGTACTGTATCAACGCCACTCAAAACTCACCGACAACACTATTGATATTGTACTGTATCAACGCCACTCAAAACTCACCGACAACACTATTGATATTTGATTAAATATACGAAATCTATTTCCTTTTCAATCCATTTACAGAAGAACCTGTAGTAAGCGGCCATTCCCTTATTGTACATAGGAATGTTAAAAAGCGGACGGATGCTTAATGCAGGACAAAAGTAATACGGAAAGTTCCTATAGTAGTTTCTGCATTACGTTTGACCTGTATTAAGCTACAATCTGTTTTAAAATCCTGAAATAGACGTTTTGAGTGGTCGTAGCAAGACTTTACTGTATGTTTAATGATGTCTAATCTGGAGCCATGGCATCCATGCTCTACATATATGGTTATAGACCAATAATTAGACCTCGTTTAATGGCTGCTTAAGAAAGGTTCTGATATAAGCCTAATCCCAACCAAAAGGACGAAAAAACGTGTACAACCAGATCAAACAACTCATTCACTTCAGAAGACCCCTGATATCAGGTTCTGCACTGTTTGCTCAACAATGGTCACATCAGGGTCAGAGGTTATAAAACTTCTGGGTCTGAGTCTGAGAACATTCTCAAGTACCTGATTGGTCAGATTCTGGGCAAGCTTGAGAATGATCTCAGACTCAAACCAAATGGTATATAACCTCGGGACCAGCACATTTGCAGAAACACCCCTTCAAATGAAAATAATTACAAATTTGGACAATTTCACTGACAGAATGAATCACTATTCAATGGCGAAACTGTAATTACCTATGCAAACAGTTTGGATCCTAATTAGTAACCCAGTACCTCGGAGTCTCATCAGGATCCAAACAGTTTGTTACCGTGATTATGCATCTGAAACAAAAATATGTGACACTTAACAAATTAAAAGTTGAAACAGACGACACATGTTGCGGAAGACAAGAACACAGTAGCGAAATAATTAAACCTTAATGCGCAATGATAGTTTTGATCAATACATGTATTAAACCTTATTGCGCAATGATAGTTTTGATATTATGTACAGTGATAAATGTTCCTAGTTGTACATTCTTTTCACTTTATATATTTTATTTCATTTATTTACTGTGTGTTAAAAATAAGTGATTTAAAACTTTATTTCGTTTTATATTTCATCATTAACCATTACTCCGTGAATAAGAAATAATGACGTCATGAATATTAATTAAAAAAATATATAATGGCACCATGATCAGTGGTTTTTTTATGATGACAGAAATCAGATCCAGATTATTACATTAGCAAACAGAACAGATCCTGGTCAGACACCTTCCACAAGAGCCGTCTGGTCTGGGTCTACTCTGTGCGCAAAATATTATTTCTTTTTATAAATCATTAAAATACATATTTATGGTGTAAAGGGTTAATTATCAGTCACAAATTTCAGAGGCAATTTCTTCAAGTGAAATAATTTAAGCAGATGACTTATATTGGAGGGAAAGTTAATTAAAGCAAAGTTCTGTTATAAAATCGCACAATTTACCTGTATGAAAATAATCTGCTTGTTGTCAAGCGTATTCCGCTATGGTCCAGTCATATCTGCACGCGCACATACACACACTGACAATGATGTGATCCAAGAAATTCTCGTGGTTTTACCCATCCCCTGCAACGCAAAAACCTCACTTGAATTATACCTATGGTGTAGAATTAGGGCCATTGTAATCTTTATCTGAGAGAACTTTGTGGTGATTACGATGACCTGTTCGAGAATTCTGCAATCCTTCCTAGCCTTCTCAACAAAACGATAACGTGAATTCATCCGGTCCCTTTTTAACTATTTTTAGACTCAACGTCTTTAAATAAATCTACCAAAAAGGAGCAATTAATTGAGAAAAGTAAAAATTTAAATTGTGTAGTTTTGAAACCACTGTGATAAAAGAGCATTTGCTCCATAGGAGCACATGCTTTATTTATCACAATCGTTTCCAAAACTGGCTTTACAGAGGCGTCAATAGACGTCAGTAGACGGGAATGGGTTAACCAGCGTTATCTTTTAACCCACACGCTGCCACGCAGTCGCCTGCAAAAAATATAGCCTGCTGCAATTCTAGCTATTAAGCTTCCCTCTTTTTCTTTCAAGAAACGTAATCACAGCAACAAAAATGTGAATCCTGATTAGATACAGAGTGACTAGGTGTCTCATCTGGATCCAACCTGTTTACAAAGGTGATCATACTACGGTAGTCCGATCACGCCACTGCAGACACCATTCCAAGACGAAATACAGTACCTGTCTTAAACGACCATTAATTTAGTGAAGATAGGAATTTTAAAAAGCAGGTGGTTGCTTAATGCATGGCAAAAGTAATGCAGAAAGCTCCTAAAGGATATTTCTGTATTACTTTTGAGCTGCATTAAGCTACCGTCTGTCTTATGGGTCCATATTTAGACCTCGTTTTGAGTGTCACTTAGACAAGTTCTATTCTATATCTAATCCATGTTTGTCCTCTACTGGAAATATGGTTTAGATTTTAAGAAGCACATCTCGATTTGATACTTTGTCATTTTTTAATTTTGTTTTTGCTTTGTTTTTGTTGTTTTGATCGTATTTTTTAATTTTTATTTGTGTGTGTGTGTGGGGGGGGGGGGTATTCATGTGGTTTGGGTGCTTCGCGTTGAAGTGTGTATCTATTGAGTAGATTAAAAGGTTAACTCTTTCCTTCATACACACATGTTTTCTTATAAACAATTATAATAGATCTGATACTACGGTTTGTATCAATATAAAAACAAATCCAGAGTACGAGGCTTGTTCTGAAATTATTGAGACACTGTAAATAAAGTGGACACAGAAGGATTAAGATATTATGTCACTAAATACTTGCATGTGTGTAGTTTGTACATGCGCAAGATAAAAATGCTGGACCTGTTGGTCACTCTTTAGCATATTCCTAAAGAACGTCACCTCGCGGGACCCGGAGCACACCAGCGTCATTAACGTTACGCCATCTCTTTTGAAATTCCTGTGATGCTGCTCCTCTCCTAACCCTGACATAGCAAATGTGGCACCCAGCAAACGCACACAGTACATATGCCATTTTAAAAAATCAACTAATAAATATTCATGATGTCAAACTTTCTAAAATGAATATTAAACAGGGAAATGGTTAAGAGATGCCAGGTAACTCGACGTACAAGATACAAGAAATTTTATTTTACGTCGGATATAAATAACAGATAACATTAGCTCATGAGCTATTTTCCGATAAACATATGTAAAAATCCAAAGTATATACAATGTACAGTGTCATGCAACATAAAAAGAAACAAGGAAAAAGCACAAAGGGGAAAAAGCAAGCAAACAACATCTAAATAAAACGTAATTAAGCAAAAATAAAATACAGGTCTAGCTGATGCAATAGAAAGCACTAGATCCATGCAAAGGGAGGCAACCATGGTTAATCCGCATTCATAGCCTTTGCAAATGTTAGACGAGCTGAACTGTATTGTGAAGGAATTTGAAAAATTGAACAGGGTCGGTGTTAGTGAACCTATCAGGTATTAGGTCGCAGTGCGTGTGTAAAATGCATTTTGCATGCGCCCTCAAGCGGATGTTTCGTGCAGTTTATTGCCGTGTCTTAAACCCTAATCCATCGTCAAAAGTCAATAAAAAGCGCACCTCTAGACAAGGGGAACCCAGCGATGGATTAGTAGTATTCCAATAAACACCACGTGACTGATGGGAGGTAATGATGCGACTGACAGTGTGACCTAGGGCATCAGTAACTCTCATCAAACTATGGGCATGTTGGCGGTAGACAATACTTTGCAAATGCTTTGTTACACGGCGTGTCATCAATACCATAAATATCCAAACTACAGTACACAACTCGATACTCCGAACACTCAAATACAAAAAAAAACTCGATACTACGAACACTCAAATACAGTTAAAATTCGATACTACGAACACTAAAATGCCATTATTGATATATAACACTAGTGGCAGCTTAATGCAGGGTGAACGTCATGCAGAAAGCTCCTCTAAGAGCTTTCTGTATGACGCTCATCCTTATTAAGCAGCCTCCTACCAACAAGACGTAAATGCTTCATTACAAAAATTCCGTAGTATCGAGTGTTGCTGTATTTGACACTGATAACATGTTGCGGGTTTGTTTGGATTAGTTTTCTTTATGCTCATCTTTGTTTGTTTATTGCTTTTTAAGATTTTTTTTTAAATTTCTTCTTTTTTATGTTATGTTTTTTAATGGATTGTTTCTTTCTTTTTCCATTTTACTTTTATTTTGGTTATGGCTTGGGAATATTCTTAGAGAAGGGGTAATTTGGTTTTGGGTTTGTCATTTTATTTTGAAAGTTTAAGCCTTGGTGTCTAACCTATGTTTTATAAAGTTGATCATCAAATTGAGAGTAGAATATTACTATGTTCTATACAACATATCTACAGTTTTGTGTTTATAATTGATTAATTTCCCGTAAATATGTTCTAAAACATTAATATGCTTCAAAATCGGGTTCGCTTTTGTTATTTTACATTAACCCTTTGAATGCCAAATATTCGTAATTGAATGTTCCACCAATGTTAAACGATACAATCTATCTAGTATGAAAAGATACACTTTGCGAGAAGACTGGATGACAAACAGCACGGACCATGGCCACATAGCTCCTCTAGGAGCCCTCTGATCCGAGCCTACACGGTTTGTAATTGTCAGTACACTCGGTCAGTACACTCGGTCAGTACACTCGGTGTTCGCATTCAAAGTGTCAATAGTACATTTAGGAATACAAACTAACGAAATGAGTAATCCACATGTAACACAAACAACACAAAAATCGCCAAAGTTTGGAAATACCACGTGCACGTATAGTGTAAACACTGCGTTGCCGGACATTGCGTCAACACACCATTTTGTACAACAGTCTCGTTAAAAAGACAACATTACTCATTGACATTGGAGACTGTAAATGCAGGTGGTGTCTTAATGCAGGGTAAAAGTAATACAGAATGTCCTTCTTTATCACTTGTGTCCCTCATTAAGGTACCACCTATTTTGAAAATTCAAAGTTAGATTTCTTTTGAGTGGATGTATTATAGAGATTTTACTGTTCGTGTGCCACAGCATCGCTGTGTGCCGATGTACGTGCATACATGTAACGCATAAAGTGCAAAAAGGCCAGATCAAAATGTCTGAGACAAAACAAGAGACATATTGTTTAGACATTTTGTGTCAACATTTCTTCGTTTCTCCATCCTAAAGTGCAAAAATCATGCATTAACACATTTAGCGCTTAATAAATGTCACCTGCTTAGATTATCATTCAGTTTTTAAAATGGAATATCTTCAATGTCTTTACAAAAAGATAAACACGTGTCAAACAGTTTGGCTCCTGAAAAGACGTCGAGTAACTCTGCGTTTAAACTGGAATCAAATTGTTTGCAAAGGTGATTACAAATTCGTCATTAACAGCGAAAGAGTAACTCTTTCTCTGCCAATGTCGCAGCTGTAATTACCTATACAAACAGTTTGGATCCAGATGAGACACTGAGTAAATCGGTGTCTCATCAGGATCCAAACTGTTTGTTACTGTGACTGGTTTTTTAAAACTAAAATGAAGAACAAGATGAAATTGTTGCAGACGACAAACGTTTGCAGACGACAAAACGTGGCAGCAAAAGAGTTAAATACATAAATATATAAACCCATGTTGATAAACCCATACGACAGCTGTTCATTGTAAGACGTCATATTCTACTGGTATAGTAACGCCTCTCTATAGCTGACACCCAAAACAGGTCTAAACATGGAGCTTTGAAACATGTGAAAGCTAAACGCAAGACAAACGTTATATACGTTTCCATGTGGGCTTTCTGCATTGCTTTCATTCTGCATTTAGCAACTACCTGCTTGTAAAGGCAGTGGAGTTTATTCAGTCAGTGAACGCTTTATATAGGTTCTGTTGTACTGCCAAAATGCACGAAGCTGTCTGGAACTTGAGAAAAGCATTGTACATGGATTATATTACTTTATACCTGTCAAGGCCAAAATTTAATGAGTAGAAAGATTTTACAAAGGTGAGGTCCATAAATGCAAAGGAAACTAATACAAAAAAACGTTTAGTACCTAGTGCCAACAACAGCGTTTCTTACATGATCAAAAGAAGTATAATTCTGGAATTTTAAAATATGTGGTAGCTTACTGCAGGACAAAAATATGCAGAAATCTTCTATATAAGCTTTTGACATTACATTTGCCCTGCATCAAGCAACTACCTGCTTTTACAGACTCCTAGGATAATAAAGTATGTGGTCGTATTTGAGAGACTTACGGTATACATTGTATGTATTCAAGGTCATGATATTGTCAAATGAGTAGCATTATAATGATCACACAAAAGTCATGAAGAGTGGAATATAATAACAAAGTCATGAAGAGTGGAATATAATAACAATGTCATGAAGAGTGGAATATAATAACAATGTCATGAAGAGTAGAATATAATAACAATGTCATGAAGAGTGGAATATAACAACAAATATATATCCGTACGGGATCATGTCTGGTAATATCCACATGTATACTGTAGAATTTGTCTTAAGCGGTCATCAAACGGATTTTATATAATGGGTCTGTAAGACAGGCGGTGACTTAATGCAGGTCAAAATTAATGCAGAAAGCTCCTGTAAGAGATTTCCGTATTACTATTGCCCTGCATTATACAACCACCTGTTTTTCCGGTTTAGAGAGGTTTTACTGTATACATTTGATATGGAGAAAAATGTCAACCAATGCAGAAGCACATCGGTTACAGGGGGTCGTTATTCAAGAAATGAGAACTTACAAGATATTACACTGTTACAAGATTAATAGATACATGTAGTACATTAATATGTGTGTAAATGTCATATTTGTGTATGCTAGGCGTCACTAATCTGGTGCGCACGTGCCATTATAAGCACCAAAAACATCGCGTCAATAGGTAGGCGACATCGCGTCAATAGGTAGGCGTATAGGACTTTGGGATATAAAATCATGTTAGACTGATTTTCCAGCCCGATTGTTATGAGATAGAAAGAATCTGACAAGCGTTGTCATTTGAGATATATTTGTATTGAATTCGTTCAGACTAGAGGTTATTAATCTCGCCTTGCGTGTCAGCCTGTATTCCCTAACCATTTACGCTTTTTACAGAGTAGACATGGGTATTTATTGAGTAAAGCGTCGAAGACAAACAATTTCTTCTGAATGTTTGTAGTGATGTTCTTTATACAGTAAAATAAACTCTCTAAAGCGGACATTAAATTTAGTATAAATATCGGTCTTAGAGACAGGTGGCAGCTGAGTGTAAGATGAAAGTCATACAGACAGCTCCTCTGGGACCTTTTTGCATGACTTGTACCCTACATTAAACAGCCACCTGTCTAAACGTATATAAGTACTTCTCTACTGGAAGTCCAGTTTAGAGATGTTTTACTGCACTATATATTTTTCATTTCTGCAGAAATCTGAGAAATGAAATCCCATGAAAAATAAAATAAAAACTAGATCTAATGGGCGTGTCTTTAGACGAAACAAGTTTCAATTTCAACGAGATAATGAACCAAATGTGATAAATAAATCCGAATTAGAATGAACACAGAATTGCCATTAAACTAAGCCTCTCTATATATTGATATAACTCAACTTTATTGAAAATACAGAAAAGTCTAAAGCGTACACGAGATTTATAAACACAGGAGAACGCAAGTGGTAGCTTAATGCAAGACAAAAGTAACACAACATACAAATAGCTCCAATAGGAGCTTCCCGTATCACTTATGCCCTACATGAAGCTACCACCCGTTTAAAAAAATCCAGAAATTATAATTATTTGATTGGTCATTTTAGAGAGACTTTTCTGTATTATTCCACATTCATTCTAACACTATTCGCTTACAAACGTTAAGGTAAAAACGAAATGTTTTCAACTAAGTTGGGTAGTTTGTCAATGAAGATGCTCTATTTGACGCTGCATCTCGTCTAGATCCAAACAGTGTGTACGGGATAGATCACGAATTCTCTCGTAGTCGTAGTCATATATAAAGAGGCGTACTCATTAAAACCATTCTAATAAATTTAAGTTCTTAATCCTTTACTTCATGAATATTTATGAAATAAATTATGAAATCATGAATATTAGTTAAGTGGGTTTTTTCACATGAATATTTAGCCATGACAGAAACTGCAGAAGCATATCTATATTATTCCATAAGCAAACAGAGTAGACACTGATCAGACGGTTCCCAAAGGAGCCGTCTGATCTTGGTCTACTATGTTTGCAAATACATAGGAAGGCGTATTTATAGGGTAAAGTGTTAAACGTATGAGTATACATGAGTTTAGTTTCATTGTCATGTACAAGCGATAGATAAATGTGCGCATTCTAAAACTAAACCCGTAATTGCTCCACCAGACTCTAGTGTGTGACATTCTTTAAATCGCTTCGAAAAGGTGATTTTAAAGAGTAGTTATAATATAGAGTTGAATGGAAAAAATACCGGAGCTTTTATTTAAAAAAAAGTGTTGACTTTATTTGTCCCATCATCTATGCTTCTAGTCTTCTACAAATAATACAAAGTTACTTCACGTACGTTTAGCTCTACGCCTATGAAACGTTTTTCTTTGCTCCAAATTGCGACGAGATATTAGATATAAGGGACTAAGGAAGCGAAGGCAATAAAAATATGCAGACAGAACAGTCTCTTGTGAATGTCATTGCAAAACACGGCTTATCTGATCATCGTAATGAGATTATCATGCATGTGCATTCAGCACGTGCCTGTCAAAACATGCAACACTTGAGCGATCGTCTGTAATTGTAAATCAACAGACGAATATATGTTTACGTCTAGGCATATTGCTCACTGTCTGCTGTGAATCCGAACAAAAAGACGATCATCACGAAGAAAACAATCACTTAGACCAGGGTCCGTGGTAATAAAATTCAAAGTCTCAGCCTGACTTCATTCTCAAGCATCTGACCAAACATATGCTTGAAAATGAACTCAGACACAATCAAAAAGTTCTATAATTTCTGAACCTGGTTTATTTGTGCTACTAATGTAGATTAACCTCCAACGCTGTATTTTCAAATGGACTATTCCAAAATTCAAACAGATCAAAGTTACCGTGAATATTCATCTGGGTCTACACTGTTTACTGATGACCCTTGCCGCTGGTTTCCTGCATTGAAAGAGTTAAGAGTAAATTGCACTTCCGAGGCTCGGATGTAATATTTGCTACATACAAGCTTATCCATTTCAATAATGACGTAGATTATCATCTGATTAAATGCCTGTGGAAGCTAACATAGTTCTGCATATTAAAGGCATGCATGAATGGTAAACATGTTAACTAAATTCACAGATGATGCAACAGACATGTGGTGAAATTGGCACACACGCGTAAACTACTTAACCACCCAATAAATGATTTATAAAAAAGGAATTGCAGACCTTGTTTGTATCTCATCGGGGTTTACTCTGTTTGAAAGTCTGAGTTTTTGAAAAAAAATAATATGAGAAATAAATAAGTAAGGAATTCATACAAACTTAGATATAACGCATAGTCTGCTTAGCGACCTGGCTGGTATATGAAAACAGTTTGGATTGAGATGAGATGTCTATTCGACATGACATGTCACGCCAAGATTCAAGCTCTTTGACATTCGAACAAAAGTTACCTTCTCAAGCGAATTGGAAATAGGAACATTTGCAATAGATAAGAGTTTTGGCAGAAATAATGTCATCAGCAGCAAGATAATGGTTAACCCTTTCCCAGTTTTATGTTTATTTCAAATTTCCCTTTCCCATTCTATGCTTATTTCAAATTTCCCTTTACCTGTTCTGTGTTTAATTCAAATTTCCCTTTACCTGTTCTATGTTTATTTCAAATTTCCTTTTACCTGTTCTATGTTTATTTCAAATTTCTCTTTACCTGTTCTGTGTTTAATTCAAATTTCCCTTTACCTGTTCTATGTCTATTTCAAATTCACCTTTACCTGTTCTGTCTATTTCAAATCCCCCTTTACCTGTTCTGTGTTTATTTCAAATTTCATTACCTGAATATTCATAGCCAAAATAGTTATAATGAAATAATGGAAGGTGGAACATTGTAGTCATTTAAGAAGGTAAAGAAACAACTATATCAAATTGAATTACCAAACAGAACAGACCCTGATCAGACGGCTCCTATAGGAGCCGTCTGATCTGGGGCTACTCTGTTTGCAAATTTGCAAACACGAAGGAAGGGGTTAATAGGCAATGCTTGTTTTATCTGAAAAAAAAATGACAGAGAAGAATAGAAAGAAGAACGTCAACTCTTGAAATATTTGGTAACTTTTGTCTGCAAAAATAATCGATTGTTTCAGTTTAAAAAAAGGGATTTAAATCAGTGTCTATGAGTCGAAAACCTTTTGCTCGTGATAAGACTCCGAGTTAAACTTGAAATATGTTAAAAATATAAATACACACGGTCACCCAAGAAGCATTTTTTATTATCAAATTCACTCTTTAAATGCGGGACAATTAGTGTATTGACATTAATAGACTCAGATCATATGGCACCTAGAGGGGCCCTCTGATCAGGGTCTGAGTTGTTTGTCATATAAAATCCCCCTCCTACTATACATTGAAACATGACTCTAACGTTAAGCAATGATGGACCATTCCAACTGGAACGTTTAGTTTTAAAGGGTTCGCGGAGTCGATGTAAACACTCTAGTATTATGTAGGAATAAGTCCGCAGATCACATGCTACAAGTGAGCCATGAAACAACTTCGATATCACGCAATTCCAAAAACACGTACATGTAAATGGGTTCTTAAGCGATCTATGTCCATGCATCCGTTACATTCCATCATCAAATTTCAATAAAATGTGCACTTCTGTCACCTAGTCTGATGCAATTTCCCTAGTAGTCCCGTAAACAATTCGTGCATTTGGTTCGCAGCGAGATTGAACGTACGCCCGTGTGTACATTGGTTCACAACGAGACTGAACGGACGCCCGTGTGTACATTGGTTCACAACGAGACTGAACGGACGCCCGTGTGTACATTGGTTCGCAACGAGACTGAACGGACGCCCGTGTGTACATTGGTTCGCAACGAGACTGAACAGACGCCCGTGTGTACATTGGTTCGCAACGAGACTGAACAGACGCCCGTGTGTACATTGGTTCACAACGAGACTGAACGGACGCCCGTGTGTACATTGGTTCGCAACGAGACTGAACGGACGTCCGTGTGTACATTGGTTCGCAACGAGACTGAACGGACGTCCGTGTGTACATTGGTTCGCAACGAGACTGAACGGACGCCCGTGTGTACATTGGTTCGCAACGAGACTGAACGGACGCCCGTGTGTACATTGGTTCGCAACGAGACTGAACGGACGCCCGTGTGTACATTGGTTCGCAACGAGACTGAACGGACGCCCGTGTGTACATTGGTTCGCAACGAGACTGAACGGATGCCCGTGTGTACATCCCATAGTATCTGCAATTACCTCTTGAACAACATCAATATTAATTAGCTGTATCTTATAATGGCATCATCAGCAGTGAGATTCCTACCATGTCAGAGACTGTAGAATCTGATTTACAGTATTACATAAACAAACAGAGCAGATCCTGGTCAGAAGTCCTTTGAAATCAGTGTGCGTCTCTATCAAGTACGGGTTAAACATTTAGTTGATAACCTGGCGTGTTTACGACTGTACAAACAGAGTAGACCCAGATTAAAATCTCATGTGTGAGCTGCCCGATCTGGTTCTGCTGCGTTTGCTTATAAAATACCATTTACTTGACGAATATTCGTGCAAACATGCATTTCGCAAATATGTTCCCATGGAAATATATCTCCTTACTTGATAATTTTGATACAAATACGAAATGAATTAATATTCACAAAGGGCGAAGTGTTGCATGAATATTCATCAAGTAAATAGTTATACACTGACACATGATCTTAAACCATTTGCTCCCAGTGGATTCTTCCATGCTTATATATTGGATTAGTCCATTTTTTATCTTAGGGGTGCCTGGCCAAAATTCTCAATTTCGTTTTGTTTTATATCAGCAAACAGTGTAGACTCTGATCAGACGTCGCATTATGCGGCGTCTGATCAGAGTCTACACTGTTTGCCTATGCCCCATATATGGGATCGTGGGAACAAAAGGGTTAAACCGTGAACACAAACATATGTCTCGAATTACTCAATGTCCTATCTAGGTCCAAACTATTTGCAAATGCAAGTCGGGTCACGCTCAGCGTGATAAGGATTAAACGTTCGCTTAACCATCCACCTCATGAATAATTATGCAAAAATCTATCACTTCATGAATATTCATTAACTGCATTTTATAGTGGTTGCTAAACAATGGGGCTTTGCACTAGTTCGGAAACAGGAACATAAAGAAAGCAGCGCAGAGGAACCGTCATATCTGGGCCTACTCTGTAGGCAAGAGTATCGAAAGGCTTCTCTATGAGGGAATGGGGGAAGGTAATCAGATGATAATAAAAACCTCTCTCATAATTAAACTGTAAAACATGAAAGAAATCTGACAGAGCTTAATAATTCTTAAGTTATATGAAAGTTTCGCGGCTTTTGACCTGATTTCAAAATATTTATAACAACCAGTCAATTCGCAATTAGCGAATGGACGTTTAACATCTCATAACCTGAGAGAGCACCAAAACACTGCACCCCTCACTGTGCTTGTATTTAATCAGCAGTTACGGGATGTTACGTTTTAGTATATAACTTGACATTTATGGGTGATTAGATCTATCAGACATGGCCTATACATTAACCCCACACGCAAAAAATGCAATAAACCCAATATAACATAATTTATGTATCTTGGGAGTTGTGTTTATTACATAACGCGTAAATACTCCGAGGATTAACCTTAGTCTGCTCTCCGTAACGTTATTTGAATTTGCCAACAGCTTGGATCCAGACTAGACGCCGAGGAACTCGGCGTCTCATCAGGATTCTAGCTGTTTTACATTCTGTAAATAAGTGGTCCAGTCGTCAGGATATGAGCTGTTTTACACTAGGTCAATAGTATAAATACAACAGAAAAATTATATTAAAAAAGAGCAACAGACGAGCGTTTGAGCTGGCGACATTATCAACCAGATTAGGTGTTCTGAAAACTTCCGGTGTACGCTGTTACCTGTAGGCATCATTTGTGATTATTTTACTTTTGTCAACATCTCATTTAGCTGTCGAGGGGTCGCCATCGGAAAATAGGAATCAGTCACTGTAAATGTTATATATTGTTACTAATCTTTGTATCCTAACCCTAACCCTAACCATTCTCAGTGTTGTTATGTTGTTACTAATATTTGTATCATGTTTATATTAATGATATATATTGGTATTGTCGAAATTGTTCCGAATTGGAACATTTTCTTGCATGTGCTTAGCGTTTCGTTTGCAAATTTAGATTTATAATTAATAATTTTAGCAGTGTAATGTAAACAAATCTACAATTAACTGTTAAATTTTATTAAAATCCCGATTTAATCTCCGTTTCTAACTTAATTTCCTACGATATTGTTTTAAAAAAATCTAATTTTCTATTGAAAACTGGTTTTTGCAAGATAATCTTTGCTCGCATGTCGATGTAAGCAAACAGTACAATTCCAGATGGCTTGTTTGAGAACCCATACCGATTGTCTATGCTGAAATTCATGGACGTTAGATTCAACTGAGTAAAGCAAATTTCTGACCTTCAATTAACAAAGAATTCTACTTTTACATTAAACCTACCTCACCTTTGAAAACATGTATTAAACTCAGCCTGAATAAACAGGACATGGACTTGAAAGATATTTCTGACTAAAAAGGGAATAGTCAATAGGGAATGTAAAGAGTACAAAATGTAATTCACGTTACGCATAAAAGTAGTTAATTATCAAAGAAAACTGCACACAGTTGTGGTTCTCGTCACGTCTAGAAAAAGGGAACAAATAATTTTTATGTCGCTATCCAAGACCTGACTAACATGTGCGATGAGAAGTCAAGTAACTCGACGTCTCATCAGGATCCATGCTGTTTAATGCACGGTAATTAGCTCAACCCTTTCCTCCATAAATACGCCTTTCTACGCCTCTGTAATAACCACTTCTTGAAACCATTGTGATAAATAGAGCATTTGCTCAAATAGGAGCATATGCTCTATTTATCACAATTGTTTCATACTACAAAATTCTAAAACAAAATCCTTTTATTTAGTAAATGCTCCTTTTGGGTAGATTCATTCAAAGAGGTTGGGTCTAAAAATAGCCTATGGAGGAAAAGGTTAATCGAAAGCGTGCTCGAATCGAAAATAGTCTTCTTCGCGCATTAATGTACAGTAAACATCTCTATAACGGCCACTAAATTACATCAAGTATTTTGTGTTAAAGGCAGGTGGCTACTTAAAGCAAGGTGAAAGTAAAACAGAACGCTCCTATAGGAGCGTTCTGTTTTACTTTCACCTTGCTTGAAGCAGCCACCTGCCTTAAATACCAAATAAATTACACAATTTAGTGGCCGTTATAGAGAGGTTTTCCTGTAGAGCATAATCAAAGAAGTCGGTACAAAAGACATATGTCTTGCCACACCTAAACATAATGAAGAACAAAAATGTAAAATATGTCCTTTTCGCTGCGCCTAAAAGTAGGACTAATCAAAGCAGTACAACATATTACAATCCCGTCGCGCCTAAAAGCGGAGTATACACTCAAGGAAATAGGTACACAATATGTTTTCTTGTCACACCTAGACGTGGGAAATAGTCAAAGGAATCGGTAAAAAGACTGCACGCTGTCACGCCTAAAAGCAGGGAACACAAGGAAATCGGTACAAACGATTTATTTCTCGCCACGCCTAAAAGTAGGAAACAGTCAAGAAAAACGATACAAAAACACGTCAGCGAGCAACAATCAGGAGACCCTTTACCTCATGTGCTTTTGACACCATTGCAATCCTCGTAGAGGCAAATCAGACGACCCCTGTAGAAGCCCGCTGACCCGAATCTGCTCTGTTTGCCTATAGAATAGCTTGGATCTGATTAGATGATATTGTCATAGCTATATGTAATCACTTGTTTCATATCACACTTTCATACAATTAATATGATCATAACGTGTAATGTCTGCCGCCAATATTAATCAGGTAAATGGTTAAAATCTAATTTCTGCTCTAAATTGGCTCACAAATAGCTACACATGTGGTTTTGTATAGAAAATAACATCATTTTGCGTTTTATTGCTCCAAAACGACAAAGGAAAATATTGCGGAACAAGGAGACACATTTAAATTTAGCGCGTATGATGTCAGTGAATCACGTGATCATGGAACGTAATTGATGTATAAAATATGTTCTATTTCTAAATCAACCGATAAGCGCGACCAAACAACAAAATAAAAAAATAAAACTGCAAACATGCAAGCAACTGGTTCCATACTCCCCGCGTTTTTTAGTTTAAGCGGACGATGTGTCTCGAATGGAACTACTGCCTCTAAAAAACGTTCTCAAGCATTTGATCAATCAAAAGCTTGAGAACTCAAATCTGACCAATCAAAAGCCTGAGAACGAAACTCAGACTCAACTAAAAGCTTTATAAGCATGGACCCAGATTTGACTGCAGATTCCTCCGTTAGTCGAAATTCTTGTTTGCACTCTTTTGAAACAGATGTCAAGTGACGATAACGTTACAGTAGCTCGTTTGCAGTTAGTGGACGATCTGGCCAATTAGGGATTTCCGTGAAAGTAACGGGTTGAAACAGTATTAAGAATCCCGACTTGCTTACAAGTGTGTTAAAACCATCTTTTAACAACAAATCGACCTTTTCAAGTAAAAGTGATGCTAGAATATAATCGGACTTCAACAGTAAATTTGTCATGCTTGAAAGTAGGAAATAAACAAGACAAATAGGATTTCTTTTATTCCAATCATTACACTATACAAAAAGATAAACGACATTTCTCTTTATGTATAAGAAATAATGATGAAACTGATAAAATTTATTATCTCTTGAAACTTACCCGAAAGCAAAAGAAACAATGTTTTTTGCTTTACTCCCATAAAACGGAAATGAACAGGAAAATGTCATTTCTGTTTACTCCCACAAAGAAGAAAGTACACAGGAACTTTGGTATTTTATCTTACGCAAAACAAAAAAGAAGAGACAGCAACAAAGTTGGTTTACTTTTTATGTCCCGAAAGGTAAGATTAATTGGACTAAAACCTGTTTGTTCATTCTACACACTTTTTAATTCTTTGAGCAAGACTGTAGTAATAATTGTCAACTGTTCAGATCCAAAAGAAACTTAGAATATCTTGACGTCACATTAGGGCCCACTCTGTCAATAAAATGTTTAAAAATAAGCAATATATGTGGAAAATAACTCTCTGAGCGCTGAATGTTCAAGGTGAGCGCCTAAACACTGCTTAACCCATTCCCTCATATTGACGACTTTTGACGACTCTGTAAAAGTCACTTTGTGAAACAATTGTGATAAATAGAGCATTTGCTCCTATAGGAGCAAATGCTCTATTTATCACAATGGTTTCAAACTACAAAATTCTAAAGTTTTCCATTTCTCTAGTCAATGCTCCTTTTCGGTAGATTTATTCAAAGAGGTTGTATCTAAAAATAGCCTATGAGGTAATGCTTCAAAGTACAAGGGTTCTATGAATGGCAAACAGTGCAGACCTTGATCAGAGGGATTCTCTGGGTGCCATCTAATCTGGATATTTACTGTTTGCAAATGCCAGTACACTCGTTTCTCGTATTTAATTTAAGGTTTTATAATAAAGTGTTCAGAACTGTTACGGGCTTACGTCACAGGATTTCCTCGATGGCCGCCATCCAAGTCATAATAAGAAATCAAAGGCAATATTATCTTACATCATCGCCTGTTATTTACACTTAACAGCAAATTTCAAAGAACTTCCTAGTATAATTCAAACTTGTATGATACAAAAACCATATACGTACTGAGGCCCCGAGAAGATGCGTAAATGTAAAGATTTTCATCAGCAGCTCCATTATTTCTCCACCAAACCCTATACTGTGACCACTCTTCGAGACGATTCTAAATAGTGGTCACAGTACAGGTTTTGGTGGAGAAATGACGAGTTTAGTATTAGGGTATGCACCTTTATCTGTAGCTCTGTACTTATATATATTTAATTCTTTTTTCTTCCTTTGGGAGTTCTTCTGTGTAAGTCCTGCATTAAACCACTAAATGCCTTTAACTCTTTTTACTCAAATGTAGAGAAGAATGTATACATGTATATGATATTATCACGTCGATATGTTCACAACTGGTTTGGAAACAGTTCTGTTCATTTGTCTTTAACCTTCTCAATGCGGGAAAGAGTTTCCAAAAAGTGTACACCCAGAGCAGTGAGCTCCTAGAAGAACTCTCTGATCAGAATCTGCACCGTTCGTCGTGTTAAAATCGTCTTGCAAGTTATACCCTTTTAACCCTTTATGTAAGAAATAATGACATCATGAATATTAATTAGACAATTTTTTATAATGGCATATGAACACAGGACATTTTAGCTCAGACAGAAGCTGTAGAATCAGATATATAATACACCATAAGCATAAGATCTGGGTCTACTCTATTTGCAGATGCGTAAAAATGCGCTTACACAAGGGAAATGATTAACCCACATGGACTCTATCGTTGAATACCGATGGAATAGTCCACTTTGATAATTCAAGATTTAAATGGTTAAAACAATCGTTCAAATATGTTCATTACCCAACGGCTAGATGCACGACGACAACAATGCAGGGAGCTTGTAAGTTCGTTCTTTGTTGTTTCAAAGAACATAATCACTCTCAAAAACAATTAGTCGGCGTTCAATCTGCAATGGAACTGGTTGCAAAGGTAACCAAAGACTCGCTATTGACTGTGAAATACTTAAATACCACAACAATATTCGTATCTTGCAGAAACGGACCACAGAAAACAGAGAATTAACACTGCAGTAGGGTCTCACTAAAGGGGACACTTAATTTATTAACATAGGACTGTGTAAAAGCAGGTGGTAGCTTAATGCAAAACAAATATAATACAGAAAGCTCCTATAGGGCTTTCTGTATATGTTTGTCCTGCATTAAGCTACCACCTGTTTTAAAAAGTCCAGAAGTATACATCTTTCGAGTGGTCTTAATAGTGAGACTTTACTGTAGCACATAATCACTGTTTGAGATAACAACCGCAGATTATTATCAGATAAACTGCAAGTTGTAGCATGATTCTGTATTTCAAAACCATACATGTCTGGTAACTATATCAACTGCCTTTT
Source organism: Azorinus chamasolen (assembly GCA_963576725.1). Taxonomy (NCBI): domain Eukaryota; kingdom Metazoa; phylum Mollusca; class Bivalvia; order Cardiida; family Solecurtidae; genus Azorinus; species Azorinus chamasolen. The sequence goes on along the minus strand of OY755242.1, from coordinate 982,837 downwards.
GCCCAACCGATTATGCAACAAACATACAACCCTTTTGCTTGATATGAACGTTTCAAACCCGCATAGTAAAACCCCCTCTAAACCGGAATTTAGTAGAGAAGAATTTAGACACTTTTAGGCAGGTGGCTGAACAATGCAGGATGAAAGTCACGCAGGAAGCTCCCAAAGGAGCTTTATGCATGACTTTCAACCTGCATTAAGCTGCCACCTGTCGTTAAGATATGATATGATACTAATTTGAGGGGTTGTATGTATGTATGGAAAATACACGTGAACCTCTCTAATGCGACAACCAAAAATGAAATAATTGTGAATCTTAAATGCAGGTGGTAGCTTAAGTCATAGGAGATTGCTGCACTACTTGCATTCTTTTGTATAAGAGACGTTCTACTGTATATCAGAAGCCTTTGCCGACAGTGTATGCAAATGAAACATGGTCCATTTGCATGGTATAACAGTTCAGAACATATCCTATAACTAGTCATACCAGAATATAGTTCTCAGCTACATTACGTGCTTGTTTGTTTTGAATATATACTCACAGAAGCAGATTTACTCTTTATTCCGTGAGATATAGTGACATCATGAATATTAATTAGATTAATATTATGAATGACATAATGAAAAATAGAAGTTTTATTGATGGCAGAAACTGTTGAATCTATATCATTATATCAGCGATAAGAGCAGACCATTAGCCGGGTCTAATCTGTTGAATCTATATCATTATATAAGCAATAAGAGCAGACCATTATCCGGGTCTATATCTGTTTACAAAGACGGTATAAGTTGTATATATGGAGTAAAGGGTTAAATACAGAACGTAGATATAGAAACTTTGTCACATGGTATCATACATGTTCGTGTTACAATATCAATGCATCACTAACAGAATGGTTATGGATTTTTTCTTCTAATTATGCTATGAGCGGACTGACTGGAATTTGAAAAACAGTTTGAATCCATATAAGACACCTAGTAACTTAGGATCCGAACTGTTTGACACCCAGTCAGTAGTAACTAAGGATCGGAGGTGTTTGACACCAAGTCAGTAGGTTCTAACTCATCGAAAGCTGGGTCAAAACTGTTTGCATAAAATAGTTACAATTTCGCACATGGCAGCGAAATACTTAACCTATGTTTTTACGCATTTTCAAACAGAGTAGACCTAGATCAGGTTGTTCTTGTAGTAGTTTTTCGAGCAAGGTCTGCCACACTGGCTTATGCAATGATATAGATCTGATTCTACAGTTTATACCATGGCGTCACTTTCATATGGTTGTATGCCATTATAATAAATCATATAATAAATACATTGTTGTAGTAATGAATATTCATGATGTAACAGTAGAGCCTGTTGTACAGTCGAGCATGTTGTACTGTACAGTCGGTGTTCGGTGTAGAGCCTGTTGTACAGTCGGTGTTCGGTGTAGAGCCTGTTGTACAGTCGGTGTTCGGTGTAGAGCCTGTTGTAAGTCGGTGTTCAGTGTAGAGCCTGCTGTACAGTCGGTGTTCAGTGTAGAGCCTGTTGTACAGTCGGTGTTCAGTGTAGAGTCTGTTGTACAGTCGGTGGCTCGGTGTAGAGCCTGATGTACAGTCGGTGTTCAGTGTAGAGCCTGTTGTACAGTCGGTGGCTCGGTGTAGAGCCTGATGTACAGTCGGTGTTCAGTGTAGAGTCTGTTGTACAGTCGGTGGCTCGGTGTAGAGCCTGATGTACAGTCGGTGTTCAGTGTAGAGCCTGTTGTACAGTCGGTGGCTCGGTGTAGAGCCTGATGTACAGTCGGTGTTCAGTGTAGAGCCTGTTGTACAGTCGGTGGCTCGGTGTAGAGCCTGATGTACAGTCGGTTTTCAGTGTAGAGCCTGTTGTAAGTCGGCGTTCGGTGTAGAGCCTGTTGTACAGTTGGTGTTCAGTGTGGAGCCTGTTGTACAGTCGGTGTGCGGTGTAGAGCCTGTTGTACAGTCGGTGTTCAGTGTAGAGCCTGTTGTACAGTCGGTGTTCGATGTTTGTTTAGGGCTTGAATCCGACAACAATTTCTTTGACTCAAACATAAAGAATATTCTTAAACACGTAGCTTCTATAATTCTTGTTGGGGTAATATATTTTTTTATATTTTACATGATGAATATGCATGTAAGAAATAATGAAAGTGTAAAACTAATAAGATACCTTATTATGAATGTGATCACATTCGTAACAAACGTGTTATTTTGTGACGAATGTGATCAATGCCGAGTATTGATGTGACATACAGTCACATTCGTACCTTTTCACATGCCATACAGAAAAGGAAGCTAAAAAGTGCATGTGTGTGTTATTTCCAGTCAGGTCATGATTAGTATCGGAATAAAACCATAACCACCCAATCATCACCTCATCAATCATCATTCATCGCAAAAATGAAACCTTGTTCAAATATTTTAACAACAAACTAAAACTATTAAAAGAAATGACTAAGGTTTTCTTTCCTAAAAGTATGTTATTAGATTTATAGTTGTTAAGAATATTTGGAATAGTGCATTACTCAATTAACTAAGAAGTATTTTTGTATTCTTTGTGAAGCAATCGAAGACAAAGGTGGCGTTCCACAGCCTAACCCATGGTACCCTAGCCGACCTGATAATATAGTGCAATTTACTGACCTGCATTCGATGGATACAAAAGGTGTTTAATAACATGGCATCCGGAACCAATCATGGCATACTATATCTGACATGAAAATGCTTCGTAACATAAGTTTCGGTTTAGTATGTGCAAAACTCAACAAAATCCTCAAAGTATAGCAATGTGTAAGAAGGGCGCACGGATATACCGATATCAGTCACATGAGAAATCACGTGATCATAACATCAATGGATAAAGAAGCGCGCATCGGATGACCTTATGCAAGCGATTAGGTAATCACGTGAGTGGTCAGTGTGATCATACGCATAGTGGGAAACGGCTGAAGTGTCAGCTGCAACTGTATCCTCAACTGGACCAGAGACATATACATACATGTATGTATATTTCTGACTGGATAAAGTGTTAAAATCCCTCCATTCTATGCCAAAGCGAACTTATTCGATATCAGATTGATACCATGCAAAGAATACTGCAGCGTCTACAACGCTTTGATTTTCTTTAGAATATGCTGCTAAGGTTGTGAAAAGTTGTGTACATTATATCTTTAAAATGTGCTGCTCAGGTTGTGAAAAGATGAGACATGACCCTCAAGGAAATATAATAACATAAACAATTATAATCCTATACAATTATAATCCTATTGCTATTTACTTATTGAACATTGTCAGCCAGGAACTCAAACTGTTTCATATGTGATTCTAATGTCAACCTCCATGTCGGACACTCACATTTAAAACACATTTTACATGTTACGAATATGATCACATTCGTCACATATCTGTGACAAATTAGATCCGTTACGAATGTGGTCTAACACACGTCGTTCAGGCCTAACTCGGATAGTTCTTGTAGTAGCTGTGTGGTCCGTTACGAATGTGGTCTAACACACGTCGTTCAGGCCTAACTCGGATAGTTCTTGTAGTAGCTGTGTGGTCCGTTACGAATGTGGTCTAACACACGTCGTTCAGGCCTAACTCGGATAGTTCTTGCAGTAGCTGTGTGGTCCGTTACGAATGTGGTCTAACACACGTCGTTCAGGCCTAACTCGGTTAGTTCCTGTAGTAGCTGTGTGGTCCGTTTACAAATGGACAAAGGTAATGCAGGCCAAAACCAATGCAGAAGGCTCATATAGGAGTTATCTGCATCACATTTGGCCTGCATTAAACTACCATCTACCTTGCAGACCCATAATTAGACCCCTTTTTGATAGCCGCTTAAGACAAGTTCTGCATCTGCATATAATCTCAAATCTAAGATTCTGAATGCCGGTTCAGGCAGAAAAAACCCGCTTCGCCATTTACATCAATCGACCTGAATACCATGTTAAAAATAATGGCATCATGAATATTAAGTACATAATGTTTTATAATATCTTATGAATTAGATATATATTATGTCATAAGCAAACAGGGCAGACAAAGTTCAGAAGACTCCAATATGAACAGTCTTATCTTGATATACACTGTTTGCAAATGCGTTAAATAACTTATGATGTTTTACTGAACATGGTAAAAGACACGCGCACGCATGTTTGTACTATACGACATGACCCGCAACATGCCATGTTTATAATGTGTGTTAATTACATCTTCGGTTACATGCACGTGTATGGTAATAGCGTTAATTAGCTCACTATTCGTACTGGCATTATGAACACTGGAATGTTTTATCATGGCCGAATTTTCAGAAGCATTCCATCAGCAACCAGATATGACCTTGATCCAACAGTTGCTGTACGAGCTGTCTGGTCTAGGTCTACTATGTTTAAAAATTCGTAAAAATGCATTTCTATCATGTAACAGTTGAAATATAAGCACACGTTTAAGATTTAATGTTGGCGAACTGGAGCAGAAAAAAACTTTACCTCATGAATACGACTTTAAGAAATAATGAGATCTTCAAGGGACCTTACAAATTACTTCGAAATAACAGAGGTTCGAATCATCCGATTGCTAATCTGGATAATTTCTCAAGTTCACAGCTTAATGCAGGTCTAAAGTAGTGCTGAAAGCTCCTGTAGGAGTGTGCTTCTAGATAAGCGTGGTGGTATAATTTAGAACAAATCTGTATTGTAAATGTTTGAAGGATCGAAATTTTAGTTCGAGTTAATCCGAAGGTCGATTTATCCGATTTCGAGATATCGAAGTTCAAATGTACATGGAATTTTATATAGCATATAAACACAGAGGTATCTACCCATAGTTGAAACTGTAGAGTAGGGCAGACCTCCATCAGACGACTTCTATGGGAGCTGTCTGATCTGGATACACACTGATTGTAAGGACGTTAAAAGCGTATCTATGGAGTACAGAGTTAGAGTACAAATCTCAAGATTTATGAATGAACATGGTGAAAGACACAGACACGCGTGTTTGTAATATTAGACATGACCCGCAACATGCCATGTTACAAAGCCTGTTAATTGCATGTTCGCTTGCATGCACGTGTATGATAATTGCGAACTCGATACATGCATCAGTTAGCGCCATCGTCAAATATCAATAAAATTTCCATGTAGTTCAAGATTCTCTTGACAGGTCGTACATAATGCTGTCAGTTTAGATAAAGTAGCTCATTGTTTGACTGGTTTGTCTAATTCGCTGCCAATGCCAAATATACTCAACAAAAATATTTAAGGGTCAGTGGTACTTTTCCCATAGGGTTTATGCAATGATCCTACAAGTTTGGCATCCTGTATTTTCCATAAACATATATGAATTCCGACAAATTTTGCAGATAGTATTGTGAAAATGTCCAACTACAGATTCCATTGATAATGAGTTATGCCAAGGTCCTATAGGCATCCATGGAATGAAAAAACGAAAATTGGGAATTTCTGAAATTCTCTAAAAAATATCAATTTCATTTTACTCCTATCTTGAATACCAATAAACATGTCTTTGGTATGTCAGACATTTTGGTAAACCTTTCCATGTTCCATTATTTCCAGTATTGATATGATTTTCGATTTCCAGAGCAAGGAAAACTCATGTTGAAAATTATGCATTTTTGGTGAAAAACATCGTTTTACATTTTTTTCTCCACGGAGGTGCATAAGACTCCCGCAGTTATAGTTTTCATCTGCATCCGTTAATTGAAATTCTTACAATAATTCCTGCAAATTTCGTTGGGATTAAGCGACATTTGTGAAAGATACGAAGTACCAAAATTGTGTAGTTCATACAATGAGCCCTATGGGAAACTGACCAGTGACCCTTACATTATTTTGTTGAGTATACGTGATTACCTTCGCAAACTGTCTGGATCCATATTAGACGCCAAATAACTCGAGATCCAAACAGCATGAGACTGTTTTATTTATCACTTTTACTCCGGGAATATCATTGAAAGAAATAATGGCGTCTTATTAATTAGATTAGTTTTTAAAATGGAACATGCATATTTGGCCATGTCACAAACTGTAGAATCATATCTTTGAATATTATTCCTTAAGCAAACAGAGCAGATGGAAGCTTAATACAAGTCGAACGTAATGTAGAATGCTCCTCTGGGACCTAAATTGAATTTTAAATTCCACCTGTTCTCTCACGATTTTTAGCTGTAAACCAAACATGAATCTTAACCCTTTCCCTGTTCTGTGTTTATTCCAACTTTCAATATTGAATGAAGATTCATGGACAAAATGGTTTTAATGAAATATGGAAGGAAGAACATCGTAGTCATTTTATAAACTAAAGAAACTGATCTATCAAATGTCATTAGCAAACAGATCAGACCCTCATCAGACGACTCCTATAGGAGCCGTCTAATCTGGGTCTTTCTGTTTGCAAACACGTTTATATGCAGGGAAGGGTATAAAAAGTCAAAGGCTTGTCACATTTATCTCCCAAAGGTCAAGATAAAATACCCGTTTATTGCTTTAATAAGCAAATGAGCAGATTAGAAATAATAGACAATGATAAAAAATTTCATCACCATAAACTTAAGCATATTTATATATCTTTATAATAGTGATTCACTTAATCCTTCAATAATTGATCATAAAAACCTTGTTAGCTGTACGGCCAACATTCGTCAAAAGCCATTCGGTGCACGTTTTATCATTCTAAGTTATTCGAGGTTACTTCTTGGCTGCCATAGTTTGTCGTCTACAAACTTTGTCGTGTGCTACAACGTTTCCTTCATTCTTGTTTAAACCAGTCACAGTAACCAACAGTTTGGATCCTGATGAGATGATGAGTTACCCGGCGTCTCATCTGGATCCGAACTGTTTGCATAGGTAATCACAGCTGCGACATTGTCAGCGAAAGAGTTATTAGCCTCAGCCTTTAATGTAATTACATGTTTAATCTTTTACTTGTTGGAGACACCTTATCACGCATTTGCAAACTGGGCAGACACAGATCGGACGTTTGATAAGGATCTGTTCTGTTTGCTGGGGGGAACAATATAGAATACATTCCGCATTTTCTGCCAGGCCAAATACCCTGTGTTCATATGTCAATGTAAACATTCAGCTAATCAATAGTCATGGTGTCATTATTTCTTACATGAATATTCATGAGGTTAGATGTTAATTCTTTGAAGGTTAGATAACTCTCCACAGAAAAGAAAAACTGTCTGTCTCTATTCTCAATATACACTTTATTCCCACTTTTTCCAAAACCTCAATAATTGTTTCAAACTATTACTATGCAGATAAGACAATGAACTACTCGGCGTCTCATCTATACAAACATTGATTGTAATCCTCCACGGTTTTGAATAAATTGTCCCAACCTCTTTGAATAAATCTACCGGAAAGTAGAACTTACTAAAGAAAAGAAAGGAGAATTTTAAAACTGTGTAATTTTGAAACCATTGTGATATGCAAATGGCTGTTTATCACAATGGTTTAAAAAAGACTTTTACAGAGGCGCCAAAACGCGGCAACATGGGGGGGGGGGGGGGGGGGTTAACCCATTCACTTCTACTGGTGCTTTTGACGCCTCTATAAAAGTCATTTTTTTAAAACAAATGTGACAAATAGAGCGTTTGCTCTATTCTTCACATGCAATGGTTTCAAAGCTACAAAGTTTGCAAACAGATTGGATCCAAATGAGACATCGAATAATTCAGGATTCAAATCTACTGGAAACAAACTGATGATGACTTTTTATCCAAAATGAAGAAAATTCCAAAATAAATTTAAGCAGACGACACTCCAAACGACAAGTCATGGCAGCCGAAAAATAAAATACAAGCCAATTTAATTCGCAACCAACTGCACATTCCACAGCGTTGTCACCTTTAAAAGTCCTTACTCTTCGCTAGCTGACGTTTAAAATGTTTCTGTTAACATTAAAGTAGATTAACGAAGTACTTATCAGGCTAAATCAATTGACAAACTAAATAAATGCCAACATACTAATGCAAGTCTTTCGATCAATAGAATTGCCAGTTCCACTAACATTTAGAAAAAATCTTGAAGTTAAACCTTATTTATATCTAAACTATTTGTGACGGCTTCGGTTGCTGTGGAATGTTTGGTTGGCACTAAAATTTACCAAACGCAAGGTTTCCTATATCCGTAATCCATATGCACTTACTTAATGAATATTCATGTAAGAACAAATGACTTACGAATACTAAATAACTGGAAAAAAAAACAAATTTTATCTGTGCGAACACGTGGGGTGTTTATGGGAGTAAACTATTGCATCCGATCTACTATTATACCATAAGCAAACAGCTTAATATTATTCCATAAGCAACGTTTAGCTGAACTACTGTGATATGGAATGCGGGTCGGGACATGCCAATTGCATTTTGCTAAACTACCATTTGCTGAATTAAAATGTACGGACATGATCTTCCCGCGTACAGATGTACTGAAATTGTGTATAATTATTATTGTTTTGATAGCGAACTTAAATACTCAAATCGTCTTTTCTCCACCAAGCAATATATTATGGCAAATCTTTAGAGATATCTCTCTCCCGAAGAGACGGTTCTAAAGAGTGGTAACATAGGGATTGGAGGAGAAATAAAGAAGTTATCCTTGATTTTGTTTTAATTTACGCATCTTATCTGGAGCTTTGAAATGTAGAAATATTTGGCCAGGGTAGAAACTGTAGAATGACATATGTAAAATATTATTTCATTAGCAAACAATGTAGACCCTGATCAGATAGCTCCGATCTGGGTCTAATCTATTTGCACATGCTAGGAAACATGTTTATGCAAGTCAAAGAATTAAGTGGTTGCTCTAGAGAGATATCACTGTATATGACTGATAGCAGCATTCGGTACCTGTCAAAAATCAAACGGAAATTTATGGACCATTCGAAATAAAGGAGCTGCGAGATAATTCGCACTTATAATGTAACGATGATATAACAAGGCTTTTACTGTTACAACATCACCTGGATTACAGCGATAAGGTGATGAGTTTATTCTATGAAGTCTTACACCATACTGATAAAAAGTATTCTGAGGCTATGAATGAGTTATTATGGTATTCGAGTATGGTGGTGAAACACATTGTAGATTCAAAAGCAATAGACAATGACCAAGAAAATGATATAACAAATTTGCACTCTTTCGTTATGTGTGCATAGTTTAGTTTTTTTATTAATATGTATACAGTAAAACTATTTTCAATGCAGTAACAACTTATAAAAAATACGTTGTTTTGTTTTTTAACTCTTTCGTCGCCATGGACGAATACGTAGTATCGGCACTGTCTGGCACTCTAATAAAGTTTCTGACAAGATATGTCACGCACAACTAGGGTTTTCGTATTGAAGTAGACGACAATATGGTTAAAGAGATTCTAGTCTCAGTACTTTCCACCATTTTGAGAAGATGACCCATACCCCATGATATTGGGAATTTTGTCTGATTTGGAAATGTTTAGCTGTGAGAAGATTTCAACAGTTTGCTCTTACAGATGCCCGCCCACAACAGTGCCAGTCGGGCTAAAATCTCTAAATTTCATAAACAAACAGCAGACTCAGATCAGACAGCTTCTGTAGGTCTGCTGTTTGTTTATGAATTTTAGAAGTCTTGGTTTGACTGGATTTCCTGGTTAACATATTTACCTTTGAATTGGGAATGTTCAATCAAAATTGGGAAAACATTGATTTTTGCCATTGGGAACATAGCACAATAACGGCTATAAAATTACTTGGGGAAAAACCTGAGTCTGTCTTAATTTAGTACCTTAATTACGGATACGCGTTAACCTTTAGCCTGCTATGGGCGGATGGGTGAATACCTATGAAAACAGTTTGAATCCAGATGAGACACCGAGTATCTCGGCTAAACCGGCGTCTCATCAGGATCCAAACTGTTTGACACGGTGATTTCATTTTGGTAGACAAATTAATTATATATAGATCTAGCTTGAAGTTTTAAAGACGGACGGAGGCCAGAAGAAAATTTAAAATGTAGTAGGTAAAACAGTTTGTAGAAATAAATTGCTCAGCAGGCTAAAGGTTAAACAAGTTTCGTTATTTGTTTCACTGCAAGTTCCGAAGCAATGATAACCTAGGCAATGCAGACAGTTTGGATCCAGATAAGACGACAAGTAAATTGGAGTCTCGTCAGCTGTTCTAAACTGTTTGAATATGTGATTCGAAATCAAAAGAGAGACACACTTTCTAAAAGTAACGAAATTTAAACAGACGACAAATTTTACAGACGACAATACTATGACATCAAAGAGATCTGGGTCCATGCTTATAAAACTTTTAGTTGAGTCTGAGAACGTTCTCAAGCATTTGATGGTCAGATTTGAGCCTTTGGCTCAAATCTGACCAATCAAAAGCTTGAGAACTCAAATCTGACCAATCATAAGCCTGAGAACGAAACTCAGACTCAACTAAAAACTTTATAAGCATGGACCCAGAAGTATCTCGACGAGAACCGAAACTGTAAGTAAACGTATTTACTTGGATAAAGAGTATTTCTGTCCTGTTGAAAATATTCAGTGAATTTAATTATCCCTGAGTATCAACAGTCAACAGGAAGGAAATGAATAAACAAAATGCAGTTTTATGGTGTTTATTTTACTCCTTCTGTAAATGATTACAATTCGTTTGAACAGGGGTATTTGCAAGCATTTCTGCAGTTGTGATCACCATTCTAGAAACGGTTCAAAGGATGCACATCACAGAGCCGTTGATAAAGGGCAGAATTCAAATAAAACAACTTGCCACATCTCAGCCGAACCAAGTGTTGAGACCGTTCTAAAGATTTGTAACAACACAGTGTTTGGTAGAGAATTTAATATACAAATGTAGTAGAACCGGTCCTAAGCGGCCATTCATAGGAGCCTTACAACGCAGGTGGTTGCTTAATGTATGGCAAAGTAATGCCGAAAGCTCCTATCAGAGCTTTATGTATTCCTTTTGACCTGCATTAAGCTACCACCTGTCTTACATACCCATAATTAGACCTCTTTTCGATGGCCGCTTAAAACAGTTTCTGCAGTATACGCATCGTATGTGTGCGTCTGAAATCAACAATTGTATGGCAATCCTGAAATATGCATTTAACATACGCAAAATGGCTCTTTTTCAAGGTGTCATATTGATCATGCTCTTGTTTATGTCAATATTTCATCAAAACAAGCAAACGTTTTCATTTATTAAGCGACAAAGGTTTATTTCGTAAAATATGTATGATTCAAATATGCCGGTAAGTTAGAAATTAAAAGTCTATTGTTAATAAGACTACAAGTTCGTAATTTCCAATCACAATTGCTATTATTACTTTCGCTACCATTTACTATTGCTGTTTCTGTTGACACACGCACTGCCATTGTCACATCTGTGATTAACTATACACACAGTTTGGATCCGGATGAGACGCCGTGTAATTCTGCGTCTAATCAGGATCAAAACTTTTTCTTCTACCGTGACTATGTTTTTGTAAACGAAAGTGAAAAATATATTCGACGGCAAAGTTTGCAGACAACAAAAAATGACAGCGAAAGAGTAAAGCTAATTCCATTCCACTTTCAAATATTTGTACAAATCTCAATGCACCGCTTGTCCTATTGTTTCACAAGTATTTTGCACTGCAAACCTTTTCCATATTGAATATTCATGTAAAAACAATCACATCGTAAATATTTGTTAGCGGAATCCTCATCAAGGCACATTTTAACACAGCATGTTTTGGTACTGGTAGAAACTGTAGAGCCAGATCTGTTATAACTGCAGAAGCAAACACAGCAGGTTCTGATCAGACAATCCTAGAGGAGCCTTTGATCTGGAACTACTCTGTATGCAAAGGTTTAGATGAAGGAAAGGGTTAACACTTTATCCCTTGGTCATTCTTGTAAGAAGTGATGACACCATGTATGTTAATTAGTTATTTTTATAATGGTATATGAGCACACAACTTTTAGTCATGGCTGAAAAATAGAACCAGATCTATATCTTATATAATCATAAACAAAGAGAGCGGACCCTGATCAGAGAGTTTCTACAGAACCGGTCAGATTTTGGTCTTCTCTGTTTTCAAATGTGTAAACGTGTGGCAGAAAATGTGCCAGTAACAGGTACCAATATCATTCCAGTCTGAAAACATTACAAAGAACATTTGTGGAACTATAAATTCAAATCTTGAGGTAAATTTGTTACAGCAATTCTAATAGGATACTTCTGAAAATTCAGAACTCAATTACTGGTGTCGCAAGTAGTTTTAGAAGTACTTCATGGACACAAAAATTAAAACGAATGACTGTGTAATTTTCTAGAGAAGCAATCATCCTTGATTATGGCTTCATATTGTAAGAAACAAGCTGCACCATAGACCTGTAGATAAAACAAGTTAGAAAATAAAATACTTTTAACCCTTCGCTTGCTATTCACGTCAATATACCTACCTGTAAATAGTGAAGACCCAGATGAGACAGCTCCTGCAGGAGCTGTCTCAACCGTGTCTGCACTATTTACAAGTTTATGTGCAACCAGTGCACTCCACAGCAGTGATTACGCAGCGATATGCTTGAACACATTGAAAACATATGTAATTTTACAAGAGGGCATGGGTAAAGAAGGAGAAATGTATGTCAAACTTCAGCAAGAGAAGGGTTAATATTTTCCATCATTTGACTGCTACTCATTAGAAACACATCACCGAGACGATTCTAATGAGTAGAAGCCTAGCGTAGCTGAATCGAAATGGAAAGTTTCTGTCAAGTTTTCTTGTGTTTATATGCTACAATAAAATTCTAGCTAATTTATATTCATGACGTCATTATTCCCTGCATTAAATTCATCAGGAAAAGGATTAAGAGCTAAGATGCTAATCAGCTACACCGTTAATGTCAACATGTAATTTACACACCAGCCAAATCGCTCTGTTTTTGTGTTCACAAATAAGCCAAGGTCTATTGACAACATCCAGAAGTTCAAACAAACGTACAATCTGTTAAAATATTCTAAAACGCCTAATTAAAATTGGCTAGAACCCAACGTGGAAAGTAGAAATCAAAAGGCGGATTCCTTTGTATCTATGTTTGTGTTAAACGTGTGCACTTTGCGGCAGACACCTGAATATACACCTGACAATTGCATCTGCAGTTACATGTACTTGACTGTATACATATATTTATTGCCTGACTTGTTCAATGGCTGTTTGATCAGTTGTAAGCCTCACATATAAAGAGTAGGCTGTTGGGAGACAAGTTTTATTATTTTTCAACACAACCCACTTGGTATCTATACATCTTTGCCAGCGACGAAGGGCTTCAATATTTTAAGAAATTATTTTCTTGACTCTCAAGAAAGTCCCTCAACTGCATGCATGACGTCATCATCTAATGTAAAATGGGTACCATACATGGAAGTGTTCACCTTTGGAAATAAATATGAGTCTGATAGAACAGTAAGAGGGTACCTTGAATCATTTTGAAGCAACACTCATTGATTGCAGCATACCTATAGCAACGACAGGCGTGTGAGCTGGAGCATTGTCCTGGTTAAACAACACACCGTTACTGAGTTTTCCACAGCGCTTGATCTTAATATTTTCTCGTAATTGTAGAAAGTGTAGAATCTGAACTATATACTAATAACTATATAATAGCAAACAGAGCAGACCCTGATCAGACGGTTCCTGTATTTGTCCCTATGACCTGTTTTCTCTGTTAGTAAAGGCGTTAAAAGGTGTGTATATACAGTGAAGAGTTTAATATCATGTTCGTACCTTTGTTTTCCTTTAGACAATGTACTTATACAGTAAACCCTCTCTAATGCGACCACCAAAATATGCATATTTCTGGGTGGCAGAAGCAGGTGGTAGCTTAATGCAGGACAAAAGTTATGCAGAAAACTCCTAAGGAGCTTTCTGCATAACGTTTGTCCTGCATTAAGCAGTCACCTGTTTAAAACGACAATAATGTTTATTTATTAAGTGGTCACATTCGATAAGCTCTACTGTATATAGAACTGGGCAACAGTGGCAATTGTTTACCTTCCATTACAGGGGGGGGGGGGGTATCTCAAGAATTAATTACTAACGACTCATTTACCGGTTAATTGCGCACGGTGACCTCAGATACCTACTTCACTCTAGGCATGAAATTACTCCTCGTACAAGAACCGCCTGGTATTTGCTTATATCATGTCTGTCTTTAACATTTTGATAACCAATCCCATGCCTCTTATAAGTTTATGAATGAGGTTGATGATGATTTTTGGGAATACAGTGTGTTCTGTTTTTATTGAAATTGTTTGCACATGCGTAAGGTAAACCACAATTGGGTTAAAAATGTTGGATATCAATCCATGAAAGTATACAATAAATAGGACATGAGTCCACATAGCGAACATGAAATAATATTAATTAATCAAAGAAAACATATAAAGTAACAAACACTAAAAAGTATATCATTCGAACATAAAAAATCAATAAAAAGTGTGTGAGTTCAATATAGCAGAAAAAATATTATTCATTAATAGCATAAAATAAGTACAATATATAAGTTCATAATAAAAAGTACAGGCTATAAGTCGAATACAGCAGCAAGGAAAAGAGATATTACAAGATACAAGAAACTTTATTTCGAGTCGGTTATTTGAAACATAATAACATTAGATATAAAGCTATTTTCTGACAAACAAAGCAAGTATCAATTAATCAGTAAATAAAAGAACAACACATATTGCACATCTGAAATTTATAGAAGAAAATTGACAGCATTATATCAAGATTTGAAATAAAAGTTATTTTCGTGAATAACTTGTATTACAGGAAAAGGATAAACAGTATTTTCATGGTCATGTATCTTTAAGATGGTTTCCTGATTAGGGTCCACAATATTTTCCAAACTTTTCCAATTATCAAAAGTAGCGAAAACCCGTTTTATATATACAATGGGGTCACAGCATGCAGGGTAGATAAAAATGGCGTATATAACTAAAAAGTATGCATTATCACAAACCCTGATTACATAATATTTGTAGTCAGGACATATTCTGTGTTTTTTAAGGAGAACAAAATTGAAACATGAGTAAAACACAGAAGAACCAACTGATTTCTGCTAATTGTTTAAGTTAAAATTGTTTAAAAAGGAGAGAACTAAAAGACTGATACTAAAAAGCTGCGCAAAAATGCATAGATATAGAATTTCTTAAAAATGAAGAGGAAAGTTACCATAACAAATGATAAAAAATGATACTCAGTTAAAAACAACAGCAAACGCATCGTTATTCATTTGGAGATTGCATAATGATTTAGAAAGACGATTGAAACTTTTTTGTACATTTAGACATGTGACTTACCTTTTTAAAATTGCAATATCAGTAATATCGCTGGATTGAAATACATAAGCAGACCAAAAGCTGCTAGAAAGACAAAAAGATTCAAAAACTATCAAAGAGCCCTGTTCTGAAAGTGGGAGATCCTTCGAAAGCAAAAGTAGCAATGCGAAAAGAGAAAACTTTAGACTCGGTTTTATTGAGTCTGTTCATTAGTAGTAATTAAAAGTGCAACACTACTCACGCCCCTAGCACCCGCTTGAGTATTATTCAATTTTCAAAACTAATAACATCAAACTAATGATCTCGAAGGACCAGACATTATAACAAAACTGAGAATGAAGTACGGGGCGACGTTTTACGACCGTCCCACACGTACTTAACACCTGCTGCTGTGAAGCACAGCTATTCTGAAAGCGGGAGGTCCTTCGAAAGTCACATTGTGACACACATGCTTGTGAAATGAAGCTGATATGATCTAGCATGTTTGATAAACAATGACTGGAAAATGTCAGGGCACACATTTTAGGAACATGCAAGATATTTGCAGGTTGGGCCGCACCAAGTCTGCGCCGACCTCAATATAGTTAGCAACTTGTCTCAAGTAGTTTGGAAGGGTGTTCCAGAATTGGACTGCCTGGAAACTGAAAGACTGTTTTCCGTAGGTATTTGTTTTCACGTTTGGCACTTTAGGCGTTTAAGTATAAATTCTGAAGGGAGGTGATCCCCCGGAAGCAAAAATTGCAACACAAAAAGAGAAAATTGCAGACTCGGTTTTATTGAGTCTGTTTATGAGCAGTAATTGAAAGTGCAACACTGCTCACGCCCCCTAGCACCGGCTTAAGCGGTATTCAATTTTCAGAACAAGAAGTACTGAAATTCATGATCTCGAAAGATCAGAAGGTATAACAACACTGAGAATGAAGTACGGGATAAGGTGAACAAAAGGGTAAGGTGGTGAATACGTTTTGAAACTGACTAAATCATGCAGATAGGAAGGAGACATTTTGTAGAGACATTGAAAGCTTCTATGACCATAGTTCTAATTCTGCTGAATTGCAGTGTTGGCATATTAGCTTTCCGTAACAGATCATCATATTTTGTTGTAAACTCGTTGAATACTGTTCTGAGAGCTCTGCATTTGGTGTTCCCCCATTTTCGCAGTGTTTCCTTATTTCCTTAATAGAGATCATTGAATAGGCTACTCGACCAATACCAGGAAATGTTTGATAAATTTGCTTCCTTAATGTTATGCAGATGCGTACTTGACACCTTTACAAACAGAGTAGACCCTGAGTTTGTTCTCAAGCTTTTGATTGGTCAGGCTCAAATCTGACCAATCAAAATCTTGAGAACGAACTCGGACTCAACTAAAAGTTGTATAAGCATGGTTGCAGATCATATGGCTCCTGTATTAGCCGTCTGGTCAGGATGTACTCTGTTTGCTTTTGGAATTATATAAGGTCTGATTCTACGGATTCTGTTATAGCCAAAATCACCATTATGAAAGCACAGCTAATAAATATTCGCTATGACATCATTACTTACATGAGTGACTGATATTTATCTATGAATCGTAACATGATAACCACCAGCAAGGTCGAAACACGATACAGCTGAATGGGCGTGTGTGATTAGAACTCCACAATTTGGTTGTGGTTCAAAGTTCAAACCAACTGCCGGAAATAATTGCTATCCTTTACCAGGTAGAGACGTTAGTTTGCAAACAGGGTAAACAGAATGATCTGTTTGTACGGTGTATGAGCCGTCTGATTAATGCATGCTCTGTTTGCTTATTGAATTATATAGATATGAGTCTACAGTGTGTGACAGCCAAACTAATCCAATGGTCATATACAATTACAAATATTCAACAAATGTGTGAATTGCTCTATTTATCACAATGGTTTCAGAACTACAAAAGTCTAAAACTTTCCTTTTCTCTAGTTAATGCTCCTTTTCGGTAGATTTATTCAAAGAGGTTGGATCTAAAATAGCCTATGAGGGAATGGGTTGATACTCATGATTTCATTACATATTACATGAATATGCATAGAGTACACGTTGTTAAACATTTATTTTGGTTATAAGTTTATCTGAGCTAAATGCCCCCAGAAAAACAGTCTATGTAACAATCGTTTTACCTGGTTACTCTAAGGTCGTCAGGATTTCTGTAATAAAACTGGTTGAACTTCTTATGAATGAAAGCTAAGCAATTGTACGTTGATTATTACATCCCTAGATAGCAACATAACATTATCTGATTACTTCCCTTGATAGCAACATAAGATTATCTGATTACTTCCCTTGATATCAGTGTCAGTTAAACTGATTTATTTCATAGGTTCTGTATTATAATGCTGTGCATTTCTGGTAAACAAATCAACAAACGACAAATGATGCAACAAGCACTTGGTGAAGTTTGCAAAACACAAATACTATGTAATGTTTACCCTGCGCATGTGAAACAAATTGTCGTCTGCTTATTCGTCTGAATGTTGCATTTTTGTTTACAGTAAAACCCCTCTAAACCGGGCGTTACATTTAGTATAAATATCGGTCTTGGAGACAGGTGGCAGCTTAATGCATCGTAAAAGTAATGCAGAAAGCTCCTCTAGGAGTTTTCAGCATGACTTTAGTTTAAGCATATTTTATTTCATTAATGTACATAAATCCACATATCACTAGATATAAGGATTGGATCGGAAGCAACATGCTTATTGGAATCCTCTCCTTGACGCATTATAACTACACTGGTGGACATTGTTTAACATATCAAAAGACAACTATGTTGATGGGTACAACTCAAATAACTAGGAGAAATACATAAGACAACGGTACATGAATGTGTCTACAACATAACAGTGTCTCGGTAGACGTACAGAAGGGAATCTTATATATTGAATGGTACTTCTGTTACATGAACGTTTGAAGAACACAATGGACGTAGAACATCGATCATTCATGACCAATATCATAGAAACAGCTGGGAAGAAAATAAAGAGAATGGAAATAATGGTGGTCAACATGATGGAGGCCAAGGGCCGGTGAGACACAGGAGTGCATATGACAATGGTCACCCTACTTAAAACAAGTCAAATAATGGAACTTAACCGAATCTTTTAGTTTCTAAAATGAACTTCTGCACCGCTTGAAATATGATAGTGTTACTATGTGTATCAAGTTTCACTGTAACAGGCCGTAAATAGCTAATTGCACGTTTTAAATGGGTACGCTGGACGTGGTAAGACGTGATAAGACAAAAGTGTTCAGTACTTTCGATATCACCGCAAGAGCATATATCACCACAAGAGCATAGACTTTCACCCTGCATTAAGCAGCCACCTGCCTAAAAGTATCTTAATTCTTTTCTGCTAGAATTCCGGTTTATACAGGTTTTAATGTATATAAAAAGCAAATACGAAGACGACAGTTAGCCCTTTACTTCATAGATACACGTGTAACTTTTTAAACATATTAGACCTAGATCAGGCGGCTTATTGAATTGATCTAGGTCAGGTCCATTTGCAAAATCCTTAACCCTTTTCCCTAATAAATACGTTTATGCTTGATTTGGCCACTTCATGAATTTACATTAATTTAATTTTGTAATTTTTAAGGAATATTTTTTATTAAAAAACAAACCTGTATAATTAGATCTATTTAATTCCGTGAACAAAGCAGAACAGGTTATGGTCAGACCACTCCTCTAGGAGCCGTCTGATCTAGGTCTACTCTGTTTGCAAGGGCCTGAAAGAAAGCGTTTATATATGAGGGAAAGGATTAAAAGGCACACGCATTAAAATAGTTATATATGAGGTAAATGTTTAACCCTTTTTTATTTCATAAATACGCCTGACCAGGGTCTGCTTAAGACATAATATAGATTTCCTTAACCCTTTACTCCATAAATACGCCTTTCTACACCTTTACAAACAGAGTAGAGCCAGATCAGACGGCTCCTATAGGATAATGTAGGTGTGATTCGTCAGTTTCTGGCGTATCCAAAAACACATGCCTCCATGTGCTATTATAACAATTAATCTAATTAATATTCATGAGGGCATTATTCTTCACATAAATATTTATTGAGTAACCGGTTAAGAAATATAAACAGGTTCCTTGTGGACAGTCTTGCATAAAATGTACAAGACAATTCTTAAAAATATTATATATTTTATCTGTTCATTAATCCATTGGTTATTTGTTCTGTTCATTAATCCAGTGGTTATTTGTTCTGTTCGTTAATGAATTTTAAATGTAGCTGTTCATTGATTCGTTTCTTCACTAATTTGTATGCATTTTGTTTTCATACATTCTTAACAAATCGAAAGAAAAGACATCTTGAGTAAACAGCAGTAAACAGCAGTGCATATTTACAGTACAACTTGTCTTAAGCGACCATTCTAGTTTGTTGTATTTTTTGTAAACAGAGTAGTCTGATCAGTCTGATCAGGGTCTGTTCTGTTTGCTTAGGAAATAATATGACATAGTCAAAACCTCTCTTGTTCATTTGCATCATATATCAATATGCATATGGTCAGTATATCCTGATTGAATAGTCATCAGGTAAGGGGTTAATATATCAACGTTAAATCAGTCAGTGGTCGCTCTAACGGGGTTTACTGTACAGCAAATTCCGCTCAGCATAGTACAGCTGCTTCAATTTCAATTTCCGCTCAGTCCTTTCAACACCAATCAATGGCTGGAATGCCTACAGTGAATTCTATGGTGGCTTATTTTCGCCACCAAATACCTACACAACGATCGTGGGCAGCATAGTGTATATATTTCACAGTTTTCCAATATATTGTATAATCATCAAAATGACCTGTTACTGTCCGACTTAATTCATTACTATTTAAGATATATTCCAATCTGTTCTCGAGCCCTTTCGGAAATGATAAAATAGAAATGTTTATTTTAGATGCTTGAATTTGCAAACAAGTTCTTGTTTAAAATACTTTTCCAGTTAACTACTTATTATAAGCAGTTTAATGCATTAAAACGTCTAGATAAGGTGACTAGTTTTGATGAAAATATTCAAAATTCTGCTATTTTAATAATTTTCTGAAATACCAACGCTAACCAGTAAGCCGTGTACAATGTATGCGATATGCTCAATGTATGTGGTATGCTCAATGTATGTGATATGCTCACTCAATGTATGTGATATGCTCAATGTATGTGATATGCTTAATGTATGTGATGTGCTCGATGTATGTGATATGTTCACTCAATGTATGTGATATGTTCAATGTATGTGATGTGCTCAATGAATGTGGTAAGCTCAATGTATGTGATGTGCTCAATGTATGTGATATGCTCAATGTATGTGATATGCTCAATGTATGTGATATTCTCAATGTATGTGATAAAACTTATGCTCAATGTGTGTGACATGCTCAATGTATGTGATATGCTCATGATATGCTCAATGTATGTGATATGCTCAATGTGTGTGATATGCTCAATGTATGTGATATGCTCAATGTATGTGATATGCTCAATGTATGTGATATGCTCAGTGTATGTGATATGCTCAATGTATGTGTTATGCTAACGCGTACATGTGCGCTAACGTTTAGTGGTTAGGTGGTGCCAGAAACAATAAACCCCTCTAAACCGAACGTTTATTTTAGTTTAAACATCGGTCTTGGAGACAGGTGGCAGCTTAATGCAGGATGAAAGACGTGCAGAAAGCTCCTCTAGGCATTAAGCAGCCACTTGCCTAAAACTATCAAAAATCTTCTCTACTAGATTTCCGGTTTAGAGAGGTTTCACTGTATATTCCACCCTAGATGTTTTATACAGTAGAATTTCGTTTTGATCGAACCTAATATAAGATTTATTGATTGAAAATGCATGATTTCAAAAGCATTCCCGGCTATAAAATCCTGCTAAACCCTGGCCTGTTACAATTTCAACTTATTCGATAATTTGTTTTCAGAAACTATTGACCGTGTGTGTCAAACAGCTTGGTACCAGATCAAGCCCGAGCAACTCGGCTTCTCATCGTGATCCAGACTGTTTAGAAAAACAAAGTCAACTCGCGGTTAGAATGAGAAGAGTTAATAAATTTATATAAATCATAAATTAGGTTGAAATACATTCAAGTCAAACCTGTCTTTAGCAATCATTAAAATGAAGTCTTACCGGTAGTTTGGTCTTTAGGTCATAGCTTAAGGTAGAATGGAAGTAATACATAATTAAAGGTCCCGAATGGAGCTTTCTGTATCATTTTTGCCATGCATTAAGCTACCACCGGCGTTTGAGACCTGTGTGTTTAAGCGATATGTGATCGATTAAAACATTTGCTGTATCAGTTGAACAGGTCAATTTTGAACTCAAATCATTAACATTGAACTGTAAACAAGGATATTAACACGAGTGTCAGATCAGCGAACTGTACTATCTTACTTACTGTAAATATTCGGAAATCAAACACCCACCTTCAATTCGGCACCATTTTAAGAACTTTAAATTAGACGCTCATAGTAGCAAATAGTATAAACCAGATCAAACTGCTCCTTGCCAAAACAGCTTGATCTGGGTCTGCACTATTTGCCTAAGTTTATGTATCCGAATACTTAAGATAAGTAGAGTCCACACCATTACTGCTTGTGTAAGTTGCATTTCCACGTGCAATCTGGCGGAAGCTTGAAGCGAACTAAGCTATATGCATGAGTTCCTTTAATTCCTGAAATGTCAATAAAATCTGTCAAGATTGTCATAACGCAGTGCATATAAAGTTGTCAGTTATCTACTGGTTTTCTGGTTAGGTGAGCCAGCTGACAAATGCCATAATATTGTATTGGTATATAATATATCCACTGATATGGAGTGCTTTTGAAATCAAGACATTGCATTCGGTGCAAGACAGTAAAATGACGCTTGCCATCAATAACACAGGAATTTGTATTACAAAATGGGTCAAGCCCCTTCCTCTAAGATTACAAATATACTGAACAAAAATATTTAAGGCTCAGTGGTACTTTTCCCATAGGGTTTATGCAATGACCCTACAACTTTGGCATTCTGTATTTTCCACAAACATAAAGGAATTTTGACAAAATTTACATGAAATATTGTCAAACTACAGACTCCGGTGAGATTAAGTTATGCCAAGGTCCTATAGGCATCCATGGAATGAAAAAAATGGAAATTTCTTAAATTCTCCAAAAATTCAATTTCATTTAATCAAACATTTTTTCACAGCGATTTATATTTGATTTATATTTGGCTTATCCTTCGTACCGCTTAGATTAACGTGCGTCATAATATCTCCAACAAATGTTAATACAGTAAAAACCTCTCTAAACCGGAATTCTAATAGAGAAGGGTTGAGATACGTAACTTTTATGCAGGTGGCTGCTTAATGCAGGATGAAAGTCATGCAGAAAGCTCCTGCATGACTTCCACCTTGCATTAAGCTTCCACCTATCTCCAAGACCGATATTTATACAAAATTGAACATCCGGTCTAGAGAAGGTTTGCTGTACATGTACAACTTGCATATACCTTATTACCGCACTTTTTACCTTGCAACAATTGTAGCTTGCTCCATACGGCAGATATAAACGTAAGTTCTAAAATCTACCATACGACGTTGGCAGCCTGGAAGTTACGATCCTCATATGTTAGAACATACAATAACTTCAGTCGTATGATCTTCAGTAAGAAAGATACCAGATTATTATGTTTTTAAACTCAATTTGTTTTCGACAAGAATTTCATTCAACCATTCTGAGCAAATATTACTAGAAGTATGAGTATATGACAGCACCGTCTGTGTTTTACGAGAATCTCTTCGTGTTTTATTCCATCAGTGCACCTTGTGATCGCTTCGATTCAGTTCGGTTCATTTCAGCTGAGATTTCCACATAAAAATACCCAGAATCGTTCTCTCTTGTTTGATATTAGCAATTATATTTGCACTCTAAATCATATTTGCAGAGTAGGAAATAAAAAGTTCACTGTCTATCAAGTTCAACATTAGTTTTTCAACCAGAACCTATCTTGCACCTGTTTAAAAGTAAATATTCTAAAGAAACTGAATCCGCTTCGAACAGATAAGAAGCAATTTGTTTTTACCAAACCTTGACCCGAAACGTCAAAATTTAAGATATTGCATTTTTGAGTTCTAAGCATACATCGGATATCAATGAGTGTGTGCAATGTATTGAATTTATGACATGAGGATATAGTGTAGCAAGGCTTTGAAGGGCAGTATAAATATTGTTTTTATAACCAGTTATACATCAAAGAATATTCCTTCACGTTAACTATCACAAAATGTTCTTACTTTATTTGTTCGTAATCAATTGCAATGAGGTCAAAGTTATGGTTTAACTCGCTGCTTGATATTCCTTTGCAGAGTAGAACCTATAAAACTATCTGATCAATGTCGTCTGTGTCTGCGAGTAGAACCTAAAACAAGAGGGCCAGAATGGCCCTGACATCGCTCACCAGGCAATCAGAGGAGAAGATGTTCAAAGTTTTCACTATATGTTTGTAGAGAAAACTAGCCACCCCTGGGGCGGACCAATTTTGATCCAAGGGGCATAATTTATACAACTTTTGTAGAGGACCTGAACATGATGCTATGTGCCAAATATGAAAGCTGAGAACCTTCCAGTTACTGAGGAAAATATTTTCAAATTTGACACTATATGTTTCTATTGCAAACTGGCTACCCCTGGGGCGGGGCCAATTTTGACCCCGGGGGCATAATTTATATAACTCTTGTAGAGGACCTGTACATGATGTTATGTGTCAAATATGAAAGCTGAGAACCTTCCAGTTTCTGAGGAGAAGATTTTCAAAGTTGTCACTATATGTTTCTATTGAGACATGGCTACCCCTGGGGCGGGGCCAATTTCGACCCCTGGGGCATAATTTATATAACTTTTGTAGACAACCTGAATATGATCCTATGTGCCAAATATGAAAGCTGAGAACCGTTCAGTTTCAGAGAAGAATATATTCAAAGTTTTACCATATATTTCTATTGAAAACTGGCTACCCCTGGGGCGGGGCCAATTTTGACCCCAGGGGCATAATTTATATAAATTTTGTAGAGGACCTGAACATGATGCTATGTGCCAAATATGAAAGCTGAGAACCTTCCAGTTTCAGAGGAGAAGATTTTCAAAGTTTCACTATATGTTTCTATTGAAAACTGACCACCCCTGGGGCGGGGCCAATTTTGACCCCAGGGGCATAATTTATATAAATTTTGTAGAGGACCTGAACATGATGCTATGTGCCAAATATGAAAGCTGAGAACCTTCCAGTTTCAGAGGAGAAGATTTTCAAAGTTTCACTATATGTTTCTATTGAAAACTGACCACCCCTGGGGCGGGGCCAATTTTGACCCCAGGGGCATAATTTATACAAATTTTGTAGAGGACCTGAACATGATGCTATGTGCCAAATATGAAAGCTGACAACCCTGTAGATTCAGAAGAAAAGATTTTCAAAGTTGTCACTATATGTTTCTATTCAAAACTGGCTACCCCTGGGGCGGGGCCAATTTTGACCCCAGGGGCATAATTTATATAACTTTTGTAGAGGACCTGAACATGATGCTATGTGCCAAATATGAAAGCTAAGAACCCTGTATATTCAGAGGAGAAGATTTTCAAATTCGTCACTATATGTTTCTAATGAAATCTGGCTACCCCTGGGGCGGGGCCAATTTTGACCCCAGGGCCATAATTTATATAACTTTTGTAGAGGACCTGAACATGATGCTATGTGCCAAATATGAAAGCTGAGAACCCTGTAGATTCAGAGGAGAAGATTTTCAAAGTTGTCACTATATGTTTCTATTCAAAACTGGCTACCCCTGGGGCGGGACCAATTTTGACCCCAGGGGCATAATTTATATAACTTTTGTAGAGGACCTGAACATGATGCTATGTGCCAAATATGAAACTGAGAACCCTGTAGATTCAGAGGAGAAGATTTTCAAAGTTTTACTATATATTTCAATAGAAAACAAGGCACCCCTGGGGCGGGGCCAATTTTGACCCCAGGGACAAAATTTATATAACTTTTGTAGAGGACCTAAAGATGATGCTATGTACCAAAGATGAAAGCTGAGAACCCTATAGATTCAGAGGAGAAGATTTTTAAAGGTTCAAATTGTTGACGCCCGACGACGGACGACGCACGACGGACGACGGACGACGACGGACGACGGACATCAAGTGATCACAAAAGCTCACCCTGAGCACAAAAGTGCTCTGGTGAGCTAAAAACTATCTGATCAGGGTCTTCTGTGTCTGCTTATCGAATAATACAGATAATGCAGATATGAATCGCCTGCTTCTGCTAGTACCAATCATCCATGCGTTCATATGCACGTAGAAATAAATCAGCTAATTAATTTTCATAAATTCATAAAGAAATAAAATCTCAAAACACTTCAAACGTATCATTGAGCAGAGGGGCTGCAATTGGAAAATGAGTCAGAAGGTCAGCAAAATTAAAACATTTTCAAGAAAAGTTCCATTATTTCTCCACCAAACCCTATGTTTTACCAGTCTTTAAAACCGTCTCATGGAGACGATTCTAAAGAGTGGTCGCATCATAGATTTTGGAAAAGAAATGGCGGTTTTAAAATTTAAATACGCACCTTTACCTTTTGCCTAACTCTGATTATTCATCTTACCCATTACCGCATAGGCTATTTTTAGATCCAGCCTCTTTGTATAAATCTACCGGAAAGGAGCATTAACTAGAGAAAGGGACATTTGTAGAATTTTATGGTTTGAAACCATTGTGATAAATAGAGCTTTTGCTCCTATAGGGGCAAATTCTCTATTTTTCGCAATGGTTTAACAAAAAGACCTTATAGAGTCGTCAAAGTCGTCAAAATGAAGGAATGGATTAAAGCGGGACCTAAAATGATATTTCGAAGACAATGCGTTAACGAATGTCTGTTTACCCCACCGACATCCAGGACAGGATGATTCTAACTACCACCAATTAGTACTAAGTCGTATACCTATACATAGGATGTGTAAACTAAACTATTTTCAAGTACAGATCCTGTATTTCTCTTCTTCGAGGCGATTCTAAAGAGTGGTCATAATATATGGTTTGAAAAGTGTTCTTTTCTCAAGAATATCTCCTCCAAATCCAATACTGTGACTACCCTATAGAACCGTCTCTTCGAGTCGATTCAAAAGACTGGTTACAACATAGGACGTGGTGGAGAAATGTACAACATAGGACGTGGTGGAGAAATGTACAACATAGGACGTGGTGGAGAAATGTACAACATAGGACGTGGTGGAGAAATGTACAACATAGGACGTGGTAGAGAAATGTACAACATAGGACGTGGTGGAGAAATGTACAACATAGGACGTGGTGGAGAAATGTACAACATAGGACGTGGTAGAGAAATGTACAACATAGGACGTGGTGGAGAAATGTACAACATAGGACGTGGTGGAGAAATGTACAACATAGGACGTGGTAGAGAAATGGCGAGTTCAGTATTGGAATACACGCCTTTATCAGTGGCGCTACAGCAGTTAAGGTAAACAAAACGTTGTCACAATTTGCCATGGCGGGACATACATACTTGACTTCCGGTTCTTTCACTGAGTGTCAACCAGCTTGGTTTACTCTGCGTTTATTTCGGTTCTTGCCTGTTTGCAAAATGAAAGTTAGGTCTCGGTTGGCGAGAGAAATGTAAACTACTAAACTATATACAAATGTCATCACAAATCCCCCCAAAAGTATGTTTTGAGTAAGAATCCAAGATAGAACCTAAATATTGAATATACGTGTACCCGACGAGACCTAGGTCCGAGGTTATATCACTTCTGAGTATCTGAAGTATCTGATTGGTCAGATTTTGAACAAGCTCACAATCTGGCCAATCAGATGCTTGAAAGTGATCTCAGACTAAAGCAAATGTTTTATAATCTCTGTGCCAGACCACTGTATCTCAGTCTTCAATGACCTTATCAGACCTATTCCAACTACAACAAAACATGCAGTACAGTTTAAATGTAAGATCAGATAATAAAGGATTTTTCCCACAGCGGTTACACCCCCTTACAATTACTGCAATATTTATTAGACTTTTGGTATATTATTTTCTATTCATTGTGCTGAACATGATGCTAATACATTTGTATTCTAGATTTTTCGGTGTGGCAATGACGTATTTCTTTTTAAGAATGTGTCTTGCATTCGAGACCAAATGAAAAAAGAAAACCAATAGTTCTATGTGTAAGTTCAGCTTGAACGTCAAAACTATTACCATTGGCGGTTTGAATTTACTGCACTTTCGGTCAACACGTACGGTAACAATTACTTCTTTTACTAACAGAAATGCCACGAAATCCGAATTGTCATGGATTTTGTGACGCCAGTTTTGCTGGTAGCTTTATGTTTATGTATCTACATTACAATCTGTCAGAAGCAGCCATTTATTCATTGAACATACGAGTCTTAAAAGCAGGTGGTTGCTTAATGTAGGGCAAAAGTAATGCAGAAAGTTCATATAGAGCTTTGATGTTTAACAATATTCATTCATAATGTGACCTCCCGCTAATTACATATTGGTGGGGGCCAGAGGTTTTTCCTTGCACGTATTGCTCCGTGCATGCATTGTTACGTGCACAGAAAAACACCTGTGTAGAACCACAGACCTACCACAGTCCAGCTGGCAGGTGTTCTCACATGAAATATCAACATATCCATACCGGGATTCGAACCACATATGTGTTGAGCTAAGTGATTGTCAGTGGACGATCATAACCATTTGGAATCTAGGTGTTGAGCTAAGTTATTGTCAGTGGACGATCATAACCACCTGAAATCGAAGGCCCATAAATATTTCGTTGTAGTACTAACAATTTCGAGTGGCGGTGTAAGCCGTTATTCATTGACTCTCGATTGCTCTGTATACGATAAACGTTGAACAAGGAAATATTCATACAATATTCCAAACAGATTTAGTTTAATGGTTATGAGACTTTTAACTCTTTCGCTGCCAAAATTTGTTGTCTGCAATCTTTGTCGTCTGCTGCAATTTTCATCCTTTAACATTTCTTCATTTTTGTTTCAAAAAACATACTGACAGTAACAAACAGTTTGGATCCTAATGAGACGCCGATTTACTCTTTCATCTTGATTCAAACCGTTTGCATAGGTAATGGCAGAAGGCGACGTAATGATAGAAGGCGACATTGGCAGCGAAAGAGTTAATCCTTTCCCTGTTCTGCATTTAGCCCAAAGTGCAATACCTACTGAACATTCATGGACAAAATAGGTATAATGAAATATGGAAGGTGGAGCACTGTAGCCATTTCAGAAACTAAAGAAACAGATATATCACATGCCATTAGAAAATAGAGCAGACCCTGATCAGATGGCTCCTACAGGAGCCGTCTGGTCTGGGTCTACTCTGTTTGCAAATGCGTGAAAACACGTTTATATGAAGGAAATGGTTCAAAACACGCGTTATTTATAGACAGGTTACCTATAACCCCTTACATGCAAGAAATAATGACATCATGAACATCAATTAGCAGACGTATGACATATGAAAAAGGGAATTTCTAACCATGTCAGAATCTGTTTAATCTGATGTATATAAGTTAAAATGCATAAGAGCAGACACTGATAAGACGCCTCCTACATGGGTAGTCTGGTCTGGGTCTAGTCTGTTTGCAAATCATTGAGATGCGTATATATGTAGTAAAGGGTTAAAACAGGGCGATGTATTTATCAGAATGCTGCACAATGCGTGTGTTTCTGCACGTACGCGATCAAAAAATCCCATCTTTCAAATATTGAGACTCCATTTTTATACACCATCAAGAGTGAGACACGCCAGCCTACATGCACAAGAGAAGACAGCCAGATGGAACTCTTACACTGGCAATGGCGTATGTGTTATTTATTACCCTGTGTAAATAGTCTGGATCCAGATGAGACACCGAGCAACTCGACAACTCATCAGGAACCAATCTGTTTGGTTGTTGGAAGAGAAGGGAAGAAATATTAACAACGAAAATTGAAGCAGACGACACATTTTGCAGACGACAATACTTGGAAGCAAGTTTGTTCATCCTGTCCTCCGTATACGCGTCTTTTGACGCCTTTGTAAACAGAGTTGACCCAGATCAGACAGATCCTTTATGATCCGTCTGATCAGGATCTGCTCTGTTATTAATATTCATATTCATCATTTCTGACAGATCATATTAAAATGCCAATTCAGCGGCTGATCTGGGTAACCTTATCTTGTCTCTCACCTGATGATACAATAATGATGTTCTTTATTCTTGCTAACCGGGTAGACCTGGAATAGACGCGTATTTCAGAACGTGACGGTATATCGAGGGTTTAGTAAAACAC
The DNA here is from genome assembly GCA_963576725.1 of Azorinus chamasolen. Taxonomy (NCBI): domain Eukaryota; kingdom Metazoa; phylum Mollusca; class Bivalvia; order Cardiida; family Solecurtidae; genus Azorinus; species Azorinus chamasolen. The sequence goes on along the minus strand of OY755242.1, from coordinate 953,107 downwards.
AGCTGTACATGTGTATATATATAATTTAATCCATTCCAGCATATTGACGCCTTTTGATGCCTCTGTAAAAGTCATTTTGTGAAGCCATTGTGATAAATAGAACATTTGCTCCACATGAACAAATGCTCTATTTATCACAATGTTTTCAAAACTACTCAATTCTAAGAAAACCTTTTTTCTAGTAAATGCTCCTTTTCGGAAGATTTATTCAAAGCGGTTGGATCTAAAAATGGCCTATGCGATAATGGGTTAATCCATTTAGCTCTTGGATTCTATCATGTACAGTGTCCCACAGTTTGGATCCTGATGAGTCGCCGAGTTACTCTGCGTCTCAATTGATTCCAAACTGTTTGCATATGGTATTACTTGCCCGTCTTCGTGGAAGTGTAAGGGTTAATAGTTACAATGTAATTGTTTCTTACATAAATATACGTCACGTTTAATAGTGATTTATTTGACATTTCTACTCTTAACTTCTGCAAATAGCCAAGTCGTGACGACATTTTGAAATTTACTTGGTAATAACATTTATATGGTTCAGTTAAAACCTCTCTACCAAACGACTGGTGCAACTGACATTTAAAATGTGCCCAACTGTTGAAATAGAACTCAATTATAAAACACTTTATTCCATATATATGCATTTCAATACCTTTGCAAGCAGAGTAGACCCAGATTAGACGGTTCCTATATAGGATCCGTCTGATCAGGGACTGCTCTGTTTGCTTACGAACATATATAGATCTGATTCTACATTTTCTGCCACAGTCAAAGTCTCTGTCGCCATATGCCAATATAGAAAATATAATCTAATTAGTATTCATACTGTCACTCTTTCATGTATGAATATTCATGGGGTAAATGGTAAATTGTTGGAGCTACTTCAGAATTTATTACCTTTTTTTCGTTTGCGAAAACACAAGCAATAATTTCAACTCTTTCGATGGTACGTATTGTCGCCCTCAAAATGTGTCGTCTGCTTGTATATTTTTATTTCTGAGTTTGAAGTGTTTCTTTTTGTTTAAAAATATAACACACCATCAAACAACTTGGTTCCTAGTGAGGCGCCGAATTACTCGGCTTCTAATCCGGATCCAAATTGTTTGCAAACTGGTTTAGCAGTGAGAGTTAAAAGCGATTCTGGTATCCAGGGTTAATTGACGATATTGTCAAGACTCAACAACACTAGGTATCAGGTTAAAAGAGTCTGTAAGAAATAAGTATTGTTTTTTTTACATCACAAACATCATTACTACATTTTCAAACGTCTGCGCTGCTTTCGCAAAAGAATAACTTATCAAAATGCACAATCATCTGCCGACGTTCTAATTCCGACAGTGTGTTTTCTAGGTCTTTCTACATCAGAATTCTGTGGTTTATATTTTAATTGAAGCATGGGGAAATATAGACAACCACAAAATAATGACATACCGAGAGCACTGTGCCGTGAAATTGAAACAAGAATTCGTAAAATCTTAAATAGACAAACTATATAAATCTTCAAAGTTTACGATGCAATTTATCAGTGTTGTTTTTCTGCCAACACTTTCAGAGATAAAAATGATAAACTTGTTAAACAAGTAGTTGAACCTGCCTGATTACAAGATTGTGCAAAGCAATATGAAATGAATTCATCCAATTACTCTCATAATTATGGGCATTATATTGCTTTGCAAAACATGTACAAATCTACTGACAAATATTTCGATAACGAAAACCTCCTAACTATACTTTTGAAAAGTAAAGTTGTACTTTCTAGCATCACGTGCACACTAGTCTATAATTGTTTATACAATGTACTGCACTATCATCCACTATGATGCTAATGTTTTATATGATAGCATCGCTTTTATTATAGCAAAGTCAATGAAACGAATTACGGCAAAGACGATGAATGGGATAAATCATAACGAAGACTGTCGATTCAATAATTGATTGCGAAGAAGGTCAATGAAATAAATTATAGCAAAAATGCTTAATGCAGCAAATAATGGCAAAGACGGTCGGGTGTCAGTGAAATAAAATATAGCAAAGATGGTCAGAGAAATAAAGTATAGCTAATACGGTCAATGAAATAAAGCATAGCACATGAGGTCAATGAAATAAATAATAGTACATGAGGTCAATGAAATAAATAATATCACATTGGGTCGATGAAATAGTAAAACAATGTGTTTGCATTTAGCTTAGTGATAGTTAAATCATTTTGAAATAATAGGATATCTCTTAATAACAGAATCTTAACATTAGTCGTATGATGTATTTATAATCATTGACAAAAAACGTTTTTGTCTTATTTAAAACAAACACAAATCTTGAAAAGATGTTTATTTGGTTCAATCCGTTACCATTTCAGTAACAATCCATGAGTTTATAAACTTCCCTATAACGCCACTAAAATGTGTTAATTAGTTGGTATTTTGGGCAGATGGTTGCTTAAAGCAATGTGAAAGTAAAACAGAACGCTCCTATAGAAGCGTTCTGTTTTACTTTCGCCTTGCTTTAAGCATCAACCTGCCTTTAACACAAAATACTTGGTGTAATTTAGTGGCCGTTATAGAGAGGTTTTACTGTATACTCTAAGCAATGGAGCATCCGGTAATAGCTGGGTAATTGCTGTTAAATCTTAAAGGTCCTCGTGTTTTCATTTCAGTGAACCCCTATGGTATGAATATTGTTGTCGAGTAACTAAAATTCAGGACCACTCCGCAAGAATAACTTTGTAGAGTATCCAAATACATGATTCCTTCATCTGAAAAGCATTGCAGAGTAACCAAATACCCAACCATATTATGAATGTCATTGAAAGTTTGAAACCCTTCGTATGAATATCATTGTTGAATATATAAATACCAAACCTTATGACTATAACTATAGAGTACCCAAATAAATTATCTTTCGTATGAATATAATGATAGAGTACCTTAAAACACAACATTTCCCTCTTATGAATATCATTATAGAGTGCCTAAATAGCACAGATTTCACAAACACAACCTTCGTATGAATAGTATTGTAAGGTTTTCAAGTACAAGACCCTCATGTAAACATCATTGTACAGTACGCACAGATATAACGTAAACATTATTGTACAGTACGCACATATATAATGTAAACATCATTGTACAGTACGCACATATATGATGTATACATCATTGTACAGTACGCACATATATAATGTAAATATCATTGTACAGTACGCACATATATAATAGTACGCATATATACCGGTATAACGTAAACATCAGTGTACAGTGCGCACATATATAACAGTACGCACATATATAACGTAAACATAATTGTACAGTACGCATATATATAATGTAAACATTAGTGTACAGTACGCACATATATAATGTAAACATCATTGTACAGTACGCACATATATAACGTAAACATCATTGTACAGTACCCACATATATAATGTAAACATCATTTTACAGTACGCACATATATAACATTACGCACATATATAACGTAAACATCATTGTACAGTACTCACATACATAACAGTACGCACATATATAACGTAAACATCAGTGTACAGTGCGCACATATATAACGTAAACATTAGTGTACAGTACGCACATATATAATGTAAACATCATTATACAGTACGCACATATATAACGTAAACATCATTGTACCGTACGCACATATAAAACGTAAACATCAGTGTACAGTACGCACATATATAATGTAAACATCAGTGTACAGTACGCACATATATAATGTAAACATCAGTGTACAGTACGCACATATATAATGTAAACATCATTGTACAGTACGCACATATATAATGTAAATATTATTGTGCAGTACGCACATATATACCTAGAGGGGCCGTCTGATCTGGGTCTACAAGTTTGCAATAACGTTTAACCTTTTACTCCATGAATATTTATGTAAGAACTAATGTATGTACATGTACGAATATTTATTAGCTTGCTATTTATTATAGCATAAAGACAAGAATAGTTTTGACCCTGGTAAAAACAAACTGTAGAATAAGATATATATTATTCCATAAGGAAACAGAGCAGACCCTGATCAGACGGCTCCTATGACGGCAAATGTGTAGAAAGGCGTATTTCTGGAGTTTAAAAGCGTAACTATGAAACAAAAGATCCATTCGAATGTGTTCTGTTTTGATTCTTTTTATATCTTCCTAAACGTCTTTCAACAACGACTGCGCTGACATTTGAAAACAGTGTAGACCCAAATTACTGAAGAAGCCCTCTGACTAGAGTCAGCGACCTCATAAACCTCTAGCAAATTGTATAATCGAATTGGTTAAGTACACAGATGGGTATATCCACATTGAATTTAAGCTGTGCGCCACTAATTGCTAATATATATTCAGAACCAGGTGTCTATCTGAAAATCTTTCTTCAGCCACTTACCTCAAGAATATTTAATAAAAATGATTACTGTGTGAATGGTGATTAGCTGTTTTATATAATGACACTATCAACAACAGTCCATTTTACATGGCAGAAACTGTAGAAGCGTGTCTATATCATTCCAAAAGCAAATTTGATCAGACTCTGACCAGCAGCTCCTATTGCAAAAGCGTGAAAAGGCAACTCTGTGAGGTGATGTAAATGATTAACAACTTTGTGCCTAGTCTCCTTTATAAGAAGAATATGCACATGGTGCAGACCCAAAGTCCTTTGACCACTATTTTCCGGAAATCATATCAGCAAAAAGAATTCGTACCGAGACACACCTCAAAACGAAAACATGAAGTGTTCAAAATACATAATTATTTGGACTGAGAATTATAGGTAAACAAGGGTTCAGGGTTTTTTCACCACTAATTGCTAATACTGCTCCAGACGTCAGTTTGAATATCTACTTTCAACATTGTTAAAATTGTCCCCTGATTAAATTCTTAACTCTTACTCTGCTGGAGAAATATTGTCTGCTTTAAGATTGGACCTGGTGCGATTATGACTACTTCCGATTCTATCAATCTTTTCAGAAATTATTTACCGATTGTCAAACAGCTTGGATCATGATGAGGCGCCGAGTTACTCGACTACTCATTACACCTGGATCCACGCTGTTTGCAAATGCAAGTCGGGTCGCGGATAGTGGGATAAGGTTAAAGTAGAGGTTGTACATGTATATCAACCATTTCCATTTCCAAGTGCCATAAACATTCACCTAACTAATATGCATGTGGTCATAAATACATTCTGGAATATTCACGTAGTAAATGGTTAACCCTGTTCCATGTTAATAGTTTTATAAGAAATAATTGCATCATGAATATTAATTAGCTTAAATTCAATAATTGCATATGAACATGTTCATATGAACAGGGAAAACAATATTTGCTATGTCAGCAATTATAAAATCAGACCTATATAATTACATAATTAACCAGATCAGACTTTGATCTGGGTCTACACTGTCTGCAAAGTAATTGAAATGCGTCTCTGGGTAAAACGTTAATGCATATGACGAGTATTGCAGCCCTTTACAAGATTCTGCGTGTTCAAATGGTTAATGAAGACATGCGTACAGTACTGGTTTGGCACATGGGGTTCCATGGCATTGCTAATTTAAGCATTTCCCTGGTCTGTGTGTATTCCAAATTTCAATACCTACTGAATATTCAATGAAAAAATAGTTATATTGAAATATGGATGGTGGAACATTGTAGCCATTTTAGAAAGTAAAGAAACAGACATTTCAAATTCCATTAGGAAACAGAGCAGACCCTGATCAGACGGTCCCTATAGGAGCCGTCTGATCTGGGTCTTACTCTGTTTTCCAAATGCGTCAACACACGTTTATATGAGGGAAAGGTTAATCATATTAGCAAACACAGCAGACCTTGTTGGCTTATATAATTATATAGGTCTGACTATATATTTTTGCAATGACCAAACAATTATGTTACCATATGTAATTCAAAAAACTAAGATAATAGGTATTCAGTGTGGTATTATTTCATGAGGGAAATGATTAAAACAAAGACATATGATAACTATGTGTTGTCACAGGTCTTTGGTTAAAAAGGATGAACTTACCGGTCGAATTTATAAGAAGAATTGACAAAATTACCTTTATCTTATGAAAGCGCTCCGGTGATGTTGATACTATCTGTATATAAATAGAGGATATTGCATGAGTGGTCACTTACTACTGACTTTTACAAAACAAATTAACCCTTTCCTCAACGAGCATTCAGGTAAGAAATAATGACGTCATGAATATTAATGTGAATTTGTTATAAAAACACATTGACACAGAAACGTTTGGCCATGGCAGAAACTGTAGAATCATATATACTGTATTTTATATCATGAACAAGCAGAGCGGACACTGATCGGATGACTCCTATAGGAGCCGTCTGATCTGGATCTCCTCTGTTTGCAAAGACGTAGAAATGCGTATTTATTAAGTAAAGTAATATGACACGAGGCTTGTTTAGTGTCGTAATGATATTCATATTATTTAGTCAACGCGGAATCTTACGATCCCTAGAGCTGTTGTTACTGCTATCTATTTCCACTCCGGTGGTCCGGGTAGAGTAGAATATGACCGTGGTTCAAATCAATTAAACAAATGTAATGAGAGAAGAAAACAATGACATAAAAGTTATATTAGCTACACGCCTCATGTGTAATCAAGACCCTGATAGTAATTTGTCGTGATGGGATTCGTAAATGAATTGTTAATAATTAACGACAAAATAAAAACGAACCGCCACTGGGAAAATGAACAACTGCTACTGTGGTTTTATTCTTTTAAGGTTGTGTTTATTCAAGGACGTGACAAGTGTTTAATTGCCACGTATTGTTGTCTGCTAATTTTCTCGTCAGCTTCAAATTTCACTTTTCTTCATTTTTGACTAGTCTTCAATAGCACTGGGAACCACAACTAATTTGATGTGTCAGTTGGTTCAACTCTTTCGCAGCCACATTTACCAAGGTATCTGTATCTCATCTGGATCTATACCTTCTGCAGCCGTCTGAGCTGAGTCTACTGGGCCCGTATTCACAAAGCGCTGAGTCTAAAAGTTAGACTCAAAACTCAAACTGAATATGCCAAAATATCAACAATGCCTTGGCAAAATTGAATGAAAATTGCCATAAATAATTCATTTACAGTATATGTTGGCATAATCATTTTTTAACTCGATCAAAACAATATTATTCAAGCTGTGGTAGTTTCCATTCTGAGTCTTGAGTCTGAGTTTCAGACTCAGTACTTCGTGAATACGGGCCCAGGATTTGCTACTATGTCAAAAGGTGTTTCTACGAGATAAACGGTATCACGTGATGAAAATGTATAATCAATGTGCTAAATGTTCACCATTTACAACGTCATTCAATCCTCCCATAGAAAATTACTATAATATTAGGGCAATACAGAATAGATAAAGGTGCGTACTGAAATACTAAAATCGCCATTTCTCTACCAAACCCATGTTGTGATAAATCGTCTCGAAGAGACGATTCTAAAGAATGGCCACAACATAGGGTTTGGTGGAGAAATAAAGGACTTGTTCTTGAAAACGTTTTAATTTATGCATTTTATATAGACGTCACATAGGCCAAATTCTGAACATTCTGAAACAGTTCACCTCTGTAATGTGACATGTTTAAAACGGCAAGTGTCAGATTGTTGATGAAAAGTTTACTTAACCTTTTGAATGCGGGATTTGCAAACAGCGTAGATCCAGATCAGATGACTCCTAGAGAAGCCCTCGGAATACGGCCTGTACTGTTTGTCATTCAAAGTCCGCAAGTTAGTTTGAACATTTCATACAGAGTGGACTCTATAGTTAACCCCGGATGGGCCAGTCCATTTTAAATATTCAGTATTAAAAGGGTTACGATTTTCTACCCACCACCGTTGATTGTTTACCTATTTGGTTGGCTCGTGTAATCTTTCCAAGCAATAAATTCGAACTGCACTTTGTTCTACTTTCCAAAAATTTAACCTTTGACCCACAGCAATTTTGATGAGTTCGCGATGTTGCCAAAATGAATGCAGTCGTTATATTCGCCCTTATCATGTTGCAAAAATATAGTGTCAGTTTCAAAACTCCAATCTATAATGCAAGATTTTGTTTGAGTGTCAAACAGCTTGGATCCTGATGAGACGGCGAGTTACTCTGCGTTTCATTTGGACCCAAGCTGTTTACAAATAAAGGTCATGTTGCCGCTTAGCAACCTAAAGGTTAGCCCTGTTTACGGGAAGATAATAGCATAGAAACCATTCAAAATCCATCAGACAGCACAAAAACATGATTTATTACTTTATCCATTTCCTTCATATAAACGTTTTTCATGCAGCTAACAGAGTAGATCCAGATCAGACGGCTCCTATAGGAGCCGTCTGATCAGGGTCTGCTCTGTTTGCTAATGGAATTTTGAAAGATATATTTCTTTACTTTCTAAAATGGCTACATCGTTCTACATTCCATATTTCATTGTAATAAATTTCTTCATGAACATTCGGTATGTATTGAATTTGTAATAAACTTAAAATTGGGAAATGGATAATCATATTAATGTTGCCTATATTAACGTGTAAGCATAGTGACTGTTTAACGCCCATATGTTGCAGAATTTCCTTAGTTCCGAATCGTTCATGCTTTGGAAAAAATATTTACCGGGCATCAAACGGTTTGGCTTCTGACGAAACGGCCAGTTGGTTAAACCATTCTGTTTGCAAATGTCATCATTCATGTCAAGCATGGTAGGATTAGGGCGAACAGCAAGAAACTTACATTTGCAAAATAATGTTTCCATTTCTTACCCCTTGGCCCTTACCTCATGATTATTCATGTAAGGCTCTGTCCATTTTGAATATTGGTTAATTTGATTGTTGTATAAAATGTGCAAAATACAGTAAAATCTCTCTATAACGGACACTAAATTACATCATGTATTTTGTGTTAAAGGCAGGTGGTTGCTTAAAGCAAGGTGAAAGTAAAACAGAACGCTTCTATAGGAGCGTTCTGTTATACTTTCACCTTGCTTTAAGCAACCACCTGCCCTAGATACCAACTAATTAACACAATTTAGTGGCCGTTATAGAGAGTGTTTACTGTAAACGTATGTATTGACAAGGCAAACAGTAGAGAATCTGCAATATTTAAGCAAATAGAGCAGCAGACCCTGGACACACGTCTACATGATCTGGGGTTGCTCTGTTTGCAAAGACACCAAATGCGTCAGTCTATCTCTATATTAATGTAAATAGTTAAAGTAAGATCTTGCCATCAGAGCGTCAAACAGTTTAGGTCAACCAGTCTCAAAGCGTCTCTGAGAAATTGGTATGATTCAAGTGGTGTAAAAACAAGGGAGTTTTTATTAGGTTGAACAGATAATACATTTGTAAATATAATGTAGAATATCTGTATAAGTTCAGGCATTGCTGAGAATAGTCCATCAAACATCTGAATCTTATACTTAAGAAGACGCCCCCTGGGAACAAGGTCTTATTGTATTGCAAACAGTGTTGACAGTGTGTCCGACGTGGTGTCTGGTAAGAGTCTGCATTATCAGAATCTAGTGATTCATTTGATCTGGGTCTACATTGTTTGCAATGCACTTTGAGGGCGGTTCAATTATAACATTTGGAATCACAAAGTACACATTTGCATGCACGTACATCTCCGAAGTTCCAGCCACCAATGCGCACGACGTACGCCAATGTTCCTTGCACACTGCAAGCGAGAAATTATCCACTACAATCCTTTAGCAGTATGCACAAGGTACGCTAATGATGCTTGCCCACTACAAGCCTTTAGCAGTATGCACAAGGTACACTAATGATGCTTGCCCACTACAATCCTTTAGCAGTATGCACAAGGTACGCTAATGATGCTTGCCCACTACAAGCCTTTAGCAGTATGCACAAGGTACACTGATGATGCTTGCCCACTACAAGCCTTTTGCAGTATACACAAATTACGTTGATGATGCTTGCACACTGTGAGTCACTAGCAGTATGCACAAATTACGTTGATAATGATTAAACACTTCGAACCATTAGCAGCGTGTATAACTTACGCTGATGATGATTGCACAATGCTAGCCAGAATGCACAACGCACACTGATGGTACAAGTACACTGCGGGCCTTTATTTATGACGAGGATGATTGCACACTGCAAGCCATTAAACAAAGTACGTTGATGGGGATTGGACACTACGAGCCATTAGCAGACTGCATAATGTAGGCTGAGGGTCCTTGGACACTACGAGCCATTAGCAGACTGCATAATGTAGGTTGAGGGTGCTTGGACACTACGAGCCATTAGCAGACTGCATAATGTAGGTTGAGGGTCCTTGGACATTACGAGGCATTAGCAGACTGCATAATGTAGGTTGAGGGTGCTTGGACACTACGAGCCATTAGCAGACTGCATAATGTAGGTTGAGGGTGCTTGGACATTACGAACCATTAGCAGACTGCATAATGTAGGCTGAGGGTCCTTGGACATTACGAACCAATAGCAGACTGCATAATGTAGGTTGAGGGTGCTTGGACATTACGAGCCATTAGCAGACTGCATAATGTAGGCTGAGGGTCCTTGGACACTACGAGCCATTAGCAGACTGCATAGTGTAGGTTGAGGGTCCTTGGACACTACGAGCCATTAGCAGACTGCATAATGTAGGCTGAGGGTGCTTGGACACTACGAGCCATTAGCAGACTGCATAATGTAGGTTGAGGGTGCTTGGACATTACGAACCATTAGCAGACTGCATAATGTAGGTTTAGGGTGCTTGGACATTACGAACCATTAGCAGACTGCATAATGTAGGCTGAGGGTCCTTGGACATTACGAACCATTAGCAGACTGCATAATGTAGGCTGAGGGTCCTTGGACACTACGAGCCATTAGCAGACTGCATAATGTAGGTTGAGGGTCCTTGGACACTACGATCCATTAGCAGACTGCATAGTGTAGGTTGAGGGTGCTTGGACATTACGAACCATTAGCAGACTGCATAATGTAGGCTGAGGGTCCTTGGACACTACGAACCATTAGCAGATTGCATAATGTAGGTTGATGGGGCTTGGACACTACGAACCATTAGCAGACTGCATAATGTAGGCTGAGGGTCCTTGGACACTACGAGCCATTAGCAATATACGCACAAAGTAAGCTGACTGTGCTTGCTCACTACAAGCCATTAGCAGTATACACAAAAGTACGAGCACATAATGTACACTATGACTGTGTGCTCAATGCGAATGATTAACAATATGCACAAAGCCTGCTACTCAAGGTGTCTTGGACACTACAAGCAATTAAAATGTGAACGATGTGCTCTAAAGTACAGGACGAAAGTAATGCAGAAAGCAACTACATTGTACATGTATGTGAACTTTGCATACGTTTCGTCCTGCATTCAGCTTACACGGTCTTAAATACTTGAATTATATTTACTTTCAGTGGTCGCTCTAAAGTGGGTTTTTTATACAGCAGATCGGGTTCTGTATACGATAGTTTGAAGTCAGACGACATTATTGTATTAGACATACAAGTAGTACAGTCACATTTCACTTACGTTGTCTAATATTCATATTTCGACAGCCTGTTAACCTTTTGCTTGCTGAATTTTAAAATACATTCCTCCTTCTTTACCCATGGCCTGTTGTATAATTACATATATCTTCACTGTGTACAAGCATTTTGCTGTGCAATCACTGCTGTGGAGTGCACTGGTTGCACAATCAACTTGTAAATAGTGCAGACCCTGTGGAGACAGCTCCTGCAGGAGCTGTCTCATCTGGGTCTTCACTATTTACCGGTAGGTATATTGACGTGAATAGCAAGCGAAGGGTTAAGACCTTTGTAGAAGACAATAAAACATCTAATATATAATATCTCATATCTAATATAACGCATTATTTGACAGTAGATAGAACACAGACTACACTATCGAGCAAAATAATGAAATTAAGGTAAAAGATGTATCATAGGATATCCGAATATTGATATAGTTTGGAATACTCTGTATTATATCCGATGAACAACATGACCGTCGGGAAATGGCCGAAGTGTACTCGAATCATGAATGGACAGACGAACGGATAGATAGATAGATAGATTTATCTGACAATTATTTATGTAAGAAATAATGATCTAATAAATAATAACTAACATTTAATAGTATATGAACAGATTTGTAAATTCAAATATACATAATTCCATTAGCAAACATATCAGACCCTGACCAAAAGACTCCTATAGAAGTTTTCTGATCTGGGTCTACTCTGTTTGCAAAGACGTGTAAAGACGTCTATATCATGTAAAGGGACTTAAAAGGTGGTACTTAATGCAAGACAAATGTTAAGCAGAATCGTCCTGTATGAGTTGACTCGTATTACAAAGATTACCATGTCAAAATACACGTCACATTTTTGTTACATGCATTCAGCCATAAAATCAAAGAGAACAATGTTGACCCAGCGTCATGGTGATGTTGGGTTGTATTACTTCCGTTCTGCATAAAGTACCCACATGCTTTTAACCCTTCTCTTGCTATTCACGTCAATATACGTACGTGTAAATAGTGAAGACCCAGATGAGACAGCTCCTGCAGGAGCTGTCTCATCAGGGTCTGCACTATTTACAAATTGATTGTGTAACCAGCGCACTCCACAGCAGTGATTGCACAGCGAAATACGTGTACACGGTGACGATATATGTAATTCTACAACAGAGCATGGGTAAATAAGGAGAAATGTATTTTAAAATTCAGCAAGCGAAGGTTTAAAGTATCCATATATTTATTTAATAAATAGTCACAACAGAAAGCTTCTCAGAGGTCCAGATAAGATGTGCAAATTTAAACATTTTCAAGTATAGCTCCTGTATTTCTCCACCAAACCTTATACTTAAGTCTTTGACAATTCTAAAGAGTTTCACATTATAGGGTTTGGTGGATAAAGGACGGGTTTAGTATTTGGGTACGCATTAGTATGTTTAGTATTTGGGTACGCATTAGTATGTTTAGTATTTGGGTACGCATTTGTATTTTTAGTATTTGGGTATGCACCTTTATCTGTATCTCTGGATTCCATTGTAATTAAACACGCTGGATGTTTTCGTGTAACTAATATTCACAGTCATGTTTTTTCTCTATTCTAATTCATTTATTTATATTGGCTATCGCTTTACAACTGACATTTCAACAAGAAGGCAAACCATATTCCAAATATTTAAATGACACGTAACACAAGTCAAATAAAATCCAAGCGTATAGCAGTAAAACCTCACTGAACACAGCACTCGGGAACTAATTACCAGTGTTACATGTACAGTTAAACCCCTCTAATGCGACCACTTAATGAACAAACATGGCTGTTATCATAAGCAGGTGGTTGCTCAATGCAGGGCGAAAGTTATGCAGATAACTTTCTGCATAACTTTCGTCCTGCATTAAGCTACCACCTGCCTTTGTCACTGTGAACTATGCCCATTTTGGGTAGAGGGGTGGTCGCATTAGAGGGGTTTTACTGTAGTTTAATAGTGTGCATCATGAAATGACAACATGGTTATTTATTAACTGAACTTTTATAATGACATATAAACACACATATTTGGCCATGTAAAAATGCAAGATCAAATCTATATTTTTTCCGTAACTAAACAGATCAGACCCTGATCAGGTTGTTCCTACAGGAGTTGTCTGATCTGGGTCTACCCTGTTTGCAAAAGCGTTAAAAGCATATCACGGTATAGTGTAGAAAATGTTTAATGATAAAAGCGTTTTTCTTTCTTTCTGAATCAGGTATTTGCTTTTAACCCGTTACTTCATTACTATTCATGTACGAGAGCATGACTTTATGAATATTAATTAGCATATTTTAATAACACCATAATACACAAGGTAATGGCAAGAACTGTACAAGCACGTCTATAGTACAGAACAGATCCTTGCTCAGACAGTTGCTACAGGAGTCAATATGCGTCTTAATGAAGTTACAGATTAAAAAGTCTTCATGATTATTCATTAAGTGCTCGCTTTGAAGTGGTTCTATTGTGGTCTGGCACATCTGAAGCTTTTCATTATTTGATACTAAGTACAAGAGACAAACAGACATACTGCCAGACCAGACATACAGACAGACAGACATAGACAGATAGAGAGATAGAAAGAAAGAAAGACAGACATACAGACAGGCAAGCAAACTGGTAGGCAGACATACATACATACACACAGACAAAAAGAAAGAGAATGAAAATAGGAGAAATGAATGAAAGAAAAAGAAAGAAAAAGAAAGAGTGAAAGAAAGAAAGTAAGAAAGAAAAGGAAAAACCAAGTAATGAAAGAAAGAGAAAGAAAGGAAGAGAGAGAGAGAAAGAGTGAGAAAGAAAGAAAGAAAGAAAGAGAGACAAGCAAACAATGCAAATGATAGATGACAATTCGAAAACAGGAGAATGAATTGCGTGCTAAGAGTCTAACAGGGGAATGGGAATGACAGCAAGAAGACGACGTACGCTTACACTTACCAGAGCGATCTAGGTCTACAGCTCGTCTGTCTCCTTGTAATAAATCCTTACTCATGAACTGCTACATTCACAATGCCTTTTCTAAAGTGCTGTTAAAACTGCAGCCTCATAATTACTATACGTAACTTATCAGTTCTCGCCGACAGACCCAACTGGCCATGTGCTGTCGGCTGATTGCTTTGTTGTTATTGTTGGATAAAGCCTTTGGAATCGACCCTTATTCAGATAAAAATCATCATCTTCTTTAATCTTTATTCTGCCGGACAAAGTTTCACCCATTCAACGCTTGATCTGTTTTGTAAGTTCCATATTTGTTTGTTTTTTTATAAATATTTCACTTTATGAATATTTATACAAAACTTATGACTTCATATATTTTTATTTGATGAATTTTTTTTTAAATGGCAAATGAACAAACGAATAAATGATAGCAGAAACTGCATAATCATATAATATTCCATCAGCAAACATAGTAGACCTTAATTAGACAATTCCTACAGCAGCTGTCTGATCTGGGTCTACTCTGTTCGTACATGCGTAACAATGGTGTTCTATATCAGCATAAGCCGAGTATCAATCAGTTTGTCTCATCTGTATTCAAACTGTTTACTGGGGTAAAAACGAATTCACTCCCAAGTATACTAAATGTGTGCCTCCTTTATTCTGCCAAGTGTTTGGCGTATGAACACTATTCAAACCAGATCATACGGCAAGTAAATTGGTATGGATCCAACATGCATGATTATAGGCCGATATGGATCCTACATGCATGATTATAGGCAAATAGTTTCTCAAAGTTTGAGTTCAAGCAAACGACGTTTTAGTTGAAGAACTCAACAACTAATATATCTAATGTGTGCTTTGTAACATTTTCTAAAAGCATCGTAAAATTTAGACAAAGATATTGTTTTGATCAGGATTCAAAATAGTAGCTTGTTTGGAGAAAATCCAATTTAAACCCTCTTGGTGCACTAATTAAATACAGTGTATACCCTAATTACCCAGACTATTCGGACAGTCAACATATAGCTCTGACCAGATCAAACTGCGCCTGTAGGAGATATTTGATCGGGGTCTTCACTATTTGCTGCCATATCAGCCTAATTCAAAGTTATCAAAATACTGCCAACTTGACTAACCTTAACCTTTTTTATCCTTTCCCTCATATAAACGTCTTTTCACGCATTTGCAAACAGAGTAAACCCAGATCAGAAGGCTCTTGTAGGAGCCATCTGATCAGGGTCTACTATGTTTGCTAATTGAATATGATAGATTCTAAAATGACAACAATATTCCACCTTCCATATTTCATTATAACTATTATGTCCATGAATATTCCGTAGATATTGAATTTGGAATAAATACAGACCATGGAAAGGGTTAAGAGGAACAACTGGGTATCCGAATACATAGGGTAATCAGGGTACCTCAGATTGTATAAAATAGCAACATTGTATAGACTGTATTCATCCATCGCGTGTAGAAGCAATTTTTTGGTGTTCTTTTCACGCGCGTAGTGGCTTTGCGTTGATCGGTCGTCTATTCACGATTATTCCACCGGTATAATGTACACCGTTGTCTGGATGTGAGGGGTTGTCACGCGATTTTCAATAAGAGGAGATCATAATCGGAATATATCTGATCTTATCCCTTATCGTATCCGACCAAGACATTGTGACGTGTCAACAATGCAGATTGAAATCACGATGTCACACGCAGATGTAAACAATTCCAACATAATGACTTTATATTCAAATTGGGTTTTTAAAGAAGGAAAGTAATTTTTACGATTTTAGCGGCAAATGTTTTAACTATATGTGTGGAAATTCGCGGGCTCTAATACTGTTAAAGACTGAACATGCCGAGTCAATCATAAAATAACAATTAATCTTTACCCCGCTATCAGTGACATGACTCGCATCTGCAAACTGCTTGGATCCAGATGAGACGCCGGGTAACTCAGTGTATCATCAGGATCCAAGCTGTTTGACACTCGATCAGTAGTTTTTCAAAAGCTTGATCGATTCGGAAGTAGTCAAAGTTGCCCCCAGATCCTGATTTGAGCAGACATTATTTTTTTCACAGCGGGGTAAGGGTTAAGGGAGGATTCAAAGAGACAATCAATCGATTGCTAAACCTTATCTATCATATTAGTATCATTTCCTTCGCTGAAATCAATACCACACCTGGCATTTTCAAACTGGCTGGATCCTGAACAGATACTGACATACACATAAGTTTGATCAAGGTCCATTCGATTTAATATTGTACGGTCATTTATATCAAAATCAAAGAATTAACATTAACAACATAAAACAGGAATTCCGGAAATCAAGCAGTCGATGATTTCAATGCAGACAACATCTCGTCTGAAGGATATCGAAGCGGCTGTCGATCAGTCCTCAGAAACTGTCATGAACTGCTATAAATTCAACTTGTTAACCCTTCCTCCATCGTGAAAAATTATGTTTGCTCAAATTTTAATCTAGTGCAATGTTTACTTTTTCCGATTCCATCGTTTCTGGGAAGCTTTTGATCGAGTATCAAACTGCCTGGATCCTGATGAGACGCCGAGCAATGGTTAAATGTAAAATATATTCCTCTAACTGCTTTGAAACCATATAAGATTGAAAGGAGTGATAAAAATCCGAATACTTACATTACATGGAATTAAATCTTAGAAGAAATAATTCATTTATTTTTATGTAAAATAATTATGTCGGTAAATATGTACAGTAAAACCTCTATTACAACCACTATAAGACATCGTATTGCGGGTTCTATAGGCAGGCGGTAGCTTAATGTAAGACGAAAATATCTTTGTTCTGAATTAACCCATTACCTCATAGGCTATTTTTAGATTCAACCTCTTTGAATAAATCTACCGAAAAGGAGCATTAACTAGAGAAAAGGAAAAATTTAGAATTTTGTAGTTTGAAACCATTGTGATAAATAGAGCTCCTATAGGAGCAAATGCTCTATTTATCACAACGGTTTCACAAAGTGACTTTTACAGAGTCGTCAAAAGTCGTCAATATGAGATAATTTAAACATGTACCAAGGAGAGACTCGTTTTAACACCATTGTTTACAGAGTAGACTTACATCACACAGCTCCTATAGGGGCCGTCTGATCAATCTGTTCTGTCTGTTTATGATATGATATATAGACCTGATTCTAATTTCCTTTATGGCCCAAATTTCTTATGTTCATACGCCATTATATAAATCAGTTAATTGATATTTATGATGTTATTGTTTCTTACATGAATATTCATGAGATAATGGGTTAAGCTACCACTTGTTAACCCATTACGTCATAGGCTATTTTTAGGTACAACCTCTTTGAATGAATCTGCCGAAAAGGAGCATTAATTAGAGAAAAGTAATTTTTTTAGAATTTTTTAGTTTGAAACCATTGTGATAAATAGAGCATTTGCTCCTATAGGAGCAAATGCTCTATTTATCACAATGGTTTCACAAAGTGACTTTTACAGAGTCGTCAAAAGTCGTCAATATGAGGGAAAGGGTTAAAGTGACCCGACATCAGACTTCTTAACGGTCGTTTAACCTGTTCCCTGTTCTATATCACGTTTGTCCTGCATTAACCATTTCCCTTATAATATAAACGTGTTTTCGCGCATTTGCAAACAGAGTAGACCCAGATCAGATGGCTCCTATAGGAGCCGTCTGATCAGGGTCTGCTCTGTTTGATATTGGAATTTGATATATATGTTTCTTTACTTCCTTATACGCTTCATTATAACTAGTTTGTCCATGAATATTCATGGTATTGTATTTTGGAATAAATATAGAACAAGGAAAGGGTTAAGATACCACATGCCTGTTCTAGAAAGAAGGTGAGATTTATACTTCTTTTTAAAGGGCGCTTAAGATATGTCCAACAGATCCAGTTCGCAAAGAATACGTGTCCTTTTTCCAAATATACTGGCCACTTAACCCGTCCTTGATGAGTATCCATGTAAGGAATACTAGTAATTAAATCATGAATATTTATCATCTAAATTTTAAAAATGGCATATGAATACGTAAATACGAATATCCCCATATTTAACTTTATTCATCTGCACCACAATAATTCCATTTGGAAGTAGACTCTCAGTTCAATGGACAGATTTCAGATTATCTTTGATATGCTGTCATTCGAGACGATTCTAAAGAGTAGTCACAACATATGGTTTGGTGGGGAAATGGGGATTTTAGTATTTGAGTATACACTTGTATCTGTTGCTTTGGTAATTATTTATGAAATGTTAACTTTAAACCTTTCCTCCATAAATACGCCTTTCTACGCCTCTGTGAAATCATTGTGATAAATAGAGCATTTGCTCCTATAGGAGCAAATGCTCTATTTATCACAATGGTTTCAAACTACATGTACAAAATTCTAGAATTTTCCTTTTCTCTAGTTAATGCTCCTTTTCGGTAGATTTATTCAAAAAGGTTCGGTCTGAAATAGCCTATGGAGGAAAGGGTTAATTATATATATAGCCTCAGTATCATGCTAGACTGTATACGAAATTCAACTTTTGAAGAATTAAGTAACCTTTGTTATATATTCAAATAAATGACTCCTTTTCGTAATTGCTTTATATGGAGTTTTTCTGTTCATCAAAGATCAGTATGACTTTTCATATGTTCTTCATGTTTGATACAGCTACCTGTGGGATGGGCAAACATTTCTATCAGAATACCGGTAAGATGAATGCAATTCAACACGCACTATTCTTGTTACCTAATTTATTTATTACATGCAATCAGATAGATCTTCCTATCTCACAAAGAATCAAATCAAATGACACTGCTGTGTCACAAACACCGGCCTTTAGTAAGCTACGGGCGAAGCAGTGATTGTCTATATGCAAACAGTTTGGATCCAGATGAGACGGCGAGTAAACTCAGTATCTCATCGGGATCCATACTGTTTGATACTCGGATTGCGTTTTTTAATGAAATAGGACTTCTACTTAGAGATATGTTCTATTGATGAAATGTGTTCACCGTGCTAAAGGTTTAGATTATGTGCTCGATGTATGGCGTTACCAACGGGTACCGGAAATTGAAATGTCTACTTAAAAACTCTCCGGTTATGTTCTATCGATACAGCATTTCCTAGTGCAATCGGAAACCCTCGTTTAATTGAAGTAAAGCTCGTGTAATTTAACCATCAATGAAACACTGCTCGTACAACTGAACTGCCGCTTGTATAACACAGCCGTCATCCGCATAATTGAACCATCGCTCGTATAATTGAATAATTGCTCGTACAATTGAGCCATCTACAACTGCACCACCGCTCGTATAATTGAACCATCGTTCGTATAATCGAACCATCGCGCGTATAATCGAACCATCGCTCGTATAGCTGAATCATCGCTCGTATAGCTGAATCATCGCTCGTATAACTAAACCATCGCTCGTATAACTGAACCATCGCTCGTATAACTAAACCATCGCTCGTATTATTAAAGCATCGCTCTTATAATTAGCCATGCACCAGAGGCACAAACACAGCAACCTCTGATCGGACGACACCTACCGGAGCGATATGTTATGGGTCTACCCTGCTTGCAAAGGCATGCGTTTATATTGAATTATGAGGGGAAGTGTTGGGGACAATTGCAACAGATTGCTTCTAAGAATGCACAGCTCTAACACACCCACTGCCAATCACGAATCTGTAATCACAATTGTAAACAGTTTGGACCAAGATGAAACCCCGAGTAACCCGATTCAAAATGTTAGATGATTAACCCTTTCCCTCATATAAACGTGTTTCACGCATTTGCAAACAGAGTAGACCCAGATCAGACGGCTCCTATAGGAGCCGTCTGATCAGGGTATGCTCTGTTTGCTAGTGGACGTTGATAGTTATGTGTATTTAGTTTCTGAAATGACTACAACGTTCTACCTTCCGTATTTTATTATAACCATTTTGTTCATGAATATTCAGTAGGTATGGACATTTGGAATAAACAAAGGAACATGGAAACGGTTAACCACTTATCTACTGAACTTTAAGCCATGGATTTATCACATTTTGAATAGTCATTGACTATTTATATAACGTAAACTTCAATGAAGTTGTTGGCTTGGATAAAAACTGTAGGACTAGATAAACCCATAAGCAAACATAACACGGGTGGTCTGATCTGGGTCTACTCTGTTTGCAAAGGCGTGAAACCCCGTTTTTATTAAGGGATTTATAACAGGGTTAAAACAAACAGATAATAAATTTAAAAATAAACTTTGATACAGACCATTCATTAGAGTGGAAAGAGTTAAGAAATTGCTTTGGCTCTTCGAGATGATGCATAGTTGCATCATCGTTAGTCTGTTTGTTTTTTGACGAGTTTTGCTTAACATTGTGTTGTAATTATCGCCCACTCAATTCCATTGATGATAAAGATAGAGACATTGGAAAAACAAACTAAGCTAATTGGAAAAACTACAACTAACAGTTGCTTACAATTCTGCTTTCACTAAGTAAATAACTCAAACAGCTGGAGGCTGGCTTACTTTCTTCTTTTGAATCCAATGTTGAGCGATGCAACAAACATTTTAACGCAATACAAGACACAAAAACATCATGACGCGAAGCAAAACTTGTCGTAGCGCCAATGTGCAAGCTATCTATGAATGGGCTGTTTTTTATGGATTGTGCATTCTGTCTGATTCTTCAACCCTTTGCCTGATACAGCCGCCTTTTCACCTATTTGCAAATAGAGTATACTTAGATCAGATCAAGGTATGCTCTGTTTGCGTATGGAATAATATAGATCTGATTCTTCATTTTATGCCAAGGCCAATATGTTCTGTGTTCATATGCCATTACAAAATTTCATTTACTTAACCCATTCCCTGATATTAACTACTTTTGACAACTCTGTAAAAGTCACTTTGTGAAACCATTGTCATAAATAGAGCATTTGCTCCTATAGGAGTAAATGCTCTATTTATCACAATGGTTTCAAACTACAAAATTCTATTTTTTTTCTTTTCTCTCAGACTAGTTTTGCCCTAGATATTCATACACATATGCTGTGCGCACGAGATGGTAAAATATACTTCATTTACTCTTTGTGAAGCCCTAACAATGTGTAATCACCACCCCACCCCACCCTCACACAGACCCAGAACACTTATTCCCCCAGTAATCCCTTTTTTCTCTTTGGAACTAGCATGAGCCAGTCCGTTTATTTGCATTTTAACAATATAACAATATCACAGAGAGTATAAAGAGAGTAAATGTAATGTTGTGTAATATTCAACTCAACCATTGTTCTACCGTCACTGAAGACAATCGTAAAACTTTGTGAGGAAGTAACGTGGAATACCTTTACTATTGTAATATTTGATAAGTAATGCTTAATTCATCCTTCAGTATATGGTTTATGTTGCATATTTTCGTTCGTCTTTCTCTGCTAAAATATTCTTTATATAGAGAGAATCCTATGTATGAAAATAAGATGTTTATAAATTTGTATTCTGTATCCTGATATTATAACTTTTAAGTTCCGAACAGGTTTCGTAATACCACAGCGGCTAAAGGAATCCGTGATTCCCCCTAAAACCTAACTACAGTATGAAGTGAATTGAATTGTTGCAACAGTGTGAATGGTTTAACCCTTACTCTGCTGTGAACAAAAAGTTATGTTGTTTTTTTCAATTTCTGATCTGGTACAATTTCGAGCAAGTATTGAGAAACAACCGAGTGTCAAGTCGCACTTGGATCCTGGTGACGCACCGAGACACTCGGTGACTGATCTGGATCAAAACCGTTTGCAAATGAGACTTAAGTGGCAGTTAGCAAGAGACAAGTTACCAGTCTGGAAGAAATACATATACGTAGCTCACATGCAGTTTGCGCATATTTAATCACTAAAGTGTTCCGAGCGAGTCTTCGATGTTGCGTCACCCACCAGAGTCATTATTCTGAAAACAATTGAGGAAAACAATGTACGTCCTGATTGGGCACTACATGGCAATGTTAACTTTGTACGTCCTGATTGGGCACTGCTTGGCAATGTTAACAATGTACGTCCTGATTGGGCACTGCATGGCAATGCTAACAATGTACGTCCTAATTGGGCACTGCATGGCAATGTTAACAATGTACGTCCTGATTGGGCACTGCATGACAATGCTAACAATGTACGTCCTAATTGGGCACTGCATGGCAATGCTAACAATGTACGTCCTGATTGGACACTGCATGGCAATGCTAACAATGTACGTCCTGATTGGACACTGCATGGCAATGCTAACAATGTACGTCCTGATTGGGCACTGCATGGCAATGTTAACAATGTACGTCCTGATTGGGCACTGCATGGCAATGTTAACAATGTACGTCCTGATTGGGCACGACATGGCAATGTTAACTTTGTTCTAGACCTACACTATCAAAGGCCCAGAATAGAAGTGACATTAAAACATGATCGAGAATAGCTCCTTGATTTATCCAGCAAACTCTATGATGTGATCACTCTCTAGAACCGTCTCCAAGAGACCATTCTAAAGAGTGACCACAACATAGGGTTTGTTTGAGATATGTACAGTAAAATCTCGATTATTCGAATTTTTGGTGTAGAAGAATTTAGACCCTTTCAGACAGGTGACTGCTTAATGCATGGTGAAAGTCACGCAGAAAGCTCCTCTTGGAGCTTTCTGTATGGTTCTCAGCATGCATTAAGCTGCCACCTGTCGTAAAGATCGATAATGATACATATTTTAGTGTTCGAATAATCGATATTTTACTGTATATACGCGCTTTTATCTGTTGCTCTTATTACACACCACAACATGATAATCATGTTGCTCGTTCCCCCATTGACCCTGCCATTGTATTGTAGTCATGCCTTGGCACCTAGCCTGATCTTGGTCTAGATAGGCAACAGATAACACATTGAAATGTCACTTTGAATTGTGGATTCTCCTACAATACATGAACCGATCGAACCTTTGAATGTCGAATAGTGCGAGGAGCTGATATATAGTCCGTGACAGAAGAATAGAAGACTGAATAATCCTTGATAGTTCTTACATCGAATAGTTCTAGAACTGAATGGTCCCGATGCCAAACAGTCCGAGGACCCGATAGTTACGGGGCCGAATAGTCCGAACACCCGAAAGCCCTCCTGCCAAATAATCTAAGAATCCGATAGTTCGGATGCCCATAATCCAAGACCCTAATAGTCCGGAGGCCGAATAGTCCGTGAATCTGATACTCCGGAGGTCCAATAGTCCGACAATTCGAGTGTTCGAGAACTCGATAGTCCGAATGTTGAATAATCCGGAGACCCAATAGTCCGGAGACCCAATAGTCCGAGGATGACATCGTCCGAATGCCGAATAGTCCGAGAACCCAATAGAAAGAATTTCGTATAGTCCGAGGACCAGATAGTCCGAATGTCGAATATTCGAGAACATTATAGACCGTTTGCGAGAATACTCCGAATTCAAATAATCAAAGGTACCCAATGTCCCGATTGTTTTGCTGTAAAATATTTCCAAGCATATTAACCCTCATAATGTTAAACGCAACTAAACTTGCAACCAGCTTGAGACGACTAGTATCTCGTTTGGCACTCGGTGGTTAGTAGTGCGTAACCATTTCCTGCATATAAACGCCTTTTCACCCATTCGCAAACAGAATAGACCCAGATCAGACGGCTCCTATAGGAGCCGTCTGATCAGGGTATGTTCTGTTTGCTTATAGTATATTGTAAGTCTGGCACAGTTTCTGTCTGAATCAAAACTTCAAGTGTAAAATGCCAACATAAACATTCACCTAATAGATATTCATGGTGTCAGTATTCCTTATATGAATATTAAACAGGTCAAGGGTTAAATGTTTGAATGAAGATGAATGCTACAGATCATATTTCGAGCAGAGATGTGTTTAACCCATTACCTCATAGGCTATTTTTAGATCCAACCTCTTTGAATAAATCTACCGAAAAGGAGCATTAACTAGAGGAAAGGAACATTTTAGAATTTTGTAGTTAAAAACCATTGTGATAAATGGAGCATTTGCTCCTATAGGACCAAATGCTCTATTAATCACAATGGTTTCAAGAAGTGACTATTACAGAGGCATAGAAAGGTGTGTTTATGGAGGAAACGCACAAGGGTCAACATCATTGGGGCTATTAGGTCATTTAGCCATCAAAATGCTAGGTGGACACCTTGTTGAAATAGTGAATGTGTGTTTATATATTTATTAAGTTTCATCGAATGGCCCATAAGTTTTTTTTAATTAAACCTCATTCAGGGAAGCATGAACTGATTCACATATGCAAACAGCTGCCATCCAGATGAGACGTCGATAACTCGGCATCTCATCAGGATCCAAACTGTATGGCGCTCAGTTATCAATTTATCAAAACTTGAACGAACGTGAATTTTAGCAGATATCAAGCTCTAAACCCTTTCCACACTTGAGTGAATATGAGATTACATGTACAAGTGTCTTTTAAACAGTTTAGATCCAGATAATACAATGAATGTTTCTCAACATGATCAAAATTTACTTCTCTCTTTTTTGTACATAAATGGACCAAAACACTCTAATAATTAAAGCAGACGACTATACGTTGCAGACGAAACATTATTTAGCGGTAAAAAGGTTAAAGAATTTCTAGGCGTAATTATTAACACTTATCGTATTCATTTTTTATCCATTTTTCATCGATTATCGGCATTATGAAATGTTTAGGTATCTTCCTTAAAAAACATTTACATACTGACAGCAGATTTATAATAGTTTTGTATGGGCATATTTCCCTGATCAAAAACGAATCGTCGAGCAAATTATAATAGTATCTTTTAGAAATAGAGAAGAAGGAAAATATATAATATTGTAAATTTCTGACGCAGCCATCTGTTCCGGGTATGTGAAGGCTTAGCATATTTACAGACAACTTTTTCGCTGCCAATACCGCATTTATGAGTTCCTATGCAAACAAAATGGATCCTGATGAGACGCCGAGTAACTCGGCGTTTCATCAGGATCAAAACTGTTTTACCGCGGCTGTTTTTGAGACAATAACAAGAAAAATAATAGAAGAAAATTATAGCAGACGACACAATTTACAGACGACAAAATTTGGCAGCGAAAGAGTTAATGTATAACGAACGACCTGGGTCAACCCTGCGACGTGATGCCAGAATGCACCAGTGACCTTTGACCTAAGACAGCAGTATATGTGCGTGATTTGTCTGATATCCGCTGATATGCGGCGCGTGTGCTTGATTTGCACAAGTTTTCTTTATCAGCGAACAAAGTTCTGTATCAGAACACTTCGAACTATCTTTCGTGGAGCTGGGAGATCTTCTATCTGAAAAACGCACTGCTCAATCCCGATTTACAGTCATTGTGAGCTTGGCCTTTCATATAAATGTATCCTACCCTTTCATGTGAAGGATTGTTTCATTTAGTTGTGCCGTAGAGGAAATAGTTGTAATAAATATTTGTATAACTTTTTACCCATCCTTCTAGTTTAGTATGTGTGATACTTTTATCGCGTTATAATGCGGTGTCCCTTTACATGATTATTATTCATGTTGCGGGAAAAATAAATTATTCAAATATGAAATAAATTATTCAAATATGAAGTTAATTATTCAGGAAGGAAATAATTGCAAAATGAATATTAATCAGCAGAAACAATGACGTATGCAGTTGGAAATTTTAGAATCCGATCTATACCAGCAGATGCACCTGATCTGCGTTTACTGTTTGCAATGTTTACCATTCCTTCATATTGACGCTTTTTGACGCCTTAGTAAAGTCATTGTTTGAAACTCCTTTTCAGTAGATATATGCAAAGAGGTTGGGTCTAAAATTAGCCTATGGGGTAATGGGTAAAACATCGTCTCTGCATGGTAAAGGCGTATAGACATTCATGTACGCGTAAATCACTGTATAACACTTTTTGAAACTTGTAATAATACAATAAAACCCATCCAAAATGTATTTCTAGCAGAGAAGAATTTAGATACTGTTGCTACTTAATGCAGGGTGAAAGTCATGCAGAAAGCTCATAGAGGAGCTTTCTGCATAACTTCCACCCAGCATTAAGCTGTCTCATGTCTCCAAGACCTATATTTATACTAATTTGAACGTCCGGTTTAGATGGTGTTTTTCGAGGCCTCTAACATGGAGCATAACAGCAACTTATAACAGCACCGATTTGCCGCGTTATAAACTCCTTTAAACCCATATCGGGGCTTTTTGTATGCATTTTGATACTGTTAGTAAAGCTGTTATACAGTTGGCTTTCACTTAGTAATGATTAAAACAGAAACTTCTTATAACGATGCACCTTTTTCTTATTGCAATGCTATTTAAATTCATAATAACGCCTTTTGTAGCATTTTGAAAGAAACTCGGAGTAAAGTATTTTTTCTTTCGACCATTGAGATATTTTTGCGTTGCACGTATCTACTTGCTAATTTGCGTTATTTCGCATTTTGGAACGAATACTAGTTTTAAATATATTTAGCTTCTCAGAATAAGAATTCAGTCAAATTATTAGTAAATGACATACGACTCTTTAATATTGCGAGTCGTTTTACTATTTATAATAATAATATACAGGAAATATCTGACTTCACGGGAGTCGTAACGGGTATTATCAGGACCTTTGCATGTACATGTACACAAGGAGCTTTATGCAATGTGTTCTGTATCTATTGTAATCATGGATTGTGATAAGACGGTGTCAAAGATAATTCATTTGGATTTCTGAAATAGTAAACAGATAGTTCATGCTTCAGAGAACAATCAAAATGTTGTCTTATGCTTGTGTCACGACCCTTAGAAACTATCAAAGTAGAATTATCTTGTTAAGAAACATTAAAAGCAATCCGTTTATAAAAAAAACCGCATTCTAGAAGAGTTTTAAAAATGGAGTAAAATTGCATGTTGTTTGAGGATTAATAGTAGGACGTAGAAATACATGTATCTACTGACAAATGAGAACGTTTTATATCCATGTATCCATGTACCAACTAACCAAGTTTTAAGATATAAGTTGTTTAGGGAAATCTTCAAATGTTCCAAACAGGACTATTTAAATGGTTTGATGTATTTTCCTGTAGATGTTGTCAGACCAGTGTCGCTCTGTGTACTCATGGAACGACAAAGAACTCCTGTATCCATAATGCCATTATCAAACTTCAGTTAATTAATATTCATAAGGCATTACATCATATATGAATATTCCGATGAATTATTACTTATACCAGAAGCAAGCAATCCAAACTGTCTTATCTAAGTCTGCTCTGGTTGCGAGTGCGTATATATGAGTATCTACCAAGTAAACGGTTAACCATCTACATCATAATCCCATCGCTTAACCATCTACATGTACATCATAGTCCCATCGCTTAACCATCTACATCATAGTCCCATCGCTTAACCATCTACATCATAGTCCCATCGCTTAACCATCTACATCATAGTCCCATCGCTTAACCATCTACATCATAATCCCATCGCTTAACCATCTACATTATAATCCCATCGCGTTTCGAATTCGCAAACAAAATACAGTAGAAACTGTCTCAACCCATTCCCTTATATGCTATTTTAGAAACAACCTATTTGAAAAAATCTACCGAAAAGGGGCATTAACTAGAGAAAAGGAAAATTTCAGAATTGAGTAGTTTACAACCATTGTGATAAATAGAGCATTTGCTCCTATAGGAGCAAATGCTCTATTTATCACAATGGTTTCACAAAGTTTCTTTTACAGAGTCGTCAAAAGTCGTCAATATGAGGGAATGGGTTAAGCGGCAGTCATTTATTTATTGAACATAGGAATCTTAAAAAGCAGATGGTTGCTTAATGAAGGGTAAAATGATAAAGAAATGTACACTTTCTGTATCACTTTTATTTTGCATTAAGTTCCATCTGCTTTAGAAATGCCGATTTAGACTTCGTTTTGATGACCGCTTAAGACAGGTTCTACTGTAGACCAAACTCAGATCGCCCCTGTTGGGAGGAGCTATCTGACCAAAATGATACAGATCTGATTCTCTATTGCATGATTTGCAGTGATATTAAGTTGCTCTCTTATTTTCTGAAACTGACAATGTTCATAATAAAGGGAGTCCTGTATTGATATTCATGACTAAAGGGTTCAAACAGATATCTGTTTTGTAGCCGTATCCAGTTTCGGGAATATTCATCTGCTTTATACTGAAACTTAGTTACATTTGCTAAATGTGGGAGAAAGGTAATGACTAAACCTTTGATTGAGAGAAAGGAGTGCACTGACATTTGCAAACAGTGTAGATCCATATCAAGAGTGCTCCTAGATGAGCCTTCTGGTCAGGGTTTGCACTATTTGTCATTCAAAATCCTCTAGCAAATGTCAGTCATTCGTACTGAATAGACCTTTATCATTAACCCTTTCGTTGCCAATGCCGGATCTGTGATTAACTATACAAACAGTTTGGATCCAGATGAGGCGCCGAGTAACTCGGCGTCTCATCAGGATCCAAACTGTTTGTTACTGTTACTATGTTTTTGAAACAAAATGAAGAAAACAAAAAAAATGAAAATTTATAGGCGACAAAGTTAGCAGACGACAGAGTTTGGCAGCGAAAAGGTTAAACACTGCTTGACCATTCTTCTTTAACTATTCAGCAATTTATGTCAACCAGATTCAAAACGAAAAGCCTGCTTCTTTTTCTAAATCTGGTTGACATGAAATGCTGAATATTAGTACACAGTAGATGTAGAGCAATCTGCCTCAACTTTGTTAGCAGGTTGTATTTTTGTGTACACTTTACCTACCCCTTATTAAGTGCAATATGATCTGTATTTGAAAATAACTTTGGGTCCAGACGAGACGCCAAGTAACCCAGGGTCACATCAGGATCCACCAACCTGTTTGACACTCGTTCAGTAGTTTCTCAATAACTTGAACTATGTAACCAAGTAAAACTGAAAAGATCGGAGTTTAAGCAAACATCGTTTTACAGAAGGTGGATTAAAAGTTGAAAGAGTTTTATCAACAATAAACCTCGATCTTATCAAACAAATATCTGATAAAAGATAAATACATGTTATATCTGATTTTAATAGTTGGCCATAATATACAATCAGCATTGTACATAAAAAATGAAAAGAAAAAACATGTTTAGCCGAGATATTTTTAGACTCTTTCGCTGTGATAACCTTTGTAAATACAGTAAAACCTCGATTATCCGAACACTAAAATACAGTAAAACCTCGATTATCCGAACACTAAAATACGTATTATCATCGATCTTTAAGACAGGTGGCAGCTTAATGCATGGTGAAAGTCCTCTAGGAGCTTTCTGCATGACTTTCATCATGCATTAAGCAGCCACCTGCCTAAAAGGGTCTAAATTAGTTTATAACGAAAATTCGAATAATCGAGATTTTACTGTAGTTCGGGTCAAGATGCCGTGATAAACTCTTCAAACAGTTTGAATACATATTAGACGCTAAGTTGTCTCATTCGAATCCAAACTGTTTAATATTCTCGTCATGTTTTTGAAAATAAATTGAATGAAATTTCACTTTGAGACCAGAAGCAGACTAGATCTATAATCCTAACAGATAAAATGTACTTGGCGGCGAAAGGGGTTAACCTTTTGCAAGTTATACAGATTATCATGCGCGAAAAAGTTCGTCAGCTTCAACTTTCAACAAAAAAAGAGATAATAACAAGAGGGCCATGATGACCCTTAATCGCTCACCTGTTCGTAACAGATTTATGATTTCAATGACAGATTGCATAATTTGAAAAATCTTGGTAGAAAACCATTAGATGATGCTACATACCAAATATAAAGGGTCTACACCTTACAGATTTGGAGGAGAAGAATTTTAAAGATTTTCCTATGAAAAACTGATAAGCCCCAGGGTGGGCCATTTTTGATCCGGGGTCATAATTTGAACAATCTTGGTAGAGTACTATTAGATAATGCAACATACCAAATATCAAAGGTCTACGCCTTACAATTTCAGAGAAGACTTTTAAAGAGTTTTAAGAGAAGAAGATTTTTTAAGACTTTCCTATGAAAAACTATGCCCCGGGGCGGGCCATTTTCAATCCAGGGGACATAATTTGAACAATCTTGGTAGAAAACTATTAGATAACTCTACATACCAAATATTAAAGGTCACGGCCTTACAGTTTTGGAGAAGAAGATTCTTAAAGATTTTCATTTGAAAAACTGATAAGCCCCAGGGCGGGACCATTTTTGGCCCAGGAGTAATAATTTGAACAATCTTGGTAGAAAACCATTAGATGGTGCTACATACCAAATATCAAGGGTCTAGACCTTACAGTTTTGGAGGAGAAGATTTTTAAAGATTTTCCTATGACAAAGTGATAAGCCCCAGGGCGGGGCCATTTTTGGTCCGGGGTCATAATTTGATTAATCTAGGTAGAGGACCATTAAATAATGCTACATACCAAATATCAAAGGTCTGTACCTTATAATTTTAAAGAAGAAGATTTTTAAAGATTTTCCTATGAAAAACTGATAAGCCCCGGGCGGGTCCATTTTTGTCCTGGGGGTCATAATTTGAACAATCTTAGTAGAGGAACATTAGGTGATGCTACATACCAAATACCAAAAGTCTATGCCTTACAGTTTCAGAGAAGAAGATTTCTAAAGATTTTCCTATGAAAAACTGATAAGCGGGGCCATTTTTGGCCCGGGGAACATAATTTGAACAGTCTTTGTAGAGGACCATTACATCATGCTACATACCAAATATCAAAGCCCTTGGCTTTGTGGTTCCAGAGAAGAAAATGTTTAAGTAAATTGTTGACGCCCGCACGTACGCACAACGCACATACGGACGACGCACGACGACGGACGCCGGACACCGGATCATCCAAATAGCTCATCTTGGCACTTTGTGCCAGGTGAGCTAAAAAAACCCAGTTCTTTTCAAGTTTCAGTGAGAGTTCTCCGGTCAGACGCCGATATTTGAATGAAAACTGTCATCCATAGTTTTTTCTGTAAATCGCGAACCTGGCATCCCATCAATAACCAATACTTTGTTATTGCTGTGGTATATTTTATACGAAAATGGAAATAGTGCCCGACGACAAAATTTTATATTGCATGGATTCAGATGAAACACGTGGTGTAATTCGGCGTCACATCAACATCAAACGTGTTTTACGTTCAGCCAATCATTTCTCGAAAGCTTCATCGAATCGGAAGCAGTCAAATTTGCGCCAGATTCAAAGTTGTACAAAATTATTTATTTACAGCGGGATAAGAGTTAAAGTGAAAACCGTTAAAAATGGCTCATGAATACGTTATCTATTAAAGTATCTATCACGAATAATGATACAAAGGAACACGTGCTAAAAGTTCATCACCCGGGTTACAAACAATACTGGTCTGGTTTAATCTTTAATGATACAATGCAGAGTTACAGATAAAGAGGCGTAATCGTCATTTCTCCACTAAATCAGTTGTTATGACCTCTCGTTTTCGGTGTTTGGTGGAGAAATAAAGGAATTACAAAAATGTATTACAGTAAAACCTCGCTAATGCGACCACTTAATAAACAGTCACTGGCGCCGTTTAAAGCAGGTGGTTGCTTAATGCAGGACGAAAGTTATGCAGAAAGCTCCTATAGCTTTCTGCATAACTTTCGTCCTGCATTAAGCTACCACCTGCCTCTGTCACCCAGAAGTATGCCCCTTTTTGGTGGTCGCATTAGCGGGGTTTTACTGTATTTCAAAACCGTTTTGATTTACGTATCTTATGTATTCCCCTGTAAAGTTTTATGAGTACATGTATCAATTAGCTGAAATAATGTCATTATGAACACTGGAAATATCTGCCCCTGGAATAAACTCTAGAACATCTGTATTCTATAGTCATCCAACAGGATCTGTCTGATCTGGGTCTACTCTGCTTATAAATACGTAAGTATGAAGTAAAATATTCACCCATTTATGCATCGAGTCCTTGAAATGGGACATATCGTATAGCAAAACGTGTGGAATCAGGCTGGTCTTCTTTAAACCCTTGTGTTGTTTAAACCCCTCGCTCAATATAAAACCAATCCTGTCTCATTTAAACCCGTTTTTAGTTAAATCATTGTATAGTTTAAGTTCTTGTTTTGTTGAAAGCTAGTCTTGTTTAAGTCGTTGTCTTGTTTGTAAGCATAGTCTTGCTTTAAACCCTGGTATTGTTTAAAACAAATTGTCTTGTTTAAACCCCTGCCTTGTTTAAAACCGTCTTGTTTAAAACAAATCGTCTTGTTTAAGCACTTGTCTTGTTTAAAACAAATTGTCTTGTTTATTAACATGTTCATATATCACTGTATTGTATTCTTTATCATGCTTGCTATAAGCATACTATGTATGCTTTTATGCAATAAAGAAATTGAAATTGTTTAAACCCGTCTTGTTTAAAATTGTCTTGTTTAAACCAGTCTTGTTTAAAATTGTCTTGTTTATACCCTTGTCTTGTTTAAACTCGTCTTTTTCAAAATTGTCTTCTTAACCCATTGTCTCATATTGACGACGTTTGACGACTCTGTAAAAGTCACTTTGTAAAACCATTGTGATAAATAGAGCATATGCTCCTATAAGAGCAAATGCTCTATTTATAACAATGGTTTCAAATTACGAAAATCTATTTTTTTCCTTTTCTCTAGTTAATGCTCCTTTTCGGTAGATTCATTCAGAGGTTGTATCTAAAAATAGCCCATGAGGTAATGGGTTAAACCATTTGTCTGATAGTTTACCATTGTCTTCATTAAACCCTTGTATTGTTTAACTATTTACTCCTTAGAGAACTGATATGCTTTCTTTTACTGCTTTGCAAACAGAGTGGATCTAGATCAGATGAATCCTGTAGGAACTGTCTGATCAGAGTCTGCTATGTTTCTTAGGGAAAAATATAGATCTTATTCTAAAGTTTCTGCTATGATAAACACTTCCTGTGTTAATACACCATTTTAAAAAATTCATCTTCTTAATATTCATGGCATCATTTCTAACATGAATATTCATGAGATAAACTGAACTGTTGCATATTACCCGTCCATACTCCACACACAGCTGAGAATAAGGGAAATACGTGTGTAAACTTGAACTGTTATGATTACAGTAAATCCCCTCTATATATGTGACCTTCAAATTAGTTTCAATGCTGGTCTTTAAGACAGGTGGCAGGTTAATGCAGTGTGAAAGTCAAGCAGAAATTTCCTTTGGAAGCTTTCTGTTCGACTTTCATTCCGCATTTAGCAGCCACCTACCTAAAAAGATCTAAATTCTTCCTTACTAAAAATTCCGTTTAAAGACATTTACTGCATTATGATAGCGGAGGATTGACACAAAAGGAACCAAGTTATCTATTTGTTGTAGTTTTTATTCACCATTTTTATACATATACATGTACAACAATAATGGCAAAATAGTTTCTTCTCTGTAATGTGCAATACAGCATATCTTAACCCCTTCCGTGCCACAATGACGGGTTTATGAATTCACATGCAAACAGTTTGGATCCAGATGAGACGCCGAGTAACTCGGCGTCTCATCAGGATCCAAACTGTTTGACACACTGTTTACTGTTTTATAAAGAAAATGGAAGAAATGCACACACTTACACTAAAAATAAACGAAACTATGCCCAGCAGACGACATTGCTGGCACCGAAAGGGTTAACCCTTCACATGATGAAGATGCACGTGATAATGACGTCATGATTATCAATTAGATTGATTTGTATAATGAGGAATGAACAGGTACTGTAGAACCAAATCTATAGTATCCCATAAGCAAACAGAGCAGATTCTGATTGGACAGTTCGTGACTAATCTGGGTCTACTCTGTTTGCACAGGTGATTAAAGGTATCTGTTAAGCAACAATTAAAATATCTTATTCTAGATCTTTGAAGCAACTGGTAGCTTAATGCAGGTTAAAAGTAATACAGAAAATTGTGTATTAGTTTTATCCTGCCTTAAGCAACCATCAATTTATAAGACTCATATGTACCATTGATAAGTGGTAATTTAAAACAGGTTTCACTGTTATTTCTAAGAACATGACAATACTGACCATAACAATATATGAACAATGACAAATCTGCAAGTCAATGAATGGTATGTGGATACTATAGATGAATCTGTGAAAAAGATTGGATCCAGATGAAATGCCAAGCAGTTTGATCAGGATCCTGACTGATGAAAGAAAATGTAAGATAACTGTACTGATTTGAAACTGAAAACATTTAAAATGATGATTTTTTTTCAGAACAGAGTTTCTAAGTTGTGAAAGGTTAACCCTCTCAACACTGTGTAATTTTCATCTCCAAATTGAATAACTATTCTGCTTAATTTCTACAAATATATGTTCTTCAATTCCTTCTTATTTTTTAAACAAAAATAGTGTCAGATCCTCAGTATGGATCCTGATGAGAAACCAAGTTACTCAGCATCTCATTTGGATCCAAACTGTTTGTAAAGGTCATAAATATTGATAAACATTGATCAACAGTACAGATTGTTTATTCATGTAAGATATAATGACACCATGAATATTAATTAAATGCATTTTCTTTTTATAATGGCATATTTTTTACCATGGCAGAAACGGTAAATGTACATGTACACCAAAAGAAAACAGAGCAGTCCCTGATAAGACAGATTCTACAAGAGCCGTCTTATCTGGATGTACTCTGATTGCAAAGGCATGACTAGGTGTATCTATAAGGTAGAGGGTTAATCATCTGAATGTATATGGACCAGTTAATGGTGAATGAGACATGATGCGCCAATTAAAACATAAATTGTTAAAGGACATTACTTTTGTTCTATCCCATTTTATACCTTTACTCTATAAATATGCCTTTAAACCCTTTGCAAACAGAGTAGACCCAGATCAGATAGCTCCTACAGTAGCCCCTACAGTAGCCATCTGATCATTTGCTGCTCTATTTGTTTATGAAACTATATAGATCTGATTCTAAAGTTTCTACAATGGCAAACATTCCCATAAATCATTTTTAAAATTAAAGTAATTAATATTCCTGATTTCATTATTTTTTAAAATTAATTTTCATGGAGTAAAGGGTTGCTGAAACTAGAATGCACTTACCATGATCTGTATTCGTGTAAACAGATGCAAATACACTTGTTTCCTGCAAATTTTATTAAGTGCCATGAGACAAGAGATTTTATTCCACAGGACATGCAGAACCACAATATTTAAACAATCGGGGCAGACCCTGATCCAGTAACTGTAAGATCAGAGTCTCCTCTGTTTGTTTATCAAGTAAAGGGTTAAACTTCATTCATTTCAAAGTACAGTAAAACTGTTTCAAAAAATCCCATGTTGAGTAAACAATGGAAGTCTCTTAAAAGGGATGTCACTGCTAAATGCAGAACAAAAGGAATACAGAAAGTTATTTTGGGGCTTTCTGTATCACTTTTGCCTTGCATCAAGCTGCAATCTGTTTGAAAGAAATATATGATGTCTATGAAAAGATTTTTATTTTACTGAAAAAAAAAAAATAGAACAGAAAGGAGAATGGTCACGAACAATGTATTAATAAATGCTTAAGGTTCCCTTTACTAGTTCAATAGTCACGCAGGTTTTAGCCCATTATATCAGTTTATTTTACAGTAAACCTCTCTATAAAGGCCGCTAAATTGTTGTAATTGGTTGGTATTAAGGGCAGGTGGCTGCTTAAAGCAAAGTGAAAGTAAAACAGAACACTCCTCTGGGAGCGTTCTGTTTTACTTTCACCTTGGTTTAAACAGCCACCTGCCTTTAACACAAAATATTTGATGTGATTTAGTGACCATTATAGAGAGGTTTTACTGTATCAAAAATACGAAAAAATGAAATTAACTGCAGTGAAAAATGGAATAAACATGCAAACAATGCAGACACGGATCAAACAGATCCCTATGGAGCTATCTGATGTGGGTCTGCTTTGTTTGTAAATGTGTAAAAAAGTGGCTATCAAGTAAAGGGTTAACCAATGATGTTCTGAACACATATGGCAATGTTTGATAGCATTTCAGAGTTCCAGGTAAGACTTACAGGTGTACTGTGCTGTCCAGTTCTGTTATAAACTATTCTCTGAGGTGATTCAAATGTGTACAAATGAAAGGGGTTGGCTGAGAAATAGACAATGTTTGCCATAAATTGCCCAAATACTGCGTTATTTTTAATAAACACCCCATGGCGTAACAATTTTTTAAGGGGGGCTTTTGTCAACAGGTGGTTGCTTAATGCAGAATGAAAGCAAAGCAGAAAGTTCCTTAGGGAGCTTTCTGCATTGCTTTAAGTCTGCATTAAGCTACCACCTATATTTTTAAAAACCTATATTTCTTTAATAAATGGTCATTATATAGGGTTTCAGTTGTTTTACTCTGTTTCCCAACTGAAGTAAGGGAGCTTTTATAAGAGTCAGAGCATTAATGAGGGAGGATACAGTACATGATTTATCTACCCTCAATGGCTCTAGATTACTGTAAGTACATGATTTATCTACCCCCAATGGCTCTGTATTACTGTCATTATCAAAGTCCCTTTTTTACATGATCAGGTAGATATCTCACTTTACTGAATGAATATTCATGTAAGAATTTAAGACTTCAACAATATTAATGATATGAATTATCATGACACATGAAATGAGTGATGGTTTGCTATAGTAGACAGTGTAGAATCAGATCTATAACATTATTTAAGCAACAGAGAAGATCCTGATCAGACAGCTCCTGTTTGCTATTCTACACTGTTTGCATTTGCATAAATATTTAATGAATGAAGTAAAGGATAAACTTTACTGATTGCCAACCATCGTCACACGAAGTTTTGTACTCTAACAAAACTAGTGGTTGTCTTTATTCAGAATGCCTTACAAATCTATCTCTTTCTCTTCCTCTGAAGTGTCTAGTATATGAACCTTTGTTTGTAACAGATCGAAATTATCCATCTGACACGTTCATAAATGTTAGCCACAGACTGCCTCACAATAAGTATAGGTCACTAACAGGCTCATTTAAATGGGCGATTTATATATCTTACAGACCAGTTTATGAACGTTTTAAACTGGTTCATGAATGCTCGAGACTGGTTCATGAACACCACAGACCAGTTCATGGTTCATGAACACCACAGACCAGTTCATGAAAGTCACAATCTTGTTCGAGAATATCGCACATTGGTCCATGAATATTGTAAACTCGTTCATGTTACAGACTGGTTCGTGAAACTTAGAGACTGGTTATGAACATTGTAGAAATGTTCATGAAAGTCACATTCTATGGGTTCATGAACACTGAAAATTTGTTCATGAAAGTAACAGACTGGTTCATGAACATTACAGACTGGTTCATGAACATTACAGACTTTTTCACGAATGCACAGACCGATTCAAGTACATCACACACTGGCTCATCAAACTTGTTCATTACAGTCACAGACTTTGAATGACTTCACACTGGTTTATGGGCTTTGTAGATTGGTTCATCAAAGTCACAGACTGGTTCAGTACCATCACACCCTGCACCATGAATATGGCAACTTTTCCTTGACTCATAAGCTGACAACCTACCTTTTTTCCAAACTGGTCATGACTCCTTTCCTAGCCAAACTATGGAAAAGGAAATTGTAAGCCATGCAATACATTTATCACAGACGAGCTATATCCTTAACTGTTTCTCACTGCAAGAACTCATCAATATCAAAGCCCTCATTTGAGTCATCATTTGCATTGGAGATTCCTGCCACCTGGGCAAAGTTTTGTTCTTTATCACTTTCATCATCTGAGTCTGAGACTTGTAAGTCATTGTTAAGGTCTGTTCCACGCATGTTTTCTGATTGACCCTGTTCTGCCGCAGCTGCCTGGCGGGCCAAGGTACTATGACGAAAGAATTCTGATGGATCAAAGCTGTTCTCATCCTCCATTTGAACAGGGGTCACCTGAAATAGTAATAAAAAAACAAATCTGTAGTACAATCTTTATAAGTAAATCTTTACTTGCTTTATATCTTGCACTAAGAATGTCAAAAAGCTTCGATCCTGATGAGATGCCAAGTTACTCGGTGCCTCTACTAGATCCAAATTATTTGCATAGATATACACAAACAGCATGCAGAGATAATGTAAAACATGATATCATAAAATTTACAATGAAGAAAATATTCCAAAAAGGGAATTAATACAATACATAAATACTTGAATTGCTCTGATCTAATATTTCGACCACTAAGGGCCTTTTTCAAGTATTTATGTATAAAGTTTACATGTTTACACTCAAACCACTTTGCAACCGCTTATAAAGGCTTTTATGTAGGAGCTTAAAAGCAGAATGAAAGTTCTGCAGAAAGCTCTGTTGAGTGATTTCTTCAATACTGTCAAGCTGCATCAAACCTTTACCTGATTGAGATAAGTTCTGATGTCTTTGCAAACTGAGTTGATCCAGATCAGATGCCCCCTGCAGGAGCTATCTGATCAGGGTATGCTCGGTATGCTTATGATACAATATAGATCTGAATCTACACTTTCTGCCATGGTCAAAACTTCCCAAGTTCTTAAAACCCGAGTAAAGTGTCAACTCATTAACATTCATAAAGTCATTATTTCTTACATGATTGTTCACTAGGAAAAAGATTAAGCTAATATCCGTCTGAAAATCTGACAATTTGACGTCTTCTGAATGGTAGATTTATCTGTGCATTTTTCTGTGGTCACTTGCTTCATTTACCAATATTCCAACAGCAAACTAACATTCATTTGTCAAAATTGTGTCATATGCTCAGAGTTAATATTAAAACCCTTAACCCTTTGAATATAAACATAAGAAATCAAACTTTAGTGAGCAAACTCACACACCAACAATGTATTAGGATACACGGATGGACTGACTGATGGACTGACAGACAGGTCAAAAACTATATACCCCGTGTAAATGGAAAAGTAGTAAAGTCAAGCAGGCAAAGCCACATGCAAGACGCAACCACCACCAAAACACCGATAGACAGCATGACACCCACACACCCAAACGCACACGCACACACACACGAAATGAAAACAGAAAACACCAAAAGACACACAAGAAACAGGGACAAACGTTCCACAACATGAACAAACCACAAGCACAAAGACGCAAGGCAAACAAAAGGAAGGGTGACAAAGAGAGTACCGCCTTGGCACGGTCAGCAGCAAAAACACCACTGGGGGTTTAAACCGGTTTACGGACGTCCTAACCTCACACTTCTCTCAAAGTCACCCTAGCTTTACAAATATTGTAAATAAAGGTATCCCCGCTTCATTGCATGGGGTATAATAATGGCAATATGAATATTTATTAACTGAAATCTAATAATGGCCCATGAACAAGAAACTGTAGAATCAGGTATATATTTATCAGTTTGGTGGAGAACAGACAACGTGAATATTTGAAATACACCTCTTATCTAGATTTCAGATTACAAATAGCATAGACAGTAGTGAGATACATTGTCAAAGACACTGCTGCAGCTGGTCTTTATATACTTTCAGCATAGCTTTAAAGACACAGTTTCTTCTGGCTCGAATGGATAATCCCCAATTAACCCTTTCCTTGTTCTATACTTAATTCATATTTCAATACCTACAAAATATTCATGGACAAAATACATGTAGTTATACTGAAATAAGGAGGTGTAGCATTATAGCAATTTTAGAAACTAAGAAACAGATAAATATCAAATTCCACTAGCAAACAGAGCAGACCCTGATCAGACGGCTCCTAGAGGAGAAGTCTAATCTGGGTCTTCTGTTTGCAACTGCGTGAAAAGGTGTTTATATGAAGGGAAGGGTTCTGTATGTTCTACCTGGTACTGTTGCTGGCTAGTGTTAAGGAAACCCTGGGTAGGGTCAAAGTTGCTCATCTCCTCATAGTCATCGTCATCAGGCTGCTGGGCAGCTGGCTTCTGGTCTTCTTCCTCAGAGTCATCACTCAGTTTACCTAATGGAAACAAGAAAAGTGACCTTCACATTGTTCAAATAGCTACAGATTTAATACTCAACATAGTGTAACATTGAAAACAAATTATTGCAATGACAAGTGACTTTCACATTGTCAAAACCACACTGTTGATTTATCTACAGACCTCATTCCTAACATACAGTAACATTGATAAACAAATGTTAATTCTTATCCCTGGTTCCCTGTTCTGTATTTAGTCCAAATAGCAATACCTACTGAATATTCAAGGAAAAGGATTTATAATGAAACATGGAATGTGGAATATTGTAGCCATTTCAGAAAGTAAAGAAACAGATCTATCAAATTCCACCAGCAAACAGAGCAGATCCTGATCAGACGGCTCCTCTAGGAGCCGTCTGATCTGGGTCTACTCTGTTTGCAAATGCGTGAAAACACGTTTATATTAGGGAAAGGGTTAAACATAGATATGAAGCCATCCGATCAGGGTCTACTCTGTTTGCTTATGGTATGATATAAACCAGAGTCATCAGTTTCTGCCTGAGCCAAAATGTCACGTGTTCATTAATTAATAGTCATGCTGTCATTATTTCTAACATTGATATCCACTGAGAAAGGGTAAAAATTCATTCTAAGTAGATTAAAAGTGGCATTCTGAAAACAAGAAACTCTGGCAATGGCAGAAACTGTAGAATCAGATAGATCTATATTATTCCATAAGCAAACAGAGCAGACAATGATCTGATGGCTCCAAGAGAGCCATCTGATCTGGGTCTACTCTGTGTGCAAAGGTGTGTAAAGATGCCTATATCAGCAAAGGGTTAACCCATTTCCTCATACTGATGATTTTTGATGCCTCTGTAAAAGTCACGTTGTGAAACCA
Source organism: Azorinus chamasolen (assembly GCA_963576725.1). Classification (NCBI taxonomy): domain Eukaryota; kingdom Metazoa; phylum Mollusca; class Bivalvia; order Cardiida; family Solecurtidae; genus Azorinus; species Azorinus chamasolen. The sequence goes on along the minus strand of OY755242.1, from coordinate 911,730 downwards.
TTTGTGATAACAAGAGGGCCAGAATGGCCCTGAAGCGCTCACCAGACAATCAGAGGAGAAGATTTTCAAAGTTTTCACTATATGTTTCTATAGAGAACTAGCCGGCCCTGGGGCGGGCCAATTTTGACCCCAGGGAAATAATTTAGAAAAACTTGTAGGGGACCTGAACACGATGCTATGAGCCAAATATGAGAGCTGAGATTAACCTTCCAGTTTCAGAGAAGAAGATTTTCAAAGTTTTCTCAATATGTTTCTATTGAAAACTGTCTACTACCCCTGTGGCAGGGCCAATTTTGACCCCAGGGTCATAATTTAAATAACTTTTGTAGAGGACCTGAACATGATGCTCTGTGCCAAATATGAAAGCTGACAGCCTTCCAGTTTCAGAGAAGAAGATTTTCAAAGATTTCACTATTTGTTTCTATTGAAAACTGCTCACCCCTGGGGCGGGGCCAATTTTGACCCCGGGGCCATACTTTATATAACTTTTGTAGAAGACTGAACATGATACTATGTGCCAAATATGAAAGCTGAGAACCTTCCAGTTTCAGAGGAAAAGATTTTCAAGGATTTCACTATTTGTTTCTATTGAGAACTGCCCTACCCTGGGGCGGGGCCAATTTTGACCCAGGGCCCATAATTTACATAACTTTTGTAGAGGACCTGAACATGATGCTTTGTGCCAAATATGAGAGCTGAGAGCCTTCCAGTTTCAGAAGAAGATTTTCAAAGATTTCACTATTTGTTTCTATTGAAAACTGCCCACCCCTGGGGTGGGGCCAATTTTGACCCAGGGGCCATACTTTATATAACTTTTGTAGAGGACCTGAACATGATGCTCTGTGCCAAATATGAAAGCTGAGAACCTTCCAGTTTCAGACAAGAAGATTTTCAAAGATTTCACTATTTGTTTCTATTGAAAACTGCCCACCCCTGGGGCGGGGCCAATTTTGACCCCGGGGCCATAAATAATATAACTTTTGTAGAGGACCTGAACATGATGCTATGTGCCAAATATGAAAGCTGAGAACCATCCAATTTCAGAGGAAAAGATTTTCAAGGATTTCACTATTTGTTACTATTGAAAACTGCCCACCCCTGGGGAGGGGCCAATTTTGACCCCAGGGTCATAATTTATATCACTTTTGTAGAGGACCTGAACATGATGCTATGTGCCAAATATGAAAGCTGAGAACCTTCGAGTTTCAGAGGAGAAGATTTTCAAAGATTTCACTATTTGTTTCTTTTGAAACCTGCCCACCCCTGGGGCGGGGCCAATTTTGACCCTGGGGCCATAATTTATATAACTTTTGTAGAGGACCTGAACATGATGCTCTGTGCCAAATATGAAAGCTGAGAACCTTCCAGTTTCAGAGGAGAAGATTTTCAAAGATTTCACTATTTGTTTCTATTGAAAACTGCCCACCCCTGGGGCGGGGCCAATTTTGACCCCGGGGCCATAATTTATATAACTTTTGTAGAGGACCTGAACATGATGCTATGTGCCAAATATGAAAGCTGAGAGCCTTCCAGTTTCAGAGAAGAAGATTTTCAAAGTTTACACTATATGATTCTATTGAAAACTGCCCATCCCTGGGGCGGGGCCAATTTTGACCCCGGGGCCATAATTTATATCACTTTTGTAGAGGACCTGAACATGATGCTATGTGCTAAATATGACAGCTGAGAGCCTTCCAGTTTCAGAGAAGAAGATTTTCAAAGTTTACACTATATGATTCTATTGAAAACTGCCCACCCCTGGGGTGGGGCCAATTTTGACCCCAGGGCCATAATTTATATAACTTTTGTAGAGGACTTGAACATGATGATATATGCCAATTATGAAAGCTGAGTAGCTTCTGGTTTCAGAGGAGAAGATTTTCAAAGTTTTACTATATGTTTCTTTTGAAAACAAGGCACCCCTGGGGCGGGGTCAATTTTGACCCCCAGGGGCATAATTTATATAACTTTTGTAGAGGACCTGAATATGATGCTATGTGCCAAAGATGAAAGTTGAGATCCCTTTAGATTCAGAGGAGAAGATTTTTAAAGGTTCAAATTGTTGACGACGGACGACGAACGACGGACGACGCACGCCGACGGACGACAGACAACGGGCAATCACAATAGCTCACCCTGAGCACTTTGTGCTCTGGTGAGCTAAAAAGAGCATTTGCTACTATAGGAGCAAATGCTCCATTTATCACATTGGTTTCAAATTACAAAATTCTAAAAGTTTCCTTTTCTCTAGTTAATGCTCCTTTTCGAAAGATTTGTACAAAGAGGTTGTATCTAAAAATAGCATATGAGGTAATGGGTTAAAACACTGGTGCTGACATTACCTAGCAGATTTTCTTCATCATTGTCATCATCATCATCGTCATCTTCCATGCGGTCTGGGGTGAGTGACAAGTCCTGCTGGACCTCTGATTTAATCTTCATCTGCAACATACACAGATCAACTTGACAAGAGTAAGTCTAAGAGTGCTGTGTGCTGTCAAATGCATGACAAAAGTATGACTGATATTACAGATAGACAAACAATGAATATTGTATCATAAATATTACTTGCATGATTTTTTTTAATGGCATTAACCACATGAATTTTAGGCAGTGGCAGAACCTGTAAAGTAAGACCTATTTAATTCCATCAGCTCCTACAAGAGTCGTCTGATCAGGGTCTATTCTGTTTGCACAGGTGTTAAAAGTCTTATAAATGGAGTAAAGGGTTGAACTAGAATATCATAACATGTGATTATTTTTGTAAGCTGACTTTAACTAGCAAACAGCCTGGAGTAACTCGCTGTCTCATCGGGAATCAAGCAGTTTCACATTCACTAACAAACAGCCTGGAGTAACTCGCTGTCCATCAGGAACCAAGCAGTTTCACATTCACTAGCAAACAGCCTGGAGTAACTCGCTGTCTATAAGGAATCAAGCAGTTTCACATTCACTAACAAACAGCCTGGAGTAACTCGCTGTCTATCAGGAACCAAGCAGTTTCACATTCACTAACAAACAGCCTGGAGTAACTCGCTGTCTATAAGGAACCAAGCAGTTTCACATTCACTAACAAACAGCCTGGAGTAACTCGCTGTCCATCAGGAACCAAGCAGTTTCACATTCACTAACAAACAGCCTGGAGTAACTCGCTGTCTCATCGGGAATCAAGCAGTTTCACATTCACTAACAAACAGCCTGGAGTAACTCGCTGTCTATAAGGAACCAAGCAGTTTCACATTCACTAACAAACAGCCTGGACTAACTCGCTGTCTATCAGGAACCAAGCAGTTTCACATTCACTAACAAACAGCCTGGAGTAACTCGCTGTCTATAAGGAACCAAGCAGTTTCACATTCACTAACAAACAGCCTGGAGTAACTCGCTGTCCATCAGGAACCAAGCAGTTTCACATTCACTAACAAACAGCCTGGAGTAACTCGCTGTCTATAAGGAATCAAGCAGTTTCACATTCACTAGCAAACAGCCTGGAGTAACTCGCTGTCTATCAGGAACCAAGCAGTTTCACATTCACTAACAAACAGCCTGGAGTAACTCGCTGTCTATAAGGAATCAAGCAGTTTCACATTCACTAACAAACAGCCTGGAGTAACTCGCTGTCTATAAGGAACCAAGCAGTTTCACATTCACTAACAAACAGCCTGGAGTAACTCGCTGTCTATAAGGAACCAAGCAGTTTCACATTCACTAACAAACAGCCTGGAGTAACTTGTTGTCTCATCGGGAATCAAGCAGTTTCACATTCACTAACAAACAGCCTGGAGTAACTCGCTGTCCATCAGGAACCAAGCAGTTTCACATTCACTAACAAACAGCCTGGAGTAACTCGCTGTCTATAAGGAACCAAGCAGTTTCACATTCACTAACAAACAGCCTGGAGTAACTCGCTGTCTCATCGGGAATCAAGCAGTTTCAAATTCACTAACAAACAGCCTGGAGTAACTCGCTGTCTATCAGGAACCAAGCAGTTTCACATTCACTAACAAACAGCCTGGAGTAACTCGCTGTCTATCAGGAACCAGGCAGTTTCACATTCACTAACAAACAGCCTGGAGTAACTCGCTGTCCATCAGGAACCAAGCAGTTTCACATTCACTAACAAACAGCCTGGAGTAACTCGCTGTCTATAAGGAACCAAGCAGTTTCACATTCACTAACAAACAGCCTGGAGTAACTCGCTGTCTATAAGGAACCAAGCAGTTTCACATTCACTAACAAACAGCCTGGAGTAACTCGCTGTCTATCAGGAACCAAGCAGTTTCACATTCACTAACAAACAGCCTGGAGTAACTCGCTGTCTCATACGGGAACCAAGCAGTTTCACATTCACTAACAAACAGCCTGGAGTAACTCGCTGTCTACCGGGAACCAAGCAGTTTCACATTCACTAACAAACAGCCTGGAGTAACTCGCTGTCTATCAGGAACCAAGCAGTTTCACATTCACTAACAAACAGCCTGGAGTAACTCGCTGTCTATAAGGAACCAAGCAGTTTCACATTCACTAACAAACAGCCTGGAGTAACTCGCTGTCTCATCGGGAATCAAGCAGTTTCAAATTCACTAACAAACAGCCTGGAGTAACTCGCTGTCTATCAGGAACCAAGCAGTTTCACATTCACTAACAAACAGCCTGGAGTAACTCGCTGTCTATCAGGAACCAGGCAGTTTCACATTCACTAACAAACAGCCTGGAGTAACTCGTTGTCTCATCGGGAATCAAGCAGTTTCACATTCACTAACAAACAGCCTGGAGTAACTCGTTGTCTCATCGGGAATCAAGCAGTTTCACATTCACTAACAAACAGCCTGGAGTAACTCGCTGTCTCATACGGGAACCAAGCAGTTTCACATTCACTAACAAACAGCCTGGAGTAACTCGCTGTCTATAAGGAACCAAGCAGTTTCACATTCACTAACAAACAGCCTGGAGTAACTCGCTGTCTCATCGGGAACCAAGCAGTTTCACATTCACTAACAAACAGCCTGGAGTAACTCGCTGTCTATAAGGAATCAAGCAGTTTCACATTCACTAACAAACAGCCTGGAGTAACTCGCTGTCTCATACGGGAACCAAGCAGTTTCACATTCACTAACAAACAGCCTGGAGTAACTCGCTGTCTATAAGGAATCAAGCAGTTTCACATTCACTAACAAACAGCCTGGAGTAACTCGCTGTCTCATCGGGAACCAAGCAGTTTCACATTCACTAACAAACAGCCTGGAGTAACTCGCTGTCTATCAGGAATCAAGCAGTTTCACATTCACTAACAAACAGCCTGGAGTAACTCGCTGTCTATAAGGAACCAAGCAGTTTCACATTCACTAGCAAACAGTAGTTGAGAGTCTAGATAATCTAACTTGTGAAAATTGCCTATTAAGCTGAACGCTAGAACAATATAAACATCTTCTTATGATAATGAACAAACTTCACTTAATATCCACTTGATAGCTATAAAATTTCTGCATATTAATACCCATAAAGTCACTATTTCTTACATGAATATTCATCATGAAAAAGTGTTAAATTCTGGCTCAAATTTAACATCTGACAAAGCTCACCTTTTTCCTAGTGAAAGAGTCTTCATCTCCCTCAATATCCACAAAATCTGAATCGGCCCCTTTCTGAAAATACTGCAAAAATGCAAGGTAACAGGCTATGTTTGTCTTACCAAATTTACCCAAAATATTCAAACACCAATTCTCCCCTTTTTACCAGTTTGTAAAGCTGATTAAGTCCAATTGGTACTAAAGTAAAACCCCACTAAACTGGATGTTAAATTTAGTATAAACAGCGGTTTTTGAGACAGGTGACAGCTTAATGCAGGGTGAAAGTCATACAGAAAGCTCTTCTTCCATCCTGCATTAAGCATTTACCTACCTAAAAGTATCTAAATTCTTCTCTACTAGAATTCCAGTTTAAAGGCGGTTTACTATTTTCTGATAGCTTCATATAGGATCTGTCACAAGTTTTATTTGGGATTAAGCGAGCCTTTGGTGTCATAGCTTAATAACTTTTTTTCTGGACAAGTTAAAGAAAAGTTTTTCTAAAATGAAAACAAGTGTCAGATTCTTTTTATCACAAAACTGCAACGCTTTCGATGTAAATGTATATATTGGTTTTTTTTCCATGGATAGTAATCATGTGACGATACTGTGTGACATCACATCTTACACTATGCATGTTAGATATAAACAAATACGTGATGGTTATATTAACCCGGAGACAAGCAGTTATGTGATAAAAATTAATCTGACATAGAAGCAAATAGTATAGACCATGATCAAACTGCTTCTTCAGGAACAATTTGATCTGGGTCTGCACTATTTGCCTAAGTCTGTCTGTCCGAATACCTAGGGTAATAAGAATATACTTTTGATTAGAAACCAATGAAAAGAAAATAGTTTGGATTGAGGAAGTGACAGTCCTAAAGGCTGACGAGACTGAATCTTGGATTAAAAAACATTTTTCAATATTAACTACATTACAGCATATTTGCAAATGCAATCCAGAAGATATTCAAATGGCCAAATAAAATTATTTCTATGCTGTACTCAACAGAAATATTGCAGAATTACAATGATTGATACATATTCTAAACTTTCATACAAGAAAGAATAAAATTCTAACAAAAATCTTCATATAAAAGCAATCAAAATTATTCATAAAATTTTGTGCACAATGTAATTACCATCTGCTTCAATTTATACAATTATTTATTTATTCGTTCCTTTCTTTCACACTGACAGAGCATCAACAAAAGTTATCCGTATCACACTACCAGTTAGAATTCACCATACCTGATCATCACTAAGAGCCATTGACTGAGACGCTTCCACCTCGGAGTCATCCTCCTTGATAGTGACATCCTTACCAGCCCCTATGCTGTACCCATCCATCGACTCGAGATCAAACCCTGGAGAATATAGACAATTTAATTATTAACCTTTTACTACATACAAATTCATGTAAGATATAATGACTTACACATTAACTTTATTGTTGTAGTGCAATATGTTTTTGTCCTGGGGAAAATTGTAGAATCAGATTTATATTATTCCATAAGCAAACATGGTTTACTCAGAATAATATTGATCTGATTCCAGAGTTCAAAACTACACAATTCTAAAACATTTCCTTTTCTCTAGTAAAATCCTCCTTATTGGTAGATTTATTCAAAGAGGTTGTGTCTAAAAATAGCCTATGTAGGAATGGATTAACCTTGTACTTGTTCAATATTCATATAAGAAATAATATCATCCTGAATTTTTGTTAGCTAAATTTTTATAATGTAAAATTTTCAAGGGACTTTATTTGCTTTGACAGAGTGTAGAATCGGGTCTATATCATGCCATAAGCAAACATAGAAGACCCTGATCAGATGGGTCCTACAGGAGCCGTCTGATCCAGATCCACACAATGGTTTCAGAACAACAAAATTCTAAAATTGTCCTTTTCTCTAGTTAATGTTCCTTTTCAGTAGATTTATTCAAAGAGGTTGGATCTAAAAATAGCCTATGAATCGGTTAAGCAATAGTGTATTAGTTGAGTGACAAACAGCTTCAATCCTGATTAGAAGGCAACTTGGCATCTCATCTAGATTTAAGCTGTTTGTAAATTCTCCTCAATCAATCCTTTAGCTCATGAGTATTCATACAAGTAGGTATGACTTCATAAATATTAAAACATTAAAAATGATTTCTAATTTGACATATGAACAAGGAAATTTATGGACATAGCGGAAACTGTAGAATCAGACCTATATTGTTCAATAAGCAAACAGAACAGACCCTGATCAGCCAGTTCCTAGTAACTTCCTACAGAAGCTGTCTGATCTGGGTATATTCTGTTTGCTAAAGCTTAAAAATGTGTATATATGCAGTATGGGGTTAAGAAACACCATCCTTGCTCAGAACCCTTCATACCTGTGAGTTCATCATGTTGCAGTGAGGTTCCCGTGACAACACTCTCAGACTCAGCAGCCTCTAGAGCTGCCTCCTGAGCTGCCTTGATGTCCTTCTCAAGCTGTGTAACGGTCTCGTCATTCTAGAATACAAACAATACCATAGTTGATTAGATCTGGTCAACAAACTTGATCTGTTACAGTTACCTGATAGATAATCATGCAAGACCCTGCCCCAATGAATATTGACCCTTACTCCATATATAGGCTTTTAAAGCATTTGCAAACAGAGTAGATCCAGATCAGATGACTCATTCCCTTAAGAGATAATATAGATTTGATTCTACAGTTTCTGCCATGGCCATAACTTCCTCTGTTTATTGGTCACTATAATATTCAATAAATGAATATATGTATTCATGAAGTCATGAAGTTCTGTATAATATTCATGAGGACAAGAATTAAATGTGGAAGTAAAGGGCAAGGCAACTATCACTTGGTTCAGAGGCTCCATATGTATCAGTAAGGAATGACGAACCTCAAGGGTGAGTGACAGCATCATCTGAACGTTATCATCTGAAGTTATTTATATACATGTACATACAATGAAGGAGAAATGATCCATTTCACCCTTCACATCTTAAACATTCATGCAAGAAATAATGAATATTAAATGACTGAATCTTTATAATAGTATATGACCACAGGATTTTATGGTCACGGCAGAAACTATAGAATTAGTATTAGAATTTAGAATAAACTGTAGCAGTCTGAACTGGGTCAACTCTGTTTGAATTCTGATGAGATGTCAAGATCCAAACAGTTTGCATAATAAATATAGAGATCACTACTGGCATGCCAAAATGTTAAATTCAACAATATTATTCGACAAACTCTTACTTCTTGTATTGCCATCTTACAGACTTCCAACATTTTCAGGGCCGTGGCGGTAAAGGCACTGTCTTTGCCATTGTATTGAGAGCTATTAGCGAAGATCAGTCGCACATCCTCTATAAATACGTCCCGACTCTGGTAGGAATGGGTCTGCACTTTCTGCAACCAAACATTTCAAAGCTATAACATCAGATATAAAGTAAAACCCTTGACCAGTGACCATTTAATCCAGGTCTAATCCTTTGAATGCTTTATATCCAAAATGGAATGGTCAGTCACTGTTTAACCATTTACTCCATGAATATTCATGCAAGAAATGATGACATCATGAAAAAAAATTAACTGATTTTTCAAAATGGCACAATGAAAAATATTTTATTATGACAGAAACTGTTGAATCAAATCTATATCATATCATAAGCAAACAGAGCAGACCTTGATTAGAAGGCTCATACAGGAGTCATCTGATCTGGGTCTACACTATTTGCAAAGGTATTAAAAGGCATATCTATGGAGTAAAGGGTTAATAAGAGTCCATTTAGTATGAAAGGATATAATTTGCTAGAGGAATTTGGATGGCAAACAATGCAGACCTTGATCAGAAAGCTCCTCTGGTTGCCCTTTGACCTGGGTCTACACTGTTTGCACATGCTAGTATACTCTCGTCTTGCATTCTTAGGATTAACCCTTATCCTGCTGTGAAAAAAGAAATCGGATAAAATTTGGATCTGGTGCAATTTTGACTTGTTCTGATTTGATCTACCGGGTAGCTTTTGAGAAACTATTGGCCGAGTGTCATACAGATTGGAATACGGTGAGACACCAAGTTACTCTGTGTCTTATCTGGAGCCATTTGTAAATGTGAGTCAAGTCGTGGATAGTCAGGTATAAGGGTTAAGATAGGTGACAGCTTAATGCAGCTTGTTAGAAATCAGAGCATATTTTTAACCCTTATCCTGTCCTTAACCCCTTCACTGCCTTACCCCGAGCCTCACTCGGGCGAGAAGTGTTTCCTATGTGCTATAACCCGAGCTAGACTCGGGGTTATTATGATCTATGTCAAATTGCAGTAAATTTATGTTATGGTCTAAGGGAAGCAACTCATCTCTTACATTTGAAGTGAAAATCATTTTGAATGGTTTCCCTTATATGTATTATTATTATTATACCACATTTATATAGCGCTTTTTTCACACAGGATATGTGCGTTCAAAAGCGCTGTACATGGATGAAATCAATAATCGGAACGAACCGCATGCTTATCTATCCAGACAATGAAAGATTTACAATAGATATAAAAATCACTAGCCGGACGGTCAGTGAAGGATATACAAAAGATATACAATAGATATGAAATCATAAACCGAAAGGAACGGCATGATCGTCCATCCAGTCAATGAAATGTATGCAATATATATACAATAAATATAAAATCACTAACCGGTAGGAACCACATGATTATCTACCCGGTCAATGAAAGATATGCAATAGATATACAATAAATGTATAACCACTAACCGGTAGGAACCACATGATTATCTACCCAGTCAATGAAAGATATGCAATAAATATACAATAAGTATAAAATCACCAACTGGTAGGAACCACATGATTAATTACCAAGTCGGTGAATTATAAGCAATATATATACAATAAATATGATATACAATAAATATGAAATCACCAACCGGTAGGAACCACCGTAGGAACCACATATGTAATATGTGTAATGGGTAGAAAATACGTGTTTTATAAAAAAGTTAAAACAGATTTAACACAGATTCCTTCTAAATTCCTATTGAATGTAATGGTTAGCCGTTGTGGAACGTCTACACTGTGGTTTTGCATGGAAGAAGTGGTAATATATCAATGAAACTTTCAGGAACTATTGATATAAGTGTTTTAAAGCAGCAGGCGACAAAATCGTGTAGATTGAGTGATTATTAGTGGAGTAATGAGAAATTTTATGTAGCCTGGTAGGTCTGCCGAGTACGCGCTGAAGTAGATCCCGGCACATAGGGTGTACTACCCCACGGCAGCGAAGGGGTTAAAAAGATGTCTATTCTAATTTTTACTTATTTCTAATTCGTTCCGAGCTTTTTAGAATTTAGAGACTGAGTGTCAAACAGCTTGGATCCTGATGAGATATCAAATTACTCAGCGTCTCATCAGGATCCAAGCTGTTTGCAAATGCAAGTCAGTTTACACAAAGCAGGATAAAAATTATATCAGCTGTCAAACTAAAACTATCATTGATTGTGATTAATACCGCTACACAAGTGCTTGTCAGAGGTGTCATATTTAGAATAATCAGAGGATAGTAATGAATCTGGCCAGACTAGACTAATGATAGTAAAGCATCTGACCAGACTGGACTAATGATATGTGCATATACTCTTCATTTCTTGATGGTAGTTGCTGAGAAATGGCTGACAAGAAACACCATCAGACGGTTCACTTGATGGGCAGACAGACATGGTAACTTCTATATAGCTAAATAACTGTCTCAATTGAATTATTTTTGTTAAATTACCTTCAACAGAGTTGTGAGATCCATGGGCTTTTCTATGACCTCATAGTAGTCCCTAACCAACTTCTTGTTCACAGGATTCAAGAATGGCCAAGACTGGAATAGAAATCACATTGACTCTTTCAATACTAAATATCTAAAGTAGAATTCCCCAAAATGCTGAACTCTAGAGTCCACTTAAACTTGCAAGAGGATTTTAAATCCTCAGACTTCCCTTTTGAGCATTTGTATGTAAACCTGTCACTTCATGAATATTATTAACTTTAATGTAAACTTTTCACGGGCATTTTTTGCTTTGACAAAAACAATTGTAATTCCATAAGGAAACAGAGTTGGCCCTGATCAGACAGCTCCTGCAGGAGTTGTCTGATCTGGGTGTTGGTACATGTACCTCAGAAAAGGAGATACAATTCAGTTTGGGCAATGACAAAGTTATGATTTTTGTATGCTAAATACTATCTACTATTGGATAGCATTTCTGACAAATTATCTAAAAACAATTATGTATAACAAAGAAACTGAGCAGAAAGGATTTTACTAGCAGAAATCAGGATTCAGTAAATGGCAAGTTTGGTAAAAATCCAGCAAGTAGTTTAAGAGGAGATATCATTTTAAGGTAAAAGTTGACGTTGCATAAAGACGGACACAGGGTGGTCACAATAGCTCACCTTGGCACTTCATGCCAGGTGAGCTAAAAAGCCGAAAGGACTTTGTTCACAGACAGAGAGACAGATGCTCATCGCCATAACAATATACATCCCTTTGTGCATATAAAAAAGAAAAGCATTTGCTTTTATATTTGTATTTTGATACACTTACATTTTCAACTGCTTTAATCTGGTTGACAATATTCTCAAGTATGAAGGACAGTGCCACCTGGTCATTATCGTCTAGCAGTGGGTTAATGGCCTTCTCCAACCTCATCAACTTGTCCTCTTTCTGGAAAATACAAAGTTCACTGTTAACCATTTACTCCATGAATAATCATGCAATAACATCATAAAATGAACATTCATTATCTGATTTTATATACAGTTATATGAACACCTGATGTTTAGGGCATGACAGAACATGTAGAACCAGACCTATATAATTCAGGAGCCATCTGATCAGGGTCTACAGTGTTTGCAAAGGCATTAAAATGTGTCTCCATGAAGTAAAGGGTTAACCTTATCCTGCAGTAAACACCAATGTCATCAAAAGCTATGACCTGCTGCAAGTTAGCTATGACTAGCTATGACATGCTGCAAGTTTAAATTACTTCCAACTCATTTCAGCCTGTGAGAAACAATTAGCAAAGTGTCATCAGCTTGGATCCTGATCAGATGCCGACTTCCTCAGCATCATAGCCACTGATATGGGGTGTATTGCAAATACAGCAAAACCTCTCTAAACCAGAATTCTAGTAGAGAAGAATTCAGATACTTTAGGCAGGTGGCTGCTTAATGCAAGGTGAAAGTCATGCAAAAAGCTCCTAGAGGAGCTTTCTGCATGACTTTCACCCTGCATTAAGCTGCCACCTGTCTCCAAGACCTATTTTTATACTAATTTTTACGTCCTGTTAGCGGAGTTTTACTGTACTAAAATTGTCATTTCAGGTTGTTAACATCACAATACAGTATATTGGCGATAATTCGAGCACCGTCGGGAATCAGCAAAAACCTCGAATTATCGCAATGCTCGAAATAACCGATCTCTAGCATTTTGTGTCTTTTCCATGAGCATTGTTTGACGACAAGAGGAAGCATATATCATCACAGTAAACTTTTTAACATTATCATAAACTTCAATGCGTTTATAATTCATCGATTCTTTCCTTATATAAGTGATAACAGAAAACACCATTTACATCGGCGACCGAAGTTTTGAACAGTATAATTTGTATGGGTCCGTTCAACGGACCCTTCACAATAAACTCAAAACTTGTTTCAAACCATTTAGGTATATCCCTTGAACAATCCCGGCATATAGCGTTATGACGTTTATTTTGCATATTTTCCATTTGTCGACATTAATTTAGTTGTCGGTGCTGAGTTGATGCACAAACAAACATTTTCGTTTCGTTCCCGTGCTGTTTCGTAGTAAGGAAAATCAGGGCGAGTGACCAAATTAATTAATAATCGGAACACTCGGCTTTTTTCGTCTGACATAGTTATTCTCGTTCATCTCTCGTAGCAAGAGTCTGCATGAACGAGACTGTCTAAAATTAACAAAAATATCGCGAATTTCAAAGCACTACACGAAAAGCACTGCACTATTTCTAAATTTAAAGCAGAAAGACGTTATATGGCACCCTTTCAGCGGTACCGAAAAATCACAACACGTTTGCGAACGTATGCAAATTATGATTGTGACTTTGTTTATTAAGACTTCAGTCTACTAAATTCGCATCATTATTTACACCAAAGTAAAGTCTTCATTCAATGAATGTTATTCACACATTTAAAAGATCTAATGTCCCAAAGACGGATCTTTCAAAAGGTCACGACAACGTATCGAAAAGGTGTGAATAATTACCTCGGAGGTGGGAAAACACCTAGCTCGAATTAAACAATCAATAAAAGGAACCAGAATGATCCGCGGGACCAGCACACATGCTCGAATTTTTGGATTATCGCTATTCGGATTAATGCAGGTATTTTCAATTAGATTTGATAGAATTTGAGCCGGGACCTCAACATTCCCTCGGAATAAGAGGGTATCTCGGAAAAACGAGTGTCGAAATAACGCCGTTATACTGTATAAGAATGTAAACAAAGAGTCTGTGACTACACTTACCTCAGCCAGTCGTCTCAAACAGTGATCCATCATATTCTGAGCAGTCATGGTGAGTGTGCTCTTAGGCCCTACAATACAAGACAGTACAAGATACATTGTGAATGTAATGGACTCTTCCAATACTATGGGTTAATTTGTGAGGACCTTTGAAAACAGTTTGGATCCAGATAAGACACTGAGTAATTCAGCATCTCAGCTGGACTCACAATTTTTGACACTCTGAGATAATTTTCTGAAAAGGTTAAGGAGAAATATGACATATTTAAAGGGGATGTCCCTACATTTGACGCGTTTCATAAACACTTAACATATACAAAACTCATTTGTTTATATGCTGAAAAGTAGTATATCGCAAAAAGCCCCATCCAATTACCGTTTATAATGACAAAACATCCATGTGTTTGATATCGCCGATCCCGGTTTTACTCCCTGATATTTCAGTTTTATTCGGGTTGGATTTTAGTTTCGTAACTGTTCGCCCTATTTGCGATTCTCCGACCACTTCCGAGAAAGCTATTACGTAAACAATGGAGGGATCGGGTGATCATCGGCAAAACGTGGAGGAATTTAACGGAAAAGGCCAATAATATTGTGTTGTAGAACAAAAATTATCAGTATTGATGAAATCGGTTAATTTGTATCACAGGGGCATTTTTCTATATAAGTTCAAATTGGGAACCTTCATAATAATGATAGAGCATAACAAATACCAAGTTTTATGATATTATTGAAAATATGCGATCATTGTAGGGACTTCCTCTTTAAGTATTGAAACAGACACTTGTTTGCTGATAAATATTAATTTGGGTTAACCCTTTCCCTGTTCTGTTTATTCCAAATTTCAATACCTACTGAATATTCATAGACAAAAATAAAAGAAAATGTGTCCATGGGACACGGATGCCCCCGCTGGCAAACAGGAAGTAGATGAACGACAGACCTGAAAAGGGAAGACACCGTACAACTCACTATGATTATGCTTCAGACCAAATATCAAATCATTGCAGCTTACACAAGCGAGGAAATCTTTTACGAAAATTTTGTCTTTAAACAATCACCACCAAGAGTACCGCATACGGTACATAATACGCCCACTTGCAAACTTTCTCCGAGTCAACATGCCTTATAAGTGTTGACATCTAATCTGTGCTTCAGATCTTGATTTCCATATTAAGGTGATACTATCTTTTTAAAAAATGAAGTGAATATCTTTTTAAATAAAAAAGTTACAGCTAATCCTCATTTTTGCAGATTTTGTAAAGTGCAACGGCCATAACTCTGTAAAGACTAACTGAATGAATCTGAAAATAAACTCAGCATCAAATTTTGTTGCTTAAAACATTTGTGTTAAGTTTCATTTAAATCATTTTAATAGTTTTCCCAGAAAACAACAGACAAACTAAAAGTTGACTGACAAACAAAGCAACGAACACACAAAGTTCAAGGACCATAATTTTAGAATAAAATGACATATCAAAACCCCCACAATATATGTGATAACTCACATCAAGGTTTAACCATATAAAAAATTGAAGTAAATATCATTTCAATGAAAAAGTTATGGCCATCCTCATATTTGCATAGATTTGCATTATTTTTTTAAGTGCAAGGGCCATAACTCCGAAACAACAAATCAAATGATCCTCAGAATCGAATTAGCTTCAGGTCTTGATGCATTAAACATGTGTATGAAGTTTCATTAAGATCTGTCCAACAGTTTTGCCAGAAAACAGTGGACAAACTATATGCATATAGTTGCATTATTTTTTAAGTAAAAGGGCCATAACTCCGAAACAACAAATCATATAAACCTCAAAATCGACTCAGCATCAGATCTTGATGCATTAAACATTTATGTGAAGTTTCATAAATATCTCTCAAATAGTTTTACCAGAAAACAGTGGACAAACTATTTGCATGTATTTGCATTATTTTTTAAGGACAAGGGCCATAACTCTGAAATGCAAAAATCAAATGATCCTCAGAATCAATTCAGTTTCAGATCTTGATGCATTAAACATGTGTGTGAAGTTTCATTAATATCTCTCAAATAGTTTTCCCAGAAAACAGTGGACAAACTTTTTGCATGTAATTGCATTATTTTTTAAATACAAGGGCCATAACTCCGAAACGACAAATCAAATGAACCTTAGAATTGACTCAGCTTCAGATCTTGAAACATTAAACATTTGTGTGAAGTTTCATTAATATCTCTCAAATAGTTTTTCCAGAAATCAGCGGACAAACTATTTGCATATTTTCTAAGGACAAGGGCCATAACTCTGAAATGAAAAATCAAATGAACCTCAGAATCAACTCAGCTTCAGATCTTGATGCATTAAACATGTGTGTGAAGTTTCATTAATATCTCTCAAATAGTTTTCCCAGAAAACAGCGGACAAACTATTTGCATGTATTTGCATTATTTTTAAGTAAAAGGGCCATAACTTCGAAACGACAAATCAAATGAACCTCAGAATCGACTCAGCTTCAGATCTTGATGCATTAAACATTTGTGTGAAGTTTCATTAACATCTCTTGAATAGTTTTCCAAGAAAACAGCGGACAAACTATTTGCATATTTTTTAGGACAAGGGCCATAACTCTGAAATGAAAAATCAAATGAACCTCAGAATCAACTCAGCTTCAGATCTTGATGCATTAAACATTTGTATTAAGTTTCATTAATATCGGTCTAATAGCTTTCCCAGAAAATAGCGGACAAACAAAATGTTGACGGACGAACGAACGAACGAACGAACGAACGAACGAACGAACGAACGAACGAACGAACGGACGGACAGGGCCACGACAATATACGACCACCTTTATTAGGTGGGCGTATAAAAATCAATCAAAGTGTCGGCAAACAGGAAGTAGATGGACGACAGACCTGAAAAGGGGAGACACGTTACAAATCACTATGATCATGCTTCAGACCAAATATCAAATCATTCCACCTTACACAAGTCAAGAAATCCTTGACGAAAATTCCGGACGTCCCTACGGACAAGGGTAAAACTTAATGCCCCTGTTGCCTAAAGGTGGGGGTATAAAAAGTAAAGAAACAGATCTATCAAATTCCATTAACAGAGCAGACCCTGATCAGATCTGGGTTTACTGTGTTTGCAACTGCAAGAAAGCATATTTATATAAAGGAAAGGGTTAAAAGGTTTATTAAATGAGACAAGAGCTGAGACTGTCAACATGCATATGACCCTTGGTTTTTTTGTTGTTTTTTTTGTATTGGGGTTTACAGTCACTGATACTCAGACATTCTTCTTTTGAAAAAAAAAATTGAAAAAATGTACTTCGGGAATTGTAGCAAAGTTACTTAAACCCTTTAATCTATGACTATTCAGGCAAGAAAGGCGTACTTATAGAGTAAAGGGCTAAACAGTGTTGAAAGGGCTAGATGGCATGTTTTGTTTGCAACACATATCAGTCAAACAATCTGACTGCTTACCATTATAAAGACGACTATTTTCCACAATTGTGTGAACATCTAAAAGGATGTCTTCCCTGGATCTGTACTTTTTTAATCGGAGATTCTGAAAATACAAGAAATAGATTTATGGAAAATACTTGGGTCATTAAAACAGAACAAGTCAACAGACAATAGTAGAGGTGTGGGGGTTCAATTTAACCAGGGCTTATATCCTGGTTTGATTTGGCATCTGTTTGTCCGAAATATAACCCAAAGAAAATATCCCAGGTTTGGTTTTATATAAATATTGTAATCAAAAGTAAATACCATGTTTGGTTTGGAAATACAGTCACCCAAGAAAAATCTCCCATCTGGTTTAGAAATATTGCAACCAAAAGTAAATATCTAATATTTGGCTTGGAAATATGGAAACAGACAGTAATACCGGTATTCCATGTTTACTTTGGAAATATGGCAACTAACAAGTAAACACCTACTATTTTTGAGTACATGTGTATTTGACCATAATTTTTTTTTTATATTTGTTACTAAATAAGACTTAACTATAAAGATACATATTTTTAATCAGTTGCCAACAGAGTAGCCCCATATCACACAGTTCCTGCAGAAGACATCTAATCAGGGTCTGCCCTGTTTGCTTATGGAATAATACAGATCTGATTTTCTTGTTCAGAAATTTTCTTGTTCATAATACCATTATCAAATTTAACCCTTTCCTCCATAAATACGCCTTTCTACGCCTCTATAAAAGTCACTTTTTAAAACCCATTATGATAAATAGAGCATTTGCTCCTAAGAAGCAAATGCTCTATTTATCACAATGGTTTCAGAACTACACAATTCTAAAAAATCCATTTCTCTAGTTAATGCTCCTTTTGGGTAGATTTATTCAGAGGTTGGGTCTAAAAATAGCCTATGAGGGAATGGGTTAAATCAACGAATATTCATACATTCAATAACCCTTTTCTCCATGAATATTCACGTTAGGAATAATGACGTCATGAATATTGATTAGATTATTTTATATAAAATAGCTCATGGACACAGGAATTTTTGGTCATGGCAGAAACTGTAGAAACATAACTTTGTTGTACCATAAGCAAACTGAGCAGACCCTAATCAGTTGGCTCCTAAACAAGTCTGGGTCTACTCTGTTTGCAAAGGTGTAGAAAGGTGTATTTATGGAGTAAAGGGTTAAAGGTGTAATAAGATGGAATTATCGATAAAGTGTTATCAAAGCACTAGAAGCTTACCTCTCTAATCGTCTGCAGGTCCATCGGCTTTTTGATAATTTTGAAATAATCAGGGACATTCTTGACACTAACTGGATACAAGAATGGGTTTGTCTGAAAAATAAAGAAGCAATACATAGAAGCTAAATCAATACTTCAGAAGTGCCGACATAGTGAATACACTTTTCACCAACACATCAAAAGTTAAGAGTTGTAAATAAGAACTATTACCGGTGGAGACAAGTAGGTTATCACTGGACATCATTACATATTTATTCCATGTAAATGGCTTGTATATCTGCAATCAGACTTACATTTGGTATTTCTCTCATCTCATTTAGCACTTGTTCAAATATAGATGATAGGGTAACGACTGGGTCTGCCCTACGTCTGTTGGCTGACTGGCGTGGTTTCTAGAATAATAAATGACACTAGACATTATAATACTTGTATTCTTCAAGTTTAATCCTCCAAAACATTTCAATGCATATTCTCCCAATTCCACAAGTTTCTAAAGCTGACAAGTCAAAAGGGTACTGTTTGATAACTTTAAGTAAGACTGGCAGTGAAGTCCCTGATTAAAATGCTCCTTTGGAGCAGTTTGAACTGAGTCTGCACTATTTGCCTAAGATTGTCTCTCTGAATATTTCAAACAGTTATCTGTGTGAGAGTGTGGGTACAATGTTTTCAAGTTCTTTTTAACCCTTTACCTCATAGGCTATTTTTAGATACAACCTCTTTGAATAAATCTACCAAAAAGGAGCATTAACTAGAGAAAAGGAAAAATGTTAGAATTTTGTAGTTTGAAACCATTGTGATAAATCGAGCATTTGCTCCTATAGAGAAAATGCTCTATCACAATAGTTTTACAAAGTGACTTTTCCAGAGGCATCAAGTCATCAATATGAGGGAATTGGTTAAAATAAACACTTTGGACCCTGATGAGATACTAAGTTATACACAGTCTCATCAGGATCCAAACTATGCGCCACAATTATCACTAAGTCACTTTTACCATTCTGCATAACATTCATCCTGCATTAAGCACCCACCTGTTCTAATAGACTCCCCATGTTTATTCATTGTATGGTCCCTATAGACAGGTTCAACTGTACAAGAGGGCACTGATTCCTTGTTGCCTTAGTCCACCATGTGACTTTCAAATTTCATTCAACAGAAATAATATCTCAACAGTATCATTTAGACAAGAGTGTTCGAAGGAACACATGTGTCACCTGCTGGCATGGACACAAAAACTGTTAATCTGCTAGAGCGCCAAAATCAGAACAAAGGGGAATAACTCAAAGTGTTGCGTGTAGAGCGACGAATCTGAGTTACATCAATGGCCCTCAATGCAAGGAAGACACATATGAACTTTTAAAGCTCTATATTGATTAGTTTAGTAATGACAGCAAAAAAATAAGTAAAGTGGGACGGACAGACAGACAGACAGACAGAAAGGTGATCCCTAAGTGACACACTGCCTCCCGGCAGGTGACACAAAGACATTCCAAATTCATCCTTTCCCTGACAGAGACACGTATTATCACATCTGTAAACAAAGTAGACCCAAATCAGACAGCTACTGCAGGAGCTGTCAGATCAGGTTCTACTCTGTTTTATATTGAATAATATGGATCTGATTCAAAAATTCCAGCCATGTCCAAAGACTCCTGCTTTTATATACTATTATAAAAATATATCAAATTTATATTCGTAAAGTCATTATTACTTATATGATCATTTTCATTTAACCCTTTCCCTCATATAAACGTGTTTTCACGCATTTGCAAACAGAGTAGACCCAGATCAAACGGCTCCTAGAGGAGCCGTCTGATCAGGGTCTACTCTGTTTGCTAATAGAATTTCAAAGATGTGTGTCTTTACTTTCTAAAATGGCTGCAATTTTCCATCTTCCATATTTCGTTATAATCATTTTATCTATGAATATTCAGTAGGTATTGAAAATTGGAATGAACACAGAACAGGGAAAGGGTTAATAGGAGGAGGATTAAAAGAACTTACTGTTCCATTGAAAGGTCCTAGAAAGAAATATCTACCTTAAGATAGTCACAGTGTATAGTTGTGCCAGCTTTTCGTCTCTTTTTGGCCTCCATGGCTTGTTTAGGAAACTTCAGGACCAGGGCCTTCCTCTTGATTTGTTCAGCACTGAAAGTACATACAAACAAGATGTGTTTGTGAAACACTATGCCCCCTTGATATGATATTTGACCCTAAAGGATGGCCTTGATCTTGACATGTCACCCCTCAAACTGTGCAGCTTCATGGGGTACACATGCATACCACATATCAAGTCTGTATATCTACTGGTTCAAAAGTTATGGCCAATGTTAAACTTTGACCATGAAGGATGACCTTGACCTTGACATGCCACCCCTCAAACTGTGCAGCCAAATGAGAAACACATGTATACCAGCTATCAAGTCTGTATCTCTACTGGTTCAAAAGTTATGGCCAATGTTAAAGTCGGTGACCTTTGACCCTGAAAGATGACCTTGACCTTGAAATGTCACCCCAAACTGTGCAGCTTCATGAGATACACATGCATACCAACTATCAAGACTCTATCTCTATTGGTTCAAAAGTTATGGCCAATTTGAAGTTGGTGACCTTTGACCCTGAAGGATGACCTTGAAATTTCACCCCTCAAACTGTGCAGCTTCATGAGATACACAAGCATGCCACATATCAAGTCTCTATCTGTACTGGTTCAAAAGTTATGGCCAATGTTAAAGTCAGTGATTTGACCCATATGATTGACCTCTGACCTTTAAAGATGACCTTGACCTTAACATGTCACCCCTCAGAATGTACGGTTTTATGAGATACATACGCAAGCCAAATATCAAGTCACTAGCTGTTCTGGCTCAAAAGTTATGACCAATGTTAAAGTTACAGACAAAGAAACAGACAATTTGACCTTTGACCCTGAAGGATGACCTTGACCTTGACATTTCACCCCTCAAAATGTGCAGCTTCATGAGATACACAAGCATGCCAAATATCAAGACTCTATCTCTATTGGTTCAAAAGTTATGGCTAATTTGAAGTTGGTGACCTTTGACCCTGAAGGATGACCTTGAAATTTCACCCCTCAAACTGTGCAGCTTCATGAGATACACAAGCATGCCACATATCAAGTCTCTATCTGTACTGGTCAAAAAGTTATGGCCAATGTTAAAGTCGGTGATTTGACCCATGTGTTTGACCTCTGACCTTAAAGGATGACCTTGACCTTGGCATGTCACCCCTCAAAATGTGCGGCTTTATGAGATACATATGCATGCCAAATATCAAGTCTCTATCTGTACTGGTTCAAAAGTTATGGCCAATGTTAAAGTCAGTGATTTGACCCATATGATTGACCTCTGACCTTTAAAGATGACCTTGACCTTAACATGTCACCCCTCAGAATGTACGGTTTTATGAGATACATACGCAAGCCAAATATCAAGTCACTAGCTGTTCTGGCTCAAAAGTTATGACCAATGTTAAAGTTACAGACAAAGAAACAGACAATTTGACCTTTGACCCTGAAGGATGACCTTGACCTTGACATTTCACCCCTCAAAATGTGCAGCTTCATGAGATACACAAGCATGCCAAATATCAAGACTCTATCTCTATTGGTTCAAAAGTTATGGCCAATTTGAAGTTGGTGACCTTTGACCCTGAAGGATGACCTTGAAATTTCACCCCTCAAACTGTGCAGCTTCATGAGATACACAAGCATGCCACATATCAAGTCTCTATCTGTACTGGTCAAAAAGTTATGGCCAATGTTAAAGTCGGTGATTTGACCCATGTGTTTGACCTCTGACCTTAAAGGATGACCTTGACCTTGGCATGTCACCCCTCAAAATGTGCGGCTTTATGAGATACATATGCATGCCAAATATCAAGTTTCTATCTGCACTGGCTCAAAAATTATGACCAATGTTAAAGTTGCATTAAAGTAACAGTAAAAAAATCAGACAATTTGACCTTTGACCCTGAAGTATGACCTTGAAATTTCACCCCTCAAACTGTGCAGCTTCATGAGATACACAAGCATGCCACATATCAAGTCTCTATCTGTACTGGTTCAAAAGTTATGGCCAATGTTAAAGTCAGTGATTTGACCCATGTGTTTGACCTCTGACCTTTAAGGATGACCTTGACCTTGACATGTCACCCCTCAAAATGTGCGGCTTTATGAGATACATATGCATGCCAAATATCAAGTCTCTATCTGTACTTGCTCAAAAGTTATGACCAATTTTAAAGTCGGTGATTTGACCCATGTGTTTGACCTCTGACCTTTAAAGATGACATTGACCTTAACATGTCACCCCTCAGAATGTACGGTTTTATGAGATACATACGCAAGCCAAATATCAAGTCACTAGCTGTTCTGGCTCAAAAGTTATGACCAATGTTAAAGTTACAGACAAAGAAACAGACAATTTGACCTTTGACCCTGAAGGATGACCTTGACCTTGACATTTCACCCCTCAAAATGTGCAGCTTCATGAGATACACAAGCATGCCAAATATCAAGTTCCTATCTCTACTGGTCAAAAAGTTATGGCCAATGTTAAAGTCGGTGATTTGACCCATGTGTTTGACCTCTGACCTTAAAGGATGACCTTGACCTTGGCATGTCACCCCCCAAAATGTGCGGCTTAATGAGATACATATGCATGCCAAATATCAAGTTTCTATCTGCACTGGCTCAAAAATTATGACCAATGTTAAAGTTGCATTAAAGTAACAGTAAAAAAATCAGACAATTTGACCTTTGACCCTGAAGTATGACCTTGAGATTTCACCCCTCAAACTGTGCAGCTTCATGAGATACACAAGCATGCCACATATCAAGTCTCTATCTGTACTGGTTCAAAAGTTATGGCCAATGTTAAAGTCAGTGATTTGACCCATATGTTTGACCTCTGACCTTTAAGGATGACCTTGACCTTGACATGTCACCCCTCAAAATGTGCGGCTTTATGAGATACATATGCATGCCAAATATCAAGACTCTATCTGTACTTGCTCAAAAGTTATGACCAATGTTAAAGTCGGTGATTTGACCCATGTGTTTGACCTCTGACCTTTAAAGATGACATTGACCTTAACATGTCACCCCTCAGAATGTACGGTTTTATGAGATACATACGCAAGCCAAATATCAAGTCACTAGCTGTTCTGGCTCAAAAGTTATGACCAATGTTAAAGTTACAGACAAAGAAACAATTTGACCTTTGACCCTGAAGGATGACCTTGACCTTGACATTTCACCCCTCAAAATGTGCAGCTTCATGAGATACACAAGCATGCCAAATATCAAGTTCCTATCTCTACTGGTCAAAAAGTTATGGCCAATGTTAAAGTCGGTGATTTGACCCATGTGTTTGACCTCTGACCTTAAACGATGACCTTGACCTTGGCATGTCACCCCTCAAAATGTGCGGCTTTATGAGATACATATGCATGCCAAATATCAAGTTTCTATCTGCACTGGCTCAAAAATTATGACCAATGTTACAGTTGCATTAAAGTAACAGTCAAAAAATCAGACAATTTGACCTATGACCCTGAAGTATGACCTTGACCTTGACATGTCACCCCTCAAAATGTGCGGCTTCATGAGATACACAAGCATGCCAAATATCAAGTCTCTATCACTACTGGTCCAAAAGTTATGGCCAAAAGTTATGGCCAATGTAAAAGTCGGTGATTGGACCCATATATTTGACCTCTGACCTTGAAGGATGACCTTGACCTTGACATGTCACCCCTCAAAATGTGCGGCTATATGAGATACATATGCATACCAAATATCAAGTCTCTATCTGTACTGGCTCAAAAGTTATGACCAATGTTAAAGTTGCTGACAAACAGACAAACAAAGCAGAATACTGTTTATCAGTATTCCATGTTATTTTAGTGACCATAAATCAGTACAAGGGAAGTAAGTCTTGTCAATCAGTACAAGGGAAGTAAGTCTTGTCAATAGTAGAAGTCTAAAAATAGATTTAATCTGCATCAGCAGTTGTGACGTCATGGAGTCATGTGACCATAAGTACATGTTTTGAATTGTATACAGAGTGATAGAAACAACTATGGGAAAGAACTAATCTAGACTCCTGATTGGTCCATAGAATAATCTCAAAATGTCATTGGTCAGTTGGTAAGTATATATAGAAGCACATGCTAGCCCATGTTCAGTTTGCCCTGGAAGCTTCTGAAGAGACTTAGAGATTTTTAAGCATGTTAATTAAATTTTAAAGTTTAGATAAGAAAGGAGACAGTGCAAATAAATTTTAAAGCATTGTTTGGAAGAAGCAATATGCCAGGAAGGGGCAAAGTAAAAGAAAGAGTTGAGGAAAGGAGAGGAAGCTGAAGGAAGTGAACAGAGCTAAATGAAAGGAGAAATACAGCAGGGAAGAAAATGCAGTGGAAACAAATTCTCTTTGTGGGCCAGCCTCTGAGAGCCAGAATGCAGGTACTAGTGATGCAGATCTATATTATTGCAGTTGATTCTATTTTTAAGCAAATAAATTGTGAATATGCCAGAGAAACAAGGCAATTGGACATTGATCCAGTTAGGTGTGGTAGGAATGCCCCTGCTTTGAATGTGCTGTACCATAACAAATTAAAGATAAAATCTGGAGAAGTGAATACACAAATCTGCTCCTCCTTTTAAAAGGCAGTATAGAATTGAATATATGTTCATGTGGTCCGACGCATATATGAATGACTCTGCATGGGTCTCTAGAAACTAAGCCTAAAACTTGCAAACAGTTGGTTTTCACTCATTCTCAAAAGAATTATCCATTTGGGGAAATAAAAATCTCAAAACTGAACCTATTTTGAGAACAGTTTTGTTTATTAAAATACATTCGTAATACATTGAAGAAATTATATCTAAAAAATTTTGAACATCATACAAGGTATTAAAAAATGACGCTATGTAGAACTTACAGTTAATAATCACTATTTTTGTACCCTGTAATGTACGCTACAATGGTATGTCATCTTTCATGAGGTACCGTTTGCATCCAAATGTATTTATGAAAGAATATCAGGATAAGAAAACATGTATGATAATCCATGTACATGAAAATGTCTAGTTAGTAGATAATTAATACACGATATCGACTTATCAACTTTATGAAAATTGATCTTGTTTAACAACAGATGACCGAGACCAGTTAAAATCCAAGTGCTTACTAATATCAATTTTAATATTTAAAAAATTATTGCCCAAAATCATTGCATATTTACTCCAGGTTTTAATGACCCATTTTGACACATCTTTTATGCAATTCCAACTGAGAAGTTTTTCTTCTAGTAGTGTTATATTCAAAATTATATACCACGTGCAATGTGTCGTACATTACACACTTAGTAAGGAAATCGGAGCGTGAATATTTTAAGCTAAACATGGAACAAGAAGTGCTTCTGGTGATAAGGTCGAGTACATGAGATGGCAAACATGTATTATGTTATGTATTTAATGCAATTGCATGTTAAAAGATCAGACAGTAACTGCCCGTGGACTATTATTTGATATCATAAATGGAAATTAATAAACAATCATTTGTATTGAGTAATGCATTTTATTAGTTTTCAATTAATTATTTCAAAGAATGTGTCCATGCAGTACTCATTAAAGATTAAAAAAGAAAGTGCAACTTCAACTACTTATATCAAGTTACTATATCATCAGTTTTTGCTTTCACATAAATGTAACGAACATTACAGTTTTACATTGGCATGCAATAGAAATGATATGCAGTAACACAGTCTTTGATTTTCTAAGAAAATTAGTTATGAATTGAAATAAAACAGTTTCAGCGAAATATATACTCTGCAATGTTCAACTGCTAGATGTCACGATTATTAATATTTATTATTATTACTATTATTATTATAATTATTATTATACCATATTTATATAGCGCTCTTTCGCACAGGATATATGTGTTCAAACGTGCTTCACATGGATAAATTACATGTACAAAACAGGATATATTCAATTGTATATCGAATATTGAAAACAAACTACATATATATTTAATACATATATATCGATAAAAATAATAATGATACAGCATTGAACAGATAGAAACTACATGCTTGTCTACCAAATCAATGCAAGTAATAAAAAAAATCAATGACCAAAAGGGACACCATGATCACCTGTCTGATCAATGAGATATGGAAAAAACAAGCACTGAACAGAAACCACATGATCGTCTATTTAGTAGTTGTAAAATACAATAGAGATAAAATCACTAACCGGAAGGAACCGCATGGTTATCCATCCGGCCAATGAAAGATATGCAATAAATATGAAATCATGAATCGCATGAATGTCTATCCGGCTAGTGAAAGAAATGCAATAGATATGAAATCACTAACCGGAAGGAATCGCATGAATGTCTATCCAGCAGCCAATGAAAGATATACAACATATCATTTCCTGAACTGTTCTAGTAATAAATGTTGAAGAAATGCGTTGTCAGACATTTTTGAAACATGCCAGTGAGCTTGACTATCTTATGGATGTATACTTTGGGCCTTTTAAACAAGTTGAAAACAAGCAGAAAGCTTGTATACACATACAATCCTTTCATCCTGCATTTAGCAACGAAATTATTTTAAAGGAAAAAATTCGGTTTTATGTGGTCTTAATAGCGAAAATAGCGAAAATTCACTATACTATTTACTATTTACAAAATGCATTATACTGTTAAGGCATTTAAGACAGATGGCAGCTTAATGCAGGGCAAAGCAATGCAGAAGGCTCCTGTATGAGTTTTCTGCATTACATGAACTTTCTGTATTGCTTTCATCCTGCAATTATTCGTCAAATGATTTGAAACATTTGTTTTTATTTATTGCCGTAATAGCAAGGTCCATTTGTATACATAAACACAACTATTACAGAAACGTAACGTCCGCTACATTATCACGTAATGTTCGTTACAATATTTAGCGTCAGTTTTCGGCAGTGTTTAGGTATTTGAAAATATGTGATGAAACATACAATGTTAGATCCCACAGCAAGTATATTTCACCATTAAAATAAGATCAACACATTTAAATGAATGTCAGCGATGTTTGTTGAAGTTTGGAATAAATTAGACTTATATTATAACGCGCATTTCATCTCTGTTTATGTTGGATCTCGTTACATGATAACATATATTTATGCCAATGATATGTCTAAAACAAAAACAAAAACTTTCAACCAATACGTAAAATAACTAGTTTGGTATAAATGAAAAATGTTTTAAAATTCAATAACTAATATATCAATAGGGCATGTTAGAAATAAGTCAAGGGTAAAAGTGTAATGTTCGCTACATTTGGTGTCGGACATTACAGTCAGGATTACTCACGTCACACTTACTACTTACAAAAAATAAACATGCTTATATATAATTCATACATTATCATTTTATGATAATACATTTGCTTTTATTTTAGAAAATAACATTGTCAAAGAAAAAGAGCTCAAATATACATAACTTTTCAGTCGAATGTCAGAAAATTTGTTTGGGATCGAAACATGCAGCAAACGCGACAAACATATACTTATCACGTGACTAAATCAATTATCATCTTTACATATTACGTCAGTGTAGACTTCATACGTCATAATTCATAAACAATTAAAATTGGTGTCGAACGTTACAGTAGCGTACATTACATGCTGGTCATTTTAACAGTTTACGCTAGGTAAAAAACGTCGTGGGGTAAAATACAGGGCTCATTCCTCGACATCCTAGATACTGTTTTGAACCAGTCATGGTCAAAACATTATTCCTAATTAGTTTATTACTAATTTTTAGGTAGCGAACATTACTGTTTAAACTGTTATAAAGACACTAATTGCACTTTGGGCGAGGGTCTGCCCATATTTCACATTTAGCAGCTTCTAATAGCGGCTGTACATGTTTATAAACATCTGGATGGAAATAATTTCGATATTCACCACATAAGAAGTACTTCCTATCATTTCAAGTGATGAATTGTTGTCAGTGATCACGTACATTACAGTAATATTAAGAATCTGGCGACAGGTGTATATGTGCTGACAAATTCAATGATACAACATTCCAGAATGAAACTGTCGCCCCTACGTGTAACAGAGGCTTCAGTGTCCTTGAGATAAAACCCCATACACGACTACGTGCATTTTATTTCAATATATAAATGTTCAAGCTTTATAAATGCTAAAAGCGACAGTAGCGAACATTACAAATGCGTGGGTTGAACAAAAATAATTGTTACATATAAATTACATATATGGAGTTTTTGCTTTGTATATGGTGTAGAAGACGGTGAGGTTGCTATCTATGCTCATTATTTACGTATGGATGTGTTTTTGGCTCCAGAAATCCAAGGCGACAGCAAAAGTATAATTCTTTTGAGAATGAGTGTATATCATTAGATGAATGGACTATATTCTAATGCATTTATTGGCTGAAATATCTGGAAGCTGCACAAGGTATGCTGAAATACATGTCTGTTGTAAGGGAATCTGCAAAAAGGTTCTGTACATAAGCTTGGCGGACAGATGACGATATTGACCAACAATTTAGACGTGGGCAGAGAATTACAAGGTAGTCTATGGGCTTCTTTAAATAATGAGCTGTGGATCAGACTTATGTTACAGTCAGTGCAAAATACATGTTATCAATCAGCCTCTAAGCCTTATGCAGTAAGAGATTTTAATTGCAATGTCTTCAACTTCAATTTTTTGTACCAGAGTACAATGTAGATTCAAGCATGTTTGTGCCATCTGCAATTCTTTCAAGCATGGAAAGGCCCGATGTCCCAATTTTCAACAAGGATTCAGTCACAGCCAGCAATACTTGAAAAGTAGTAATTAGGGCCCAACACCTTGGTGTGGGGGCCCTATAGTAATCTCCCTGTCCGTCGGTCCGTCCATCCTGCTTTGTCCGCTCTCTAAATCAAGCAGTTTTTCATCTGATCTTCACCAAACTTCCAGAGAATGTTCATAAGTGTAAAATTTTGTCCAAGTTTGATTACCACCTAAATCGCATTAGACACTTGGTTATGGCTTTTGATTCAGTCAAAATTGGCAGTTTTAGCCTTGTCCGTTCTCTAACTCAAACAGTTTGCATCTGATCTTCACCAAACTTCCAGAGAATGTTTATAGGTGAAAAAATCTTTACCAACTTCGATAACCAGTCAGATCGCCTCAGACACTTGACTCAGTCAAAATTTGCCGTTTAGTCTTATCCGTTCTCGTATTCAAATAGTTTTTATCTGATCTTCACCAAATTTGCAGACAAAATTTGCCGTTTAGTCTTATCCGTTCTCGTATTCAAATAGTTTTCATCTGATCTTCACCAAATTTGCAGAGACTGTTTATAGGTGCAAAATCTTGACCAAATTTAATTACAAGTAAATCCGCATGAAACACCTGAGTTATAGCCCTTGATTCAGTCAAAAATATTGTCTTAGCCTTGTCTGCTCTCTAATTCAAACAGTTTTTCATCAGATCTTCACCAAATCTTTAGAGAATGTTCATACCTGTAAACTCTTGGATAAGTTCGATTAAAAGATGAATTGCATGACACCTCTGAATTATAGCCCTTGAATTAGTAAAAATCTGCTGTTTTAGCCTTGTCGGCTCTTTGACTCGAAACATTTCTCATCTACATCCAATATATACACCAGAATGTTTATAGGTAAACAGTCTCGGCCAAGTTTTATACCATGTGTGGGCTCTTTCTGACTTGGTCAGCATTCACTTCTAGTTCCTTTCTAGTTTGGCTGCCTCCTCTACAGTGACATGTTTGTTCCAGTCAGGACAAGTCAATTGTACCAAGACTGGTTTGACAGAACAATGAAATTTTGAATATCAAAATGAATTAAATAATGAATTGTGCCAAAAGGGATGGGCGATATCTTGTACATCAGGACCAACCAATAGCCCAAATATTCCGCGGTTTATCCCAGAGTGGTTCTATGTTGACCACATCAATTTGTCTGAATTTGGTAATATAGTACAATGTATTACATACAAACTTTTCCTCAACCCACAGCCACTAGAATTTGGGGGAAAAATATTTCATATTTTCTGTGGCGGAAATTCTAGTGAAGCTTTGGCCTGCTGAAGGGAGGTAACCCATTATAATAAAGTTCCATAACAATTTCATGCTAATAATAATTTGCCTTTCCTTGATAGAGGGAATAGCAAACCATCTCAAGGAGCTGCACGGCAAATTGGTGATAGCAAAATTTCATGGCTGCATAGTCTGCCTTCCTAGATGGAGGGAATTGCATAACGGTTGCTACGTATAATGGTTGCATACAATATATACGTTTGGTTGCATGGTTGCAGGTTGCAATTAGGAGGCAGGGTGTTCTTGTCCTTACTTTTAGTGTGCATGCACCCGCGTACCCTCCTAATGTTGGTTGCTGAATATGATGCTTGCATACAGTAGATACGTTTGTTTGCAAAATGAAAATCAAGGTAACGGTTGCTAAGTCTGATGGTTGCATACAGTATTTACGTTTGGTTGCATGGTTGCAATTAGGAGGCAGGGTGTTCTTGTCCTTACTTTTAGTGTGCAGGCACCTGCGTACCCTCCTAATGTTGGTTGCTGAATATGATGGTTGCAAGCAGTTTAAACGTTTGCAAAATGAAAATCAAGGTAACCGTTGCCTAGTCTGATGGTTGCATACAGTATTATATACGTTGGTTGCATGGTTGCAATTAGGAGGCAGGGTGTTTGTGTGCAGGCACCTGCGTACCCTCCTAATGTGTGTAAAGTTTACGCATGACTGGTGGTGAAAGACAAAACGTGCTTGCAGCAGTTAATAGTATACCAGTAATACTGTACTGAATAATTGTCTCTTCAGGTAACCTCCTTTCCGTGGCCAAAGCTTTGCTAAATATAGTCCGACTTGGACTTAACCAGGCAGACTCTTTCCGTCATGGCCAAAACTTCCCATCCAATATGTTGGTATAATAAGAAGTGTAAAATAAAGAAATAATCAATACCTAGTATATAGATGTTTGTGTTTGTATAATGGTCATCTTAAAATAAAGCAGAATACTGTTTATCAGTATTCCATGTTATTTTAGTGACCATAAATCAGTACAAGGGAAGTAAGTCTTGTCAATCAGTACAAGGGAAGTAAGTCTTGTCAATAGTAGAAGTCTAAAAATAGATTTAATCTGCATCAGCAGTTGTGACGTCATGGAGTCATGTGACCATAAGTACATGTTTTGAATTGTATACAGAGTGATAGAAACAACTATGGGAAAGAACTAATCTAGACTCCTGATTGGTCCATAGAATAATCTCAAAATGTCATTGGTCAGTTGGTAAGTATATATAGAAGCACATGCTAGCACATGTTCAGTTTGCCCTGGAAGCTTCTGAAGAGACTTAGAGATTTTTAAGCATCCCACCCACCACACCCTCCTTTATCACATTCATAGTCATAATTGGTTCTTTCAGAGTGAATGTAGATATCAATTAATAACACTCTTGTTCACACACAAGATAAACAAGAGCACTGTGTGCTGGTGCTGGTTCTCGTCTGTCGAGAGATCTAAAAAAAATTATTTATTACAGCCACTAAGGGGCATAATTTTGATAACAAATTCTGAGCTCAGGAGATATAGCAAGTTTACAGAGTTACTTAGAAAGTTTATAAGAGTTGTGGCCCTTTGTCACTTTGTGATGGTAAGCAGGTGTGAGATTTCATAAGATTTGCTTAAATGTTTTTAAAACAATAGCAAATGTAAGTATTTTTGTTCATCTTTTTTAAAATTCGGTTAAAAGTTCAGAGGTCAAGTTCAAACGTTCAAAAATCTAACATTGATGGAAAGGCCTAGCAACAAAGGATTCAAAGTTGAAATATGAGAGCCTAGTTGGTTACAGTTTCAAAATGACAAACATCAAAAATATCAAAAAAGAAAAAAGTTTCCCCAAGTCTGTAAAGGGGCATAATTCAAAAAAGAGCTGACACGGGACAGCGCATCCAACTATTCTCAGTATTGTTAGAGTAAAAATGTGTGATGGTGGACTGGAATGGTGTCCAAAAATACTAGAAAGAAGTAATCAAAGCCTTAGCAAAAAATGTCTTTGATGTTATTCAAGATGTAGGACCTCTTTACAATCTTTAGAGAAAAGAAAAACCCAAGTTAAAAAGGCCAATAATTCTGTTATGGGTTATTTTCCCAGTTTCAGGGCTTTATGTCCAGGGGTTGTATAAATAAGTGGACCTTGTGAGGGGCTTTAACCAACAATTCTAAGTTAAAAAGGGCCATAAAACCTTAACCAAAAATTTTAATTTAAGAAGGGCCATACTTCTGTCAAAATGCATGACAGAACTATGTACTCTTGCATACAGAGTACAGATGAAGCCTGTGATGCTGAATAGGTGTTCCAAGGCTCTAAGCTGTATCTCAAAGGGTTATGTAAATAAGTGGACTTTAACAAAAACTTTAACCAGGGATTCTGAGTTGAATTGGGCTATGGTTCTGTCGGAGTGCTTGACAGAGCTATGTGCTATTGCCTACAGATGAAGCTTGTGATGCTGAACAGATGTTCCAAGTTTCAAAGCTTTATCTCAAAAGGTTATGTAAAAGTTGGACCTTACTCTTTGCTTAAGAAGTTCTTACATTTTGTAAACAGATTTAACATTGAGGAACTTAAGATTCTGCCAGGATTTTGTATATAATTTCAGAATGTACATATGGAGGTCTGATGGACAGTATTTCTACCAAGCTCGGGCATCACTTCCTTTCCAAGGCCAGCGCTGACAATGCAATTCCATGGATTAGGACCATACAGAAAACAGAATTATTCTAACATTGACTGATCTGAGCTTTTTAAGTATTTGTTCGTGGAAAGCAGAGAAAAAGTTTAATTAGCTGCCTAAGACATAAAGAACTTATAAACATTCATACTTGGCTGAAGTTTTCAAGAACAAGAAGTGACTTTATACTAAGATGCATTACCTACAAGGCTGAACTCAAATAAATAGTCTAATATTTAATTTTTCATATTGTCGTGTCGGAAATTCTAGTGAAGCTTTGGCCTGCTGAAGGGAGGTAACCCATTATAATAAAGTTCCATAACAATTTCATGCTAATAATAATTTGCCTTTCCTTGATAGAGGGAATAACAAACCATCTCAAGGAGCTGCACGGCAAATTGGTGATAGCAAAATTTCATGGCTGCATAGTCTGCCTTCCTAGATGAAGGGAATTGCATAACGGTTGCTACGTATAATGGTTGCATACAATATATACGTTTGGTTGCATGGTTGCAGGTTGCAATTAGGAGGCAGGGTGTTCTTGTCCTTACTTTTAGTGTGCATGCACCCGCGTACCCTCCTAATGTTGGTTGCTGAATATGATGCTTGCATACAGTAGATACGTTTGTTTGCAAAATGAAAATCAAGGTAACGGTTGCTAAGTCGGATGGTTGCATACAGTATTTACGTTTGGTTGCATGGTTGCAATTAGGAGGCAGGGTGTTCTTGTCCTTACTTTTAGTGTGCAGGCACCTGCGTACCCTCCTAATGTTGGTTGCTGAATATGATGGTTGCAAGCAGTTTAAACGTTTGCAAAATGAAAATCAAGGTAACCGTTGCCTAGTCTGATGGTTGCATACAGTATTATATACGTTGGTTGCATGGTTGCAATTAGGAGGCAGGGTGTTTGTGTGCAGGCACCTGCGTACCCTCCTAATGTGTGTAAAGTTTACGCATGACTGGTGGTGAAAGACAAAACGTGCTTGCAGCAGTTAATAGTATACCAGTAATACTGTACTGAATAATTGTCTCTTCAGGTAACCTCCTTTCCGTGGCCAAAGCTTTGCTAAATATAGTCTGACTTGGACTTAACCAGGCAGACTCTTTCCGTCATGGCCAAAACTTCCCATCCAATATGTTGGTATAATAAGAAGTGTAAAATAAAGAAATAATCAATACCTAGTATATAGATGTTTGTGTTTGTATAATGGTCATCTTAAAATAAAGCAGAATACTGTTTATCAGTATTCCATGTTATTTTAGTGACCATAAATCAGTACAAGGGAAGTAAGTCTTGTCAATCAGTACAAGGGAAGTAAGTCTTGTCAATAGTAGAAGTCTAAAAATAGATTTAATCTGCATCAGCAGTTGTGACGTCATGGAGTCATGTGACCATAAGTACATGTTTTGAATTGTATACAGAGTGATAGAAACAACTATGGGAAAGAACTAATCTAGACTCCTGATTGGTCCATAGAATAATCTCAAAATGTCATTGGTCAGTTGGTAAGTATATATAGAAGCACATGCTAGCACATGTTCAGTTTGCCCTGGAAGCTTCTGAAGAGACTTAGAGATTTTTAAGCATCCCACCCACCACACCCTCCTTTATCACATTCATAGTCATAATTGGTTCTTTCAGAGTGAATGTAGATATCAATTAATAACACTCTTGTTCACACACAAGATAAACAAGAGCACTGTGTGCTGGTGCTGGTTCTCGTCTGTCGAGAGATCTAAAAAAAATTATTTATTACAGCCACTAAGGGGCATAATTTTGATAACAAATTCTGAGCTCAGGAGATATAGCAAGTTTACAGAGTTACTTAGAAAGTTTATAAGAGTTGTGGCCCTTTGTCACTTTGTGATGGTAAGCAGGTGTGAGATTTCATAAGATTTGCTTAAATGTTTTTAAAACAATAGCAAATGTAAGTATTTTTGTTCATCTTTTTTAAAATTCGGTTAAAAGTTCAGAGGTCAAGTTCAAACGTTCAAAAATCTAACATTGATGGAAAGGCCTAGCAACAAAGGATTCAAAGTTGAAATATGAGAGCCTAGTTGGTTACAGTTTCAAAATGACAAACATCAAAAATATCAAAAAAGAAAAAAGTTTCCCCAAGTCTGTAAAGGGGCATAATTCAAAAAAGAGCTGACACGGGACAGCGCATCCAACTATTCTCAGTATTGTTAGAGTAAAAATGTGTGATGGTGGACTGGAATGGTGTCCAAAAATACTAGAAAGAAGTAATCAAAGCCTTAGCAAAAAATGTCTTTGATGTTATTCAAGATGTAGGACCTCTTTACAATCTTTAGAGAAAAGAAAAACCCAAGTTAAAAAGGCCAATAATTCTGTTATGGGTTATTTTCCCAGTTTCAGGGCTTTATGTCCAGGGGTTGTATAAATAAGTGGACCTTGTGAGGGGCTTTAACCAACAATTCTAAGTTAAAAAGGGCCATAAAACCTTAACCAAAAATTTTAATTTAAGAAGGGCCATACTTCTGTCAAAATGCATGACAGAACTATGTACTCTTGCATACAGAGTACAGATGAAGCCTGTGATGCTGAATAGGTGTTCCAAGGCTCTAAGCTGTATCTCAAAGGGTTATGTAAATAAGTGGACTTTAACAAAAACTTTAACCAGGGATTCTGAGTTGAATTGGGCTATGGTTCTGTCGGAGTGCTTGACAGAGCTATGTGCTATTGCCTACAGATGAAGCTTGTGATGCTGAACAGATGTTCCAAGTTTCAAAGCTTTATCTCAAAAGGTTATGTAAAAGTTGGACCTTACTCTTTGCTTAAGAAGTTCTTACATTTTGTAAACAGATTTAACATTGAGGAACTTAAGATTCTGCCAGGATTTTGTATATAATTTCAGAATGTACATATGGAGGTCTGATGGACAGTATTTCTACCAAGCTCGGGCATCACTTCCTTTCCAAGGCCAGCGCTGACAATGCAATTCCATGGATTAGGACCATACAGAAAACAGAATTATTCTAACATTGACTGATCTGAGCTTTTTAAGTATTTGTTCGTGGAAAGCAGAGAAAAAGTTTAATTAGCTGCCTAAGACATAAAGAACTTATAAACATTCATACTTGGCTGAAGTTTTCAAGAACAAGAAGTGACTTTATACTAAGATGCATTACCTACAAGGCTGAACTCAAATAAATAGTCTAATATTTAATTTTTCATATTGTCGTGTCGGAAATTCTAGTGAAGCTTTGGCCTGCTGAAGGGAGGTAACCCATTATAATAAAGTTCCATAACAATTTCATGCTAATAATAATTTGCCTTTCCTTGATAGAGGGAATAACAAACCATCTCAAGGAGCTGCACGGCAAATTGGTGATAGCAAAATTTCATGGCTGCATAGTCTGCCTTCCTAGATGAAGGGAATTGCATAACGGTTGCTACGTATAATGGTTGCATACAATATATACGTTTGGTTGCATGGTTGCAGGTTGCAATTAGGAGGCAGGGTGTTCTTGTCCTTACTTTTAGTGTGCATGCACCCGCGTACCCTCCTAATGTTGGTTGCTGAATATGATGCTTGCATACAGTAGATACGTTTGTTTGCAAAATGAAAATCAAGGTAACGGTTGCTAAGTCGGATGGTTGCATACAGTATTTACGTTTGGTTGCATGGTTGCAATTAGGAGGCAGGGTGTTCTTGTCCTTACTTTTAGTGTGCAGGCACCTGCGTACCCTCCTAATGTTGGTTGCTGAATATGATGGTTGCAAGCAGTTTAAACGTTTGCAAAATGAAAATCAAGGTAACCGTTGCCTAGTCTGATGGTTGCATACAGTATTATATACGTTGGTTGCATGGTTGCAATTAGGAGGCAGGGTGTTTGTGTGCAGGCACCTGCGTACCCTCCTAATGTGTGTAAAGTTTACGCATGACTGGTGGTGAAAGACAAAACGTGCTTGCAGCAGTTAATAGTATACCAGTAATACTGTACTGAATAATTGTCTCTTCAGGTAACCTCCTTTCCGTGGCCAAAGCTTTGCTAAATATAGTCTGACTTGGACTTAACCAGGCAGACTCTTTCCGTCATGGCCAAAACTTCCCATCCAATATGTTGGTATAATAAGAAGTGTAAAATAAAGAAATAATCAATACCTAGTATATAGATGTTTGTGTTTGTATAATGGTCATCTTAAAATAAACAGACAGGGCAAAAACAATATGCCCCCCCAGATCTGATCTGGGGGGCATAAAAATGCCATCAAGTTTTGAATTCACCAATATTCTAAGCAATAGAACTCAAGAATAAATATCAGCAAAGCTACTGGAAATAAGTTTGCAAATAGTTTGGATTCAGATGAGACACTGAGTTTTCTCAGTGTCAAATCTGGAAATAAAAATGTTCCATGAAAATTAACCTCTTACTCCACAGACACACCTTTGGATCCATATGAGACACTGAGTTTCTTAGTGTCTCATCACGATAGAATGTATTATGAAAATTAACCCCTTACTCCATAGATACACCTTTTAATGCCTTTGCAAACAGTGTAGACCCAGATTAAATGTCTCCTAGATGACAGATGTAGGAGCCGTCTAATCAAGGCCTGTTCCATTTATTTATAGAATAAATACTCGTCTAAGATGGCTACAAGCCAATTTGAAAATTCATCTAATCAATATTCATGATGTCATTGTTTCTTATATGAATATTCATGAAGTAATGTGTTAAAGAAGATAACTGTTTTTGAAAATTATAAACACGTTACCATTTTAGCCAGTAATAAATCGGCCTATTTGAAATAATAGCCTTTATTAATACAAAGATAAGTGTTGAATATACAGTAAAATCTCGATTATTTGAACACTAAAATATGTATTATTATCGATCTTTAAGACAGGTGGCAGCTTAATGCTTGGTGAACATTATACAGAAAGCTTCTAGAGGAGCTTTCTGCGTGACTTTCACCAAGCTTTAAGCAGCCACCTGCCTAAAAGGGTCTAAATTCTTCTATACAAAGATTTTGAATAATCACGATTTTAGTGTACATGTATATGCTTACTGTTGTATGAGACTCTTGCTGAGCTTCAGCTTGGTCCCCTCCACGTCTACCAATCCATGATCCTGTAATGTCTCGCCCTCCGCCTCTTCCTGTTCCTCTGTCATGGCCACCTGCACTGGGGCTGTATTTGACATTGTCTTACTGTAGTTAGGGCATTCCTTGTTCGTCCTCATGTGACCCATCTGACCACAGGCTCCACATTTCATCTACAATGTATTTACAGAGAACACCATTAGTCTCGGGTATTTCAGATATAGCACTTGAGTTATGTTGTACTAAGACCAAGCTTTAGACATTTATAACAGTTTAGTCACCATTGGAATATGTTCTACACTGTTTTTCACTTATCAGCCGATAAAAATGTTCAACAAGCAGAGTAGAATCTGATTAGATATTGCAATAAAATCTCAGCAAACTGAGTTGGATCCGCACTATTTTCAATAGAAAAAGGACACTTCTTGAAGTTCAGGACTATTAAATGGGTAAAGCCCAGACTTTTGAAGCAGACATTCTACATTTGACAAGTCACTTCAGGTTTTCTTACAACACATTCCAGCATAACAGATCTGGACATTACATATATTTTTTTCTTTATCACATTTCTTAATTTAATGTATGACTAATGATAATCTGTAAAACAGACCATCTGAAATGCTTTGAAAAGTCAAGTCTTTTCAAACCGAATCTGTGCAAAAGTCTGTAAGCTTGTTTATGCATGAAGTCTTCCGACCTGGAAGCATGCAAAGAGTTAATCTATTCCCTCATAGGCTATTTTTAAAACCCAACCTTTTAAAGGAAAGTTTTAGAATTGTGTAGTTTTGAGACCATCGTGATAAATAGAGCATTTGCTCCTATGGTTACCACAATGGTTTAAAACCGTGACTTTTAGAGAGGCGTCAATATGAGGGAATGGGTTAACAACATCCTGCAATCATCCTTTTACCTTGACTTTCAGTAATTGTTCTTTCTTCTTTTTCTTCTTGAAGGACGTCTCTGGATTCTGTTTTTCCTTTTCTTCATTTCTTTTTATTCTCCTAAGCTGCTCCTGGAGTCTTTAATAAATAATACAAAAATGTACAGTAATAAATCTTTAAGCCATTCCTTCATAGGCTATTTTTAGACCTAATCTCTTTGATTTAATCTACTGAAATGAAGCATTTACAAGAAAAAGTGATAATGTTATAATTGTGTAGTTTTAAAACCATTGTGATAAATACAGCATTTGCTCCAATGGACCAAATGCTCTAATTTTCACAATGGTTCCAAAACATAACTTTTACAGAGGCATCAAAGAGCATTAATATGAGAGAATGAGTTCAAGTGAACAGTTGTGTGAATAAACATGCTTAACAATCCTTTACTTCATGAATATTAATGCAAGACTCCAGTAATTCAGTAACTTTCAAAATGAAGGAGCAGTTAATGAAACCAGCTACCCGTGTTTCATGCAAAAATGGCAAATAACACTCAAAGTTCAGAAGGAGATAATTCTGCAATGCCTAGGGGCTAAACACATCATAATTGTGTCTTACATATCTACTATTTGCCATTATTATGTATGCAAGTTATTAATTCACTAACTTTCAAATTGAAGGAAGAATTTGTGACACCAACTACTCATGTTTAAATGTGGACCAAATGACAGCTTGAGAGGCCACCAGGGCGATTCAAGTATAGCCCTTCAAACTTGCAAGGGTATAAATATGAATATATTCAATCTATCTAATCTATCACAAGTGATATTGGGAGGCTTACTGTAAATCAATCTGTTTGTTGTTGTTTTTTAAGTTTAAATGAATTATTTCTATTTATACAACAGAAATTTAATTGTGTAGTTTTAAAACCATTGTGATAAATACAGCATTTGCTCCAATGGACCAAATGCTCTAATTTTCACAATGGTTCCAAAACATAACTTTTACAGAGGCATCAAAGAGCATTAATATGAGAGAATGAGTTCAAGTGAACAGTTGTGTGAATAAACATGCTTAACAATCCTTTACTTCATGAATATTAATGCAAGACTCCAGTAATTCAGTAACTTTCAAAATGAAGGAGCAGTTAATGAAACCAGCTACCCGTGTTTCATGCAAAAATGGCAAATAACACTCAAAGTTCAGAAGGAGATAATTCTGCAATGCCTAGGGGCTAAACACATCATAATTGTGTCTTACATATCTACTATTTGCCATTATTATGTATGCAAGTTATTAATTCACTAACTTTCAAATTGAAGGAAGAATTTGTGACACCAACTACTCATGTTTAAATGTGGACCAAATGACAGCTTGAGAGGCCACCAGGGCGATTCAAGTATAGCCCTTCAAACTTGCAAGGGTATAAATATGAATATATTCAATCTATCTAATCTATCACAAGTGATATTGGGAGGCTTACTGTAAATCAATCTGTTTGTTGTTGTTTTTTAAGTTTAAATGAATTATTTCTATTTATACAACAGAAATTTAATTATCAAAGGAATTGCCTGATAAAAAACTTTCTCAACTCCTTTGTTGCAGACTAATTTCACCTTCAAACATCTTCATCTGCTTTACGTCAATTTTTCTTCACAAAAACATAAGCTGAGTGTCAAACAATCTGGATCCTGATGAAAGGCTATGTTACTTATCATCTTATCTGGAACCATACTCTTTGTTACGGTTTATACCACATGTTCACCTACTGCAGCTGGCCCTATGAGTAGCATTCCAGAAACTGTGGCAGTGAAAGAGTTGTTTACAATTACATACCTTCTTCTTTCCTTCCTCATTTCTTCTTTCACTGAATCATCCATAGTAGCAAACTGTTTTCTGTAAAAAACAAATCATTTTAGATAAGTGATTTTGTTAACAAAATGCTAGTATTCTACTGCTAATTGGGGGATCAAAGCATTTCTATACTGGTAGACTGTAGAAAAAGTATGATGGACAGACAGAATAAATCTATAATGTCATAAATGGCGTTAAGGACATAACTACTTATACATATTTCAGTATACATTCAGAAATACATGTGCTAGACCTTACACACAGAGCCATAGAATAAATTACATGGAGGAATTTGAGTGGTAAACAGTACAGACAATGATAGGACAATTCCTGATTAAGAGAAGAAATGGAAGTGTAGTATTCTTTGAGATTGGATGTACACAAAAAACTCAGTCCAATAAAGAAGTTTACTTAGTGTGAAAAGGGTTAACCCTTTACTTGATACAATTTATATGAATATTAACCATTAACTTGACGACCGTGTAATATCATTTAACCCTTTCCTCCATACAAACACCTTTCTACGCCTCTGTAAAAGTCACCTGTTGAAACCATTGTGATAAATAGAGCATTTGCTCCTATAGAAGCAAATGCTCTATTTATTACAATGGTTTCAAACTACAAATTTCTAAAACTTTACTGCTCCTTTTGGTTAGATTTATTCAAAGTGGTTGGATCTAAAAGTAGCCTACAAGGGAACGGATTAATAAATGAAATTTTATAGTGACATATGAACAAGGGAAAGTGTGGCCCTGGCAAAACATGTAGAATCAGATCCATATTATCTCATAAACAAGCAGAACAGACCCTGATAAACCAGCTCCTAAACAAGCTGTCTGATCTGGGACTACACCATTTGCAAAGGTGAAAAAATGCATATATATATGTAGTAAAGAGTTAATCAAGTAAATGCCTAACCTTTTCCTCCATAAATATCCTCCATTCTGCCTTTCTACGCCTCTGTAATAGTCACCTGTTGAAACCATTGTGATAAATAGAGCATTTGCTCCTATAGGAGCAAATGCTCTATTTATCATAATGGTTTCAAATTACAAAATTCTAAAATTTTCCGTTTCTCTAGTTAATGCTCCTTTTCTGTAGATGCATCCAAAGAGGTTGGATCTAAAAAATAGCCTATGGAGAAAAGGGTTAAGCACATTTACAAGATGTTGGTATAGATATCAATACTTCAAGCTCCTTACATGAAGTTGGGGTCCTTTGTTTTCTGAATGCGGACATAGGCATCTATCACAGCCGGTTTGAGGACCCACTCAACTCGTGTGAACTCCTTCCCATTGTCATCCTTGAACACTCGAGTTATCTTCAATTTTCGGCCAGCCTAAAGAGGAACATTACTATTTGTCAGACATATTCAGTGCACAGTAATTTTTATTTGTATAAGACAGTACAAAATTATTCTTTCTACCCTGTTTGGAGGAACATGTTCCAACGTTTGCAAATAATTTTGACACATATGAGACTTCTAATAACTCAGTTGTTCTTCAAGATCCAAAATATCTGACAATGAATTGAACACTTAAGTGTTGTTTCAAGGCACAATTTTGTTATAGATGGTTACCTTTTCCTTAACATTTATTGGATTATCAAGAGTCTATATGGCTCGACAAAAACCACTGAATCATTGCCCGAGGCAAGTATATCAAAACTAAGTGGTACTGGGGTATGTGATACATAATCTACTCATAATTAAGATGTGTTCCAAAATATACTAAATTCTGTCTTTGCATAAAATGTTATGGCCCAGGAAAAATTGGACAGACAGATTGATGCATTCATGTACATACAAGCATCTGCTGAAGAGGTGACAGCAGGTAGCCTCAGGAAAAAATGCAATAATACATTCTTTGAGGTAACAATTTGCTTCCAGTCAATTAAAACATCTGTTCTAATTGCTTGAACGTATAAAGAAACAGGCATTCATTCCTATTCTACATACCACATTAGCCATGGGATCCTCCTCCTGGGATTTGTCCTTCTTGTCCTTGTCGTCTTTGCCCTCCATCATCATCTTGTGTAGCTCACGCCTTTCTGCCTCTTCTCTCTCCAGCTTGATCTGTAGGTAATCATTCATAAACAGTTATAGCTCTAAGACTATCAGGGGAGAATTGATGATGACTTTTGCTTAGTTTTGATCCAGTCAAGACCCTGTATAACTTAGCACCTTATTAGGGTGCAAACTATTTGGTACTTTGATCATGTTTATGAAAAGAAAAGAAAACCAAATAAATACTTTAACCCCCTCCCTTATACAAACATGTTTTCACACATTTGCAAACAGAGTAGATCCAGATCAGACGGCTCCTAGAGGAGCCATCTGATCAGGGTCTACTCTGTTTGCTAGTAGAATGGATATTGTAGCCATTTTGGATACTAAAGAACCGGATCTATCAAATTCTACAAGCAAACAGAGTAGACCCATTCCAACCTTCCTTATTTCATTATAACTATTTTGTCCATGAATATTCAGTAGGTATTGAAATTTGGAATAAATATAGAACAGGGAAAGAGTTTACTCTTTACTAGATAAACATTCATGCAAAACTTTGTCCATTACGAATATTAATTTAAATCTTGTATTGAAAATACAATTAACCCTTCCTTCATATAAACATATTTTCATGCATTGTAAATAATGACTTTACCTTTAATTAAATGTTGTTTAAAATGTATTTGGCTTGAAAGAGGTCAATAACAAAACATACAATGACTAACAGATATGAT
This sequence comes from Azorinus chamasolen, assembly GCA_963576725.1. Lineage (NCBI taxonomy): Eukaryota > Metazoa > Mollusca > Bivalvia > Cardiida > Solecurtidae > Azorinus > Azorinus chamasolen. Next base: position 867,556 of record OY755242.1, on the reverse strand, counting down.
ACTTTTATTCAAGAGAAAATGATTTGACAAGAAGACCGATGACTTTGATTGAACAGGCCTCTTTTCCAGGTCTGGCATTCATTGTACATGTATCTAAATACAGTAATACCCCTCTAAACCGGAATTTTAATAAAGAACAATTTCTGTCTTTATAGGCAGATAGATGCTTAATGCAGGGTTGCTATCTGTCTGAAAGGAGAGTACTGATACATATTTTAATGTCTGGTTTAGAGGGGTTTTACTGTACATACACAAACTGCATACCCCTAATTACCCTAAACACTCAGACAGACAGAAATAAGCAAATTGTAAAGACCCAGATCAAATACTCCTGAAGAAGTACTTTGAAGTCTACACTATTTGCATCTTGTTTAGTTTCACCTAAATTTATCAAATTGACTTATTTATCTTTGAAAGCTGATAGAAAGGGGAAAGTGAGTGTCTGAAATGTTTGGGTAATTGAGGTAGATGGTATCTATTTCACAGGCTGCCTACCTGGGAGCTTGTTTTCTTATTAGACAGCATACTCTCCAGGTTTTTGCCCATCTCCTCAAAGTCAGAGTCTTCATTGGAACTAGATCCCTCGTCTGTGGACAAGTGCTCCGATGATGCAAGAATCCTACAACATAAAATATCAGCATACACTATCAGCAACAAGAGAGCTAAACTGACACAATATACAACCTCTAGGAAAATAGTAGGCATTGCCACAAGCAAAAGGGCCATAACTCTGAAGTGACTGAAGTATTATAACTGGTATAATAGACATTACTTTCATATTTGGAAAAGATTGGATTAAAGCTTCTCAAGCCAGACGGCAGTCAACTTTGCAGGAAATCACACACCTGAGCATATGCCCCACCCACCACATAGTCTACACTATTAGCTACTCCCTCACTGTCAATTACAGTTATCCAAACTGTATCATAGTGATTTAGTCAGCTTAACCCTGTTCTATGTTTATTCCAAATTTCGACCTACTGAGTATTCATGGACAAAATAGTTATAATGAAATACGGAAGGTGGAATATTGTAACCATTTTAGAAATCCAGACAATGATCAGACGGCGTCTGATCTGGGTCTACTCTGTTCACAAAGGTGTTGTTGGAATACATATTTATGGGGTAAAGGGTTTACCAAAATACAGTATTCCTTGTCTTCAACACCTTACCCAAACACTAACCACTCAAAACGGTCCGACTAACCTGTTTTGTAGATCAAACAGTCTTTGACATTCCTCTTTGTACCTCTCTTGATGCTCTGCCACTGAGAACCTGTTACCACGAGCAAACTTGTTCCAACCTATCAAACAAACATACAATAAGTTTGAGAATGCTAACAAAAAGTCTGGAAAATAGGGTGTAAAAACAAAAAATGCTATTAAGAACAAGTCTTTGTACCATCTCATATTCTATGATAAATGAAAACCATTATATGCCATGGACCATTGAATAAATTGTTAACCTTCATATAAACATATTCTCACGCATTTGCAAACAGAGAAGATCCAGATTTGACGGCTCCTACAGCAGCAGTATGATCAGGGTCTGCTCTATTTTCTAATGGAGTATGATAGATGGTTCTTTATTTTCTAAATGTCTACAATATTCCACCTACCTTATTTCATTTCACAACTATTTTGTCTATGAATATTCTGTAGGTATTGAAATTTGGAATAAACATAGAACAGGGAAAGGGTTAATGTGGCAACGAGTGTACTCTCATTTACAAACAATACAGACCCAGATCAGAACCCTCTGATAGGGTCCAAAATGTTTGTCATTCCAAATCCTCTTGAAAACTAACACAGACTATGTCTTTAAACAATGATGGACCATTCCAGTTTGAAAACTAAGCATGCAATGGATTAAAAATTGAATCATAATCCCATATATACAGTAAGATAATCCTCAATAAGACCACTCAAATAGTAGTACATGTTGATCATGTTAAGTGAGTGAGAGAGTAAGTTGATTTTTATGGCAATGCAACACTTTATAGGTTATACGGTACAAAGACATGACAAAAAAGTTGCTAGACCCACATCTCATTAACATCCAGATAAAATATGAGGTATTGACCGAACAGCTTAACACCTGCCATTTATTCAACAAGAGCATTGTATATCAATGCCCACATTTGTCTGTTATTGTTAAAATGAATATTTTGAAGAGCCATATCTCATCCAATATGCATATAAGCCCATTACCAAACTATAGTCCTTGTGATGGTGAACAACTATGTGATATTTGAAAGAGATAGCTGTACATATTTTGATACTGTGATAAAATGTCGAAATATTTGCACAACTATGACAATGTCCATGGTGATGATGATGATGATGACACAATGGCTATTGCAATACCTTATCATTTTTCTTTAAAACAAACAACAGATCTAATATATTGTCACAGTAACCCTTTCCATCATATAAATGCCTTTTCATACCTTTGCAAACAGAGCAGACCCAGATCAGATGACTCTTGTAAGATCCATCTGACCAGAGTCTGCTATGTTTGCTTATGACATGAAACATATCTGATTCCACAGTTTTTGTTAATGCAAAACTTCCCTTGGTTCTTCTATACAAATTAAATACTAATTGAAAGCACCCTCACCATCTCCTGGCTCTCCTTGTTCCTGTGCTGCAGCTTTGGCCTGTTCTGTGGACATTGTCCTCACAACATCGATAACCTCCCAACGAGACAGCTTCTTGATCTGACAAATGAGATGTACTAATCATACAACACTGAACTCAGAATAAACAAGGAGTCAGAGTCATACATAAAGTGGTGCATTTAAATATTTAAATCATCATTTCTCCATCAAATGCTATGTTGTGAACACTCTTTAAAACAGTCTTAGAGGTGATTCTAATGATCAGTTTCAATGTAGGATTTCGTGAAGAAATAAAGGAGATTTTCTCCAAAAAGAATTATAATAATTTACACATCCCACATTACACAGTATGCATATTTTTAGCTCCAATATGAACACAGGAATTTTTTACCATGGCAGAACTGTAGACTCAGATATATATAATATATTTTTCTATAGTATTTCACATTTTTCCATAGAAAACATAGCAAATCCTAACCTAACAACTCCTACATGAGCTGTCTGATCTTGGTCTATTCTGATTGCTAATGGGTAAGCATGTGTCTATATCAAGTAAAATGTCATATAGAATATTCAGTTGTCAATTCTAGAGGCCTCTCTAGGATAAAGGATCTTTTTTAGCTTTTAACCTGTTAACCACGTAAATATTCAGGCACGACATATTGAATATTAATTGACTGAATTTTTATAATGGTTCTATGAATAAAATATTTTTATGTTGTGAGACAAGCTATAGAACCAGATCTATATTATATCAAAAGTAAATTGAGCAGACCCTGATCATACCGGAGGCATCTGATCTGGATCTACTCTGTTTGCAAAGGCATAAAAAGGCATTTATATCAAGTAAAGGGTTACAATGGCAATATGACAGAGGAACAATTTAGCATGGCAGAAACTGTAGAATAATATCTAAATCATTTTGTAAGCAAACAGAATAGAGCCTGATGAGATGGCTCCTATACACTGTAAGAAGGTGTGTTTATAGAAAAAAGGGTACAATATTGTACCTCATGCTCTGGTACTCCAAACTTTCTCAGCAGCTGTTTGGCGTCTTTGAGGTAGAGTTTTCTGAGATCAGCGTCGGTACCGGTGACTGTTTTCTTCTGTGGCGTGTTATCTTTACCCTCATCTCTTGGCTGGGGCTTGTTTGGAACCTGTGGTGAATAGCAGGCAATGTAAGCAATAGCAGACAATGTAAGCATGCATAATGTGGTGTGTTATCTTTACCCTCATCTCTTGGCTGTGGCTTGTTTGGAACCTGTGGTGAATAGCAGACAATGTAAGCATGCATACATGTACAGTAAAGGCTCTAAAGCTTCAGAAACATTCAGTAAAGAGTTCAAAAATAAGAACACCAGAATTTCCAGATTGGTGAAACTATACTAATGACATTGACAAGATAATAAATATTATTTGCTGACACCAAGAGAATTTTTGTATCTAAAACACCATTCTACACGAACATCAGAACTGTTTCCTCCATGAATATTTATGTAAGAAATAATGACATCATTATTAATAAGCTGAATCTTTATAATGGTACATAAACACTAGGAGTGGGAGGTATTATCAGTATACCGGTATATTGTGATATGCTTGAAAACAATACGCCGTATCGGTACGGCCAGAGAATACGGTCCGCTCGAGAATTTCCGTAAGAAGTTCGTACATTTCCGGTAACTTATAATTTTTACCGTTTCTCTCATTTTAAACGATCATTTTAGCTCTTTTTAGAACTTTGTAGCAGCCTCTGTAATAGTCTGTACAGTACAGTGTTTGATTACTTTCCCTGACTGGTCCCCGGTGTATGTAAACGCAGACGCTTTCCGATATCGATCAAGCCAGGTACCACGCTTTCCCATAACATACAAAATGGCGGACAATTCGAAATTGTTAGAAATCCGAAAGGAAATGCGGTGGTGTTTCTGGTTATTAAAATCAAAGTAAGAAACGAAATTGTGGAAGATGTTGCTGGTTGTTCCGAGTGCAATACCAAAGTTAAATATTCAGGTATTTCAACTCTTTTAACAACGCATTTGCGAAGACAACACACCATTTTCAAGAGAAATCGATCGACGTACAAACTTCCACTGTCGATGTGGTCAACGACACTGAGCGAAAATCATTTGATCAGCAATCCACTTTAGTAACTTGACCTCGGCTTATAACAGGTATAAATAAATATATGCCGAACCCTGATAAAGCTTTGAAAATTAAAAAATTGCAAAAATTTATTGTGAAAGATATGAGGTCATATTCTTTAGTTGAGTCGAAGGAATTTAGAGGCACTGAGAATGTACTTTAGCTGTAGTGCATAAAGGTCTACAAGGAGGTGTTTACAACTTTGCAATATAAAATATTTTTGTGACTGTCCATTTGCTTAACACATTTTGATAATCTTATGACAGTTGGTGGAAGTTATAAAACTTTTTTTTATCTTACAACATTTTGGGGAAATATCATCAGTTTATGAGACTTTTTACAATATTCAAGTCAACATAATAACTAGTCAACATGATGTCTAGTTAGTTCTGAACTTTTATTGATGATATTTCATTCCAGTATACGAAAAACAATTTGTAATGTACACAGTGGCTTCTTCAATGATGAATAAGGGAAAAAGGTATATCGTGATACGTATCGCGATACGCCATACCCGTATCGTGATATATCGCGATACGCTTTCTCTGGCAATACCCATCCCTAATAAACACAGGAAGTTTTGGCTATGACAGATCAAAAAGGTTTGCCCCCCCCCCCCCCCCCCCCCCCCTAAATATTCTAAATATTCGGACAAACTTAGGCGATTAGTGAAGACCCAGATCAAACTGCTCCTTCAGGAGCACTTTCAGTCTTTGATCAGGCTCGGAACTATATGTTACTTCATTACGTCCAGTTACCAAACGTATGGCAGAAGTTACCTACTCAGCTTTACTATCATGTGAACAGGGGAGACTGAGTGTTTGAATAATTAGGGTAAATACAGTATCAGTAAAACCCTACTGGTAGAGAAGAACTTAGACACTTTTAGGCAGGTGGCTGCTTAATACAGGGTGAAAGTCAAGCAGAATGCTCCTAGCGGAGCTTTCTGCATGATTTTCACCCTGCATTAAGCTGCCGCCTGTTTCTAGGACTGTTATTTATACTAAATATAACATCAAATTTAGAGGAGTTTTACTGTATCAGTAATTCACATGAAGTGAGGTAAAGATGTAAGGGATTACCTTGATGTATGAGAAACCCTCGCCACTGCCAGTAGGGTCAGCAACACCTGTAAGATCCAGTAGACACTTGCCCTTCATGGCTGATACAAATGCCCTTGTTGTATTCCATGGGGCTGTCTTTACCTGTAGGATATCAAGAAAGCAATGAAATTAAAACTATACCAAAATACAGGTTTTCAAATGCAAGGACTGATTTCAGCCCCCAAATTAACTTGTCTTTTAAATCACACAAATACCAAGTTTACGTTCATTACAAGACTCAGACCAGATGGCTCCTGTAGGAGTCGTCTGATCTATAGGCATCTTACAGAGCAGGTGGTTGCTTAATACAAGGCAAAAATAATGCAGAAAATTCCAATACGAGCTTTCTGCATTACTTTCGACCTGCATTAAGCTATCACCTGACTTAAGGAGCTAGATTTAGACCTATTCTAATGGTCACTTAAGACAGGTTCTACTGAACTTCATTTTTGTTCATGTTTCTACAAAGCCTGGATCCTCATGAAATGCCAGGTTACCCGGCATCTCATCCTGATCCAAGATGTCTGCAAATTCATGTCAGGTCGCCTTCAGTAGGATAAGGGTCAGATTAGGTTGAATTCAGTAGGATAAGGGTCAGATTACCTCGTCTTCAATCTTCATCTGTGTTTCCTCCTCGTTGTCTTCTTCCGGGGCAAACAAAGATTTCTCTCCGTACCCAGCATCCTACACAAAGAAAGATACGATAAGTCAAAGATTTCTCTCCATACCCAGCATCCTACACAAAGAAAGATACGATAAAGTCAAAGATTTCTCTCCATACCCAGCATCCTACACAAAGAAAGATACGATAAAGTCAAAGGATTATATTTTAAATTGTTCTTGAGATACACAAACAGGCCTGGAAAATTCCACTCGTTGCTCGCCATGACGAGTAACTTTCTTGCAGGACGAGTAGAATTTCAGAAATTTTAATAATCAATTTAAGTAAAATAAGACAAAAGCAGCTTGCAGGGCAAGTAAAAGTCTTAGGATTTTCCAACCCTGCACAAAGCATTTAAAATCTTTTTTTATGTATAGTTCATCAAACAATCATTCTTTCATTTATTATAAACATAATTAAGCATATGCCTCCAAATAATCCTTTGTTTTGGTCCTTTGCAAATAGTGTAGATCGAGATGAGACAGCTCTCTGTTCTGTTTGATTATCAAATCAAACAGACATTATTTCTGACATGATTTTTCCTGGTGTAAGGAGTTAAGTATACTGACCTTCTCAACTTATCTATAGAATGCTGCAAGCATCATAAAAAATATGGCACTTGACCATATCGAGGACCAACTCTTTATTTCTTAGATACACCATTTAACACCTCTTCAAACAGATTAGACCCAGATCAGGTGGCTTCTATATGAGCAATCTGATCAATGCCTGCTGTGTTTGCTAATGAAATATTGTTCTAATTCCATAATGCTTGCCATGGTCAACATTTCTGTGTTCATTTGCCATTTAAAAAAAAATTCAGTTCATATTCATGATGTCCTAATTTCCAGCAGGAAAATTTATGGAATAATGAGATAACAACTTCAATCAATACTTAAATTGGTAACTTTGAGTCCGAGTATGAAAGTCAGTCTTAAAATATAAGAATATGTATTGAGAGCCAACTTGAGACTGTGTACCTTGAGTCTCTGTTCTGCAGCCAGCATACTATAGTAGCCACAGCACTGCTCTGGAGACACCATGTTCCTCATCTCCTCCTCCGTCTTTAGACGGAAGTCCGGCTTCAACACCCACCAATTAGAGTCCATACCTGGAAAAATATTCATTGTTTATCTTTCACTTAATCCTTTAGTCAACATATGTACCTTTTAATGCCTTTCGCAAACAGAGAAGACCCATATCTGACAGTATTCTACAGTTTCTGCCATGGCAAAAAGGTTCCTGTGTTCATCTGCCATTTTAAAAATTCATCTTGTTAATATTCATGATGTTATTATTTCTTACATGAATATTCATCGAGTAAATGGTTATTAATGAATATTCAAGAAAGAAATAATTGCATAATAAATGTTAATTAGCTATAAATGTTTTTTTGCATGGAATACAAACACAGAAATCAGATGATCTATATAATTCCACAAGCAAGCAGAGCTCCTATAAGAGCTGTCTGATCTGGGTCTTCTCTATCTACAATTATTCATGTGTACAAAGTACAGTCTTGGGCTGAAAAAAATGCATATCCCCATCCTGTTCTCACTGTTGTTGACTGATTTGATGTCCTTTGTTGACTGATTTGACGTCCTTTGTTGACTGATTTGATGTCCTTTGTTGACTGATTTGATGTCCTTTGTTGACTGATTTGACGTCCTTTGTTGACTGATTTGATATCCTTTGTTGACTGATTTGAGCAAATGCTCTATTTATAACAATGGTTTCAACAGGTGACTATTACAGAGGTGTAGAAAGGCGTATTTATGGAGGAAAGGGTTAATGCATTAATTTGCAAACAGAGTTAACCTAGATCAGGATCTGCTCTGTTTTCCAATATAGATCTGATTCCAGTTTTTGTAAAAGCAAAAAATTCCCTTGAAAGGTTTACATTACAAAATTTGCCCTAATAAACATCCAGGTTGCCATTATTTCTTACATATATCCTGAATAGAGAAAGAGTTAAATGAACCCAAGTAACAATAGACATAACAAGACAACATCATATAACAGTTATGCATCACTCTAACATACACATAAAGTGTGTTCAAATTGGAAATCTAGAAAATTAACCCCTTTGAATACTGCATTTCCAAAGTTGAACATCCGATCAATTTACACATATTATTTATGCCTCTGGTTTGGTCAGTGTCTGCCATGTTTCGATGTAATCTTTTGATTTACATGTTGTTCACAAATATTGCTAAATTCAACACAACTAAAATTAATTCAAATATTGCTATATTCAATATAACTAAAAATAACTCAAATATTGCTATATTCAACACAACTAAACTTAACACAAGAATGTCACTGTATAATCATATACAGTAAAACCCCGCTAATACGACCACCAAAAAGGGGCATAATTCTGGGTGGCAGAGGCAGGTGGTAGCTTAATGCAGGACGAAAGTTATGCAGAAGCTTTCTGCATAACTTTTATCCTGCATTAAGCAACCACCTGCTTTAAACGACATCAGTGGCTGTTTATTAAGTGGTCGTATTAGCGGAGTTTCACTGTATAAACATTAACTCTTGGCATGCTAAGTAATTATGTCATCTGCTGAAATGTTGTCTGCACTTTTTTCAATAATATTTTATTCTTTCTCAATTTTTGCAGAAGCTAAACCTGTCTGACAAACAGTTTGGATCTCAGATCAGGCCCCACAAAATGTGGGGCCTGATCTGGATCCAAATTATTTGCACAGGTCATAAATGGTGGAAGAACCTGCTGCTTGCATGCAAAGAGTTAAAGATAATAGTCACTGCATAATTAATGTCATATATTTATTTGCAACATGGTATTGATTCCAATCAAAATGTATAACAGCCTAAATAGGTCAACAGACATGCAAAATAAAACTTAAGCCTTGAAGTCTCAAGAATGTAACAAATGAAACTGAAACTATAAACCAAATCTACTTAAGGATGGAGTCAAGATTTAACCATTTGACCTAATCCAAATAGTACACAGAGTTAACTCAGCATCTACTCAGGACTGAAGCAGTCTGGCACTCAGACAATATTGTCTCAAAGCTTGAATGAATCAGTGCTAAGTAGAAACTAGAAAATTGTGTCTATATGACACAGCGATGCCCCTGTGTAGGTGCTTGTCTAGCAGCACGTAAACTTCCTAAGTCATTTGATCTTGAAATTGGGCTTGCAGGCAGCATGGGCTGGGTGCGTAATGAAAGTATGGATGGTGCTTAATGTGTATATGCATTTCCATGCCAATAGCTATAGCGGTTAGTGAGATATAAGACAGCGAAAAAACTGTGACAACCAAATGCATGTAAACTTCCTAAGTCATTTGACCTTGACATTGGGCTTTCGGGAAGCATGGGTTGGGTGTGCAATACAAGTATAGATGGTATTTAATGTGTATATGCAATTCCATGCGAATAGCTACCATGGTTAGGGAGATATAAGACACTATCATCATCATCCTGTTTAGATTATCCAGGCCTTTTATTATTCCTTTTACAATGAAAGCGACAACCAACTGCACATAAAATTTCCAAGCATTTCCTAAGTCATTTGACCTTGACATTGGGCTTGTGGGCACCAATGGCTGGGTGTGCAATGAAAGTATAGATGGTATTTAATGTGTATATGCAATTCCATGCGAATAGCTACAGTGGTTAGGGAAATATACGACAATGAAAAACTAAGACAACCAACTGCACATAAAATTTAATTTGACCTTGACATTGGGCTTGTGGGCACCATGGGCTGGGTGTGCAATGAAAGTATAGTACATTTAACCTTGACCTTGCGGGTAGCATGGCCTGGGTGCACAATGAATGTATGGATGGTGTTTAATGTGTATATGCAATTCTAAGACAATAGCTACAGTGGTTAGGGAGAAATAAGATGATGAAAAAACTGTGACAACCAACTGCACGTAAATGTGACAACCAACTGCACATAAAATTTCCAAGTCATTTGACCCTGACCTTGGGCTTGCGGGCAGCATGGGTGGGGTGCCAAATGATAGCACAGATGGTATTTGATGTGTATGTGAAGTTTCATGTGTATAAGTGTAGAAATTACTGACATATTACACTTTATAGCAAAGCATGATGCACAGATGGACAGACAGACAGACGGACAGACAGGTGCAAAACATAATGCCCCCTGACTGTTGTCACGAGGGCATAATAATAGCTGATCTGGGCAAACACCTTTTTTATCAGCAGGATACCTGTATGCTATAAACTCCCAACCAAAAGTGCAGATGCACAGGATCCTACCTTCAACACCTTTTCACGCATCTGCAAACAGAGTAGATCCAAATCAGACAGCTCCCTATAGGAGCAGTTTGATCAGGGTCTGCTCTGTTTGCTTAAGGTATCATATAGATCTGATTCTACAGTTTCTGGCTGAGCCAAAATTTTCTGTGTACATAATTATGCCATCATAAAAATTCAGCCAATAAATATTCATGATGTTATTCCTTCTTACATGAGTATTTAAGAGGTCACAGGTTAACTGAAGAATATTCAGTAAGAAATAATGAATGCATGAATAATACTTTGCTCAAAGTTTTTAATGGTATTATAAAGAGAATTTTTATCATGGTAGAAACTACAGAATCAGATTTGTTTTATTGCTTTAAGCAATCACGTAAACCCTGACCTGACAGCTTCCACAGGAGCTGACTGATCTGGATGTACTGTTTGCAAATGCATAAAAATGCATCAATCAAAATCTGTCTAATCCCTTACTTGAGAATGCATTCAGACTCACATCAAAGTTGTACAACCTCCAGCTATGGATGTATAGACAAGACAACACCATCCAGACATCATTGAGAACTAGAACTACCACTAAAGGTGATGAATACCCCCGCTAGCACATTTGACACAGAGATGGGGGTTATAGAAATAAATCACTACAAAATCTGCTACAGTTTAGATAAAAACTCCGGAAAACCTGAAATTTCCTAAAAATTTCTAAGTCAATATGCTGTTATTCCGTTAAAAATCAATGTAGTGTAACAAAATTCAAACTTGACCCGTAACTCATTATTATAAAGCTACATACCAAATATCACATCAATATTTGCAAGGGTTTAGAAACCTGAATTTCCGGAAAATTTCAAAGTAAAATCACTGTATTTCCGTGAAAAACCAATGAAGCGTAACGAAATTCAAACTTGATCTGTAACTCAATATAACAAAGCCACATACCAAATATCACTTCAATATCTGTAAAGGTTTAGAAAAAACTCTGGAAAACCTGAATTTCCGGAAAATTTCTGAGTAAAATCACTGTATTTCCGTGAAAAATAATTGAAGCGTAACAAAATTCAAACTTGATCTGTAACTCATTATAATAAAGCCACATACCACATATCACTTCAATATCTGCAAAGGTTTAGAAAAAAAACTCCGGAAAACTGAAAAATAACAAAGGGCAATAACTCCAAAAATACTGAAGACAGTTACAAACCTTGTGCACTGCACTTGCAGTCAATGTGATCTTTCCATATATGTTGTTTGAAATCAATAGCTTTTATACTTTGGAAGTTATGAAGACGGATGGACGGAGGGACATGGTGACTCCTGTATACCACCCCCAAAACTTCGTTTGTGGGGGTATAAAAAGCATTAACTGCTGCAATAACTCACTGAATACTCTCATTCTCAGAAACAAAAATAAAAAAACAACGAAACAGACAAAACAATTTGTCAACTATAAACTCAGAATACCATAGTCACTCACACGGTTTTCTATAAGCAAAATAAAGTGTTACAATGAACAGATAATAAAGTGTTATCTTTGACTTTGTGGTTGTAATTGGTTTTTATATATATGAAATCCTGAGAAGAGGGGGTTTTAAACAAACATTTTCCAGTCAAATTGTCATCATTTTTGATCCAGATCATAAATTTTGACTACTCAATGGAATTGTCTCAACGCAATTATTCTAATGAGTACATGTAGTCACAACTAATGGTTTGTGTATTCATAAATAATGGTTTGTGTAGTCACAACTAATGGTTTGTGTAGTCACAACTAATGGTTTGTGTAGAAAAAAGGACTACTGCAAATGAAATACAGTAAAACCACTCTAAACTGGAATTTTAGTAGGGAAGAATTTAGATACTTCCAGGCAGATGGCTGCTTAATGCAGGGTGAAAGTCATGCAGAAAGTTCCTCTAGGAGTTTCCTGCATGACTTTCACCCTACATTAAGCTGCCACCATTCTCCAACGTTGATATTCACACTACATTTAACATCCTTTTTAAGGGATTTTACTGTATCAAACTTCAATATTTACTTGAAAATCCCACTATTTATGCAATTGCAAACAGGAAAGACACAAATCAGACAGTTCCTGGTGTTCTACCAGTGCTGTCTCATCAGGATCTACCCTGTTTGAGAATGAAATATTGTTCATCTTCAGGATTTCAAACTCCCTCAGTTCCATTTCTCAGTTATTTTGAGATATCTCTTTACCTTGATCATTTTCCTTCTCTGTTTATATACATTTTAAAGTTACATCTTTAAGGATTGGCCTCAAACAGTGTTTATGTCAAAGCTACATTTTCGGTCTGTCAAAGTAAATTTCCTTCATTTTTAAAGTTCTATCTAAGATGTCAATCAAGTCAACATCAAAGATCTACTTACTTAATATTCAATGGTATTGAATAACAATCTACTTGAGTTTGTGTGAATTTGTTATAGCCATAGCAAACAGTTTGGATCCAAATGAGATGCTGAGTAAGTATGTGATAACCATAGCAACCAGTTTGGATCCAAATGAGATGCTGAGTAAGTGTGCATCCCATTAGGAGTTAAACTGTTTGAAACTCTGACACTGTTTTCTGAAAAGAAACGGAAGAAAATATGCTTTAAAATGGAAGCAGACAACAATCTTTGAACAGTCAATTGAGAGAGGTTTTCACTGTATAAATATTTCCGATATGATGGTAGTTTACCTGTTCTTTTGAAGTCTGCACACTGCTTCAGTCTCTTTCTGATGCTGCTCTCAGAGTGAGAGGGGAAAGCCTTCTTGATGTCATCCATCTTTATTCTCCTTGGTGTATCTTTACTCTTCCAGAACAGCCGGTATATAAACACCTGTCAGGGATACAATTTGAAATATTCAGTTTTATATTGCTTCATGTGTACAGTCTAACCAGTCACGGGAAGAGGCCAAATTGACTGCTTAAGCAAAGTGACCACTTAATCAAGGGGTGGATATTTTGGGGAATTTTTCTGAGTGATCAGACAAACTCAAAAGTTTAATACATGTACTTTAATGTCTTACCCTAAAGATGATATAATTTTTCATTGCAAGTAAAAGCAAATTACAATATGTACATGTAAATTGCATGCAAAAAAGAAAATATATCAGGCAGTCAGGCAGAATCATTTGACACATCCAAAAATACAAATGTACATGTACACTTCACTCGATCCTCTAACATGAGACACTTATGTTTGGAACTCATTATTAATTCTTCTACTACCATGTACCAATGTAATTCACTGTTAAAGCAATGAAAATTAATTATAGAATGACTTAAACAGTATCAAATAAATCATTTAAAGCCAGCTGATTGCTTACGTAATGTAATTAGCAATCGTATAATTAGTTGTTTGAAAAATATATTTTGTCCGATGTTATCCTTTTTGGTGCAGACAAACTTCTCAACACCCCCCCCCCCCCCCATCTTTGCACTTTGAACAATAAAATCAATCATTCAAACTGTTTTCAAGCAATAGAGAGCTCAAAGGATTATCAGGCCATCGATTATAATCGTTCACTTATGACATAATAAAAAACACTGAAGTTGTCAATCTATGATGGTGATAAGCTGTTTCTGCACTTTCCAGACCAAACAGAAATTTCTGAAGCGCCCACGATTATTTCGATCTGTTTTCCGTAATGTTGCGGACTCCGTTTTTTGACAGGTGTCAGCTGTCAGTGTGTATTGGATTTTCACACATTTCAGATTGGCCGCCAGGCTGTCTGGTCATCTATTGGGGTCGAAATATAGGGTTTGGGGTAAAATATGGTGGCCACTGGCCATGAAAGGCAGATGACCATCTAAAACAGATGCATTAAAGGCCTTTCATTAAAGGTGACTGTTAAGTGAAGTTTTACTGTAGTGTGTTAAAAAGATTTTTGCATATTCATGGTCAATCATTTCAATTGTTAAGTCTTTTGCTGCCCTTATTGTGTTCTGAAAATATGTTGTCTGCTTCAATTTTTTATTTCTGAATTTTCTTCCATTCTGTTTCAAAAAGCCTAATCACTGAATCGAACAGTTTGGATCCTGATGAGTTACCTGGTGTCTCATATGGATCCAAACTGTTTGGACGGGTAGTCGCAGATTCACCACTGGCAGTGACAGAGTTAAACCATTTGCCTATTTACTTCAATATATTTTGCGGAACCAGATCAGATGCAGTGCTTAAAATGTATACTCTGATCAGGTTCTAAACCATCTTTCACACATGTCAGTAATGCAGAATAGGTTTGGATTGATAATAGTGAAGAACTGGATCAGATGCAATATTTTAAATGCAAATTTGATCTGGCTTTACAGTGCATGCAAAGGCTAAACCTTAATTTACATATACAGTGAAACCTCGGAAATCCGAACCCCTTCCGGACCAAATGAAAAGTTCGGATTTCTGAGGATTTCTGATTTCTGAGGTTTCTCATATAGTTGAATGTTTCGACCACAATTATGCTCTCTAAGTAAAGTTGATGTGATCAAAATGTTGATTGCTGATATTGCATGACATTAAAGGGTAGATTTTGCTCACAAAGTATTTGCAATGGACTTATTTCTTTAAAGCTTTCTACTTTGAAGAAGCAACACCAATGTAAATAATAGTTGAACTGAACTTAAATGTCAAGGGTTAAGTCAACCCATCTACGCTTACTCGGCGGTTAAGACATGATCGTAACTAGAACTTTTCTTTACGATGTAGAATATAGCCTAGAATGAGCGAGAATGGTGAACAATTTGAGAGACTGCATCATTTATTACATTTGGAACAATTAGGGATTACTCGCGACCTTAGTTTGCAAAATTACCAAACGAGATTAAAGATTTTTTTTGTCAGTCAGCCCACCGTGTGTAAAACAAAAGTCTCCGCACAAAAGAGACCGCTCTTTATTCCACAAAATTAGGACATAATTTGGACATTAAAGAGGTCTTACTGCAGTCGATCGCCACAGGCCGTCTTTTAATCCATTTAAATCAACAGCCGCATCAAACACCTAATGATTCTTCGAAGATAATTGGGGCTTAAACAAACACCAGTTGACACGACTACCGCACACGCTTTATCGTGTGTATGTACCGTGTAGAGTTAAAAATAGACGCGCATGCCAGCCCAAACATTCTCAGGTACAGTAAGCGTTCGGAATTCCGGGTTACATTTAAGCGCAATTAAACAATTTCGGACGAAAAAATCGTTCTGAATTCGGAATTCTGAGTTTCCGGATTTCTGAAACTTTCCCGTAGTTAAAATAAGAAGAAAAAAATCGGGACCAAACGGAACGTTCGGAATTCCGCGGATTTCGGAATTCCGGAGCTCCGAGGTTTCACTGTAGGATCATTTAGCAAAAGATCTCCCTATATTTCGCCAAATTCATCTTAAACCTCATTCATACTCAATAGAATTCCCACAGATTGACAAACAAATCTTTAAAACTCTTAGAATAATTTTATAAATTCAAACATATAGCTAAGAGAGGTTTCATTTACCTAAGTAAGGTTTGATTGGTTTGATTTACCTGTAAGAAATCCCTGATAAAGTTGTTGGCCCTCTTAGAGTTAGGTCCAGGCACCTCCACCAGGGGGCACTCCTGACCAACGGTAAAAACACTCTCCACCTCACGGATGAAAAAACTGCAAAAAGATTTCCAAATGAAGGACGATTTTTTGTGTGTTTGTAAACATAGTAAAACCCACTTAAAGTGACTACTTTCTGATTAAACATACAAGTCTTAAAAAAGCAGGTTGTTTAATGCAGTGCAAAAGTAATGCAGAAAGCTCCTTTGATGGAGTAGGACAAAAATTATTGTATTTTAGAAATCACAATCATTACAGTTACACAATCTTCATAAGACATGCCCCAGATCTATAATGTATAAGCAAAAAGAGCAGACCTCGATCTGACAGACAGCTCAGAAAGAACTATCTCATTTATCATCCTGGTCTATTCTGTTGGCCTAAATACAGAACAGGGAAAGGGTTAATATATATACAGTCATACTCAACAACCATCAAATTCCTTCTTACCATAATAATTTCATTAAAAATCTGATGAGTCTACCTTTCCCCCCCCCCCCCCCCCCCCCCCAATCATGAATATTCATGTAATTAATAATGCATGAATATTAATGAGATTCATATTTATATTCGTATACGAACAAGAAAAGTTTTAATCTTGGTGGAGGCTGTAGAATCAGATCTATAGAATTCCACAAGTAAACAGAACAGACCTTGATCAGACAGCTCCTACAGGAGCCATCTGAAATGGGTCTACTCTGTTTACAAAGTCATCTCTATCAGGTTACGGGAAAATCATATTAATAAGGTATCAATAAATTCCCTGTTTCCAGAGGGAGATTCACACTTACTGGTTCCGTGTTCGAATGATGACGAAGTCTGTATCACCTAGCTTATGTTCATATATTGGTGCTCTAAACATGTTATTCTCTACTGCCTGTATGCTCTGTCCAGGGATCAAGCTGCCCAAGAATGGGGACGAGTGGGCATAAGCCAGCTCCCCATACTTAAACTGCGGTGGCTGACTGTCCTTGCCAGGTTTCTGAAGGCAGATACAAAACCAGTTTTTCCTATGGTGTTATACATCAAAACCTGTCTTAAGCGACCATCAAAGATAAGTAATTCAGGGTCTTTATGGCATGTGGTAACTTAATGCAAGGCAAAAGTGTTGCAGGAACTTTCTGTATTACTTTTTTCCTGCATTAAGCAACGATCTGCTTTTCAAGATTTCTGTGTTCAAGGAATCATCACTTAATACAGGTTGTACTATACAATAGAACCCCTCAATAGTAACCACTCAATAAACAAACAGGGTTGTCTTAAGTGTAGAAATATTACTGAATGTAATTCATATCCTATCACAAACACTTTGTTACATTTTGAAACTACAGCAAACAAAGAAGATCCTGCAGCAGCTGTCTGATCTGGGTCTACTCTGTTTGCAAAAGCATGAAAATGCATTCATTCGTGTCAACTGTGTAAATAAACAAGAAGCAAACTTTGTTTTTGTGATCATTTAAGAGAGGTTTTACGGTACTCATGCAACAATTAAAGGTTTAAGCTTATTATTCCATTCATCTTTCTATTGTGTAATTGTTGTCTGAAAATATTTCTATTTAAATACTAAACTGTTTGTGTGTGTGTGTGTGTGTGTTTCTTATAAGAAACATTATCAGAAACGATCAGAATGTCAAATAGTTTCATTGCCAGCAAGTTTGCATCATCAGGGGAGAATACTCCTTTGAGTGCTACAGTAGTATGAGTTCCCCCTCTGTACCACATAGTACCTGTGGAGACACTCTTCTCATCTGGCCACTGTTTGCAATGGCCATCACAAACTGGAGCTGTCTGATCTGGGTCTACTCTGTTTGCAAAGGCATTAAAAGGCATATCTATGTTTAAGATAGGAACAGTAATCAGTATTGCACCTCTCTCCTTTGAGTATCTATGTTTAAGATAGGTACATTATTCAGTATTGCACCTCTCTCCTTTGAGGAACTTTCTGGAACAACCTACTGTAATACTCACCCTTTTGTAGTAGTTCTTTATTTTGGTTGCCATGCCAGTTTGCATCATGAGGGGAGGATATTCCTCTGAGAATTCCATTAGTATGAGTTCCCCATCCATGCCAGACAGGTCCTGTGGAGACCTCATGAAGAAGATGTCACCTCCACCAAATGCCTGCCGCTCCTGTTCTCTCAGCTGAAGTAAATAGTATTAAATATTGTAAATTAGAGTCATCCAAAGTACTCCTTTTACCTATAAAGAGCAAAGGGCACAGTCTGCAGAAAGGGCTGACATTCATTCAACAGCAGTAGAAACTGAAAATGACCTATGCTGTCTTATAAATATCCTTTTGAAGTATGAATCAAATCCAATAATATCTTTAAAACTTATTATTTAAACAGGAAATTATGTTTCATGAAGATGTGTATACACAGACAAATGTATAGTATATATATACAAACCAGCAGATGTATGAAAAATTTGGTGCACAAACTGACAGACAAACAGGTGTACACACAGAACCACAATACAGAAGCTGAAGTAAACTTACCCTAGCTTTTCGTTTGATGACCTTCAAGAGTGGTTCTACAGGGTGGGGCCCAGTGCTGGCCAGTGCACCATGGGAGTACTTCTTTAAGGGATTTCGATGGAAATGTCGTAACTTCATTTCACTAAGGTAAGTTGGGAAAAATGGCTGCTGCAGTTCTACTGCTGGTGTTGAATGCTGGAAAATGAATATACACATCATAGTCAATAACATATCTTTACAATTTCTGATTATCCCATTCCCACTTGGGCTATTTTTAGACCTAACCTCTTTTATTAAATCTACCAAAAAGGAGCATGAACTAGAGAAAAGGAAATTTTCAGAATTGTGTAGTTTTGAAACCATTGTGATAAATGGAGCATTTGCTCCTATGGAGCAAATGCTCTATTTATCACAATGGTTTCACAAAGTAACATTTACAGAAGCGTCAAAAGGCGTCAATATGCGGGAATGGGTTATACAACAACATCACCTCAGAACTACAGATAAACAGGCATATTTCAAATACAACCAGAGCCACATGCGACACCAACGCTCGTCTGATGTGGTGGTTGTCCACTGCATACACTTCTCCTCAGAGAGATCTACCAACCTCTGAAGTTTCATGTTGATACCTCTTATACTTTTTAATTAATCAGCTAAATGAAAGTTTTTGCACGCTGCCACCGACAACAACGCCAACGCCTACAACTATGACCCAATGATCACAATAGCGACTTTTTCCTTCGAAAACAGACGAGCTAAAATTCATCATTTTGCCACCAAATCTTATGTCATCACCACTCTTAGGAGACGTCCCGATGAAACTATTCTAAAAAATTACATAGGAACAGGTGCAGAAATAAAGGAGCTTTTCTAGAAAAAAAAGTTACTTTATGCTTCTTGTTATTTTTTGCGTATAGCATAATATAAACCAGGGAGATCCTGAATGAATCATCAATCAATAGCCTACATTGTTTACATTTAATCCATATATATACACGAATAAGCAATATTGTATATTCCATGAAAATGTTTCTTATAAAAGCATGGTTAGCCATTCATTCATATATCAGAATCAGCATTTATTACATTTCTCTGTGACAGATAATCTGTCCTGTTACTATGGTGTTTACTATAAGTTGTCTACCACATTTGCAGTCTGTCTACAAATCGCTCATTTTTTATTTGTTTTTTTAAAGTATCTTATAAATATCTATACACTAAATCTCGCCTCCCGTCAAATATTTACGGTAATTATAGTACATCAGATGCAAAACTTGAAAAGTCCTTTGTGATCAACCAAACCCAAACATGTGACAATTCACTAAACTTATCTCTTGGAGACAATTCTAATGGATACTCACAAGTTGGGGTGTTACCGTGTAGGGAGAATGTGAAATACAGCTTCCCCTCTAATCTATATGCCTGAAACTTTGTAGACTAAATTCATTTAACCCTTTCCTTCATATAAAAAACTTTACATGCATTTGCAAAGAGAGTAGACCAAGATCAGGCGACTCCTAAAGGAGCCTGAGCTAAAACATCCTGTGTAGATATGTCATGAATATTAACATTTTACTCCATAAATATGCCTTTCTATGCTATTGCAAACAGAGTATACCAAGATCAAATGACTCCTGTAGGAGTGATCTGATCAGGGTCTGCTCTGTTTGCTTATGATATAAGGTAGATATGAGTCTATAGTTTCTGCCGTGGTCAAAACCTCCTGTGTCAGTGTGTTATTGTAATGATTAATCTAATTAAAATTCATGATGCCATTATTTTTTACATGAACAGTCATGGAGTAAAGGGATTAATAAGGGAAATTTTGCTACTACTCTCTATTGAATCTGATCTATAACATTATAGCAAACACAGCTGACCCTTATCAGACAGCTCATTCAGGAGTTATCTGATCTGGGTCGACCCTTTTTCCAAAAGCGTAAAATTGTGTCTCATTCAAGTAAAGGGTTAAATGCTTGCTATATACAGACACATACTTGATACACAACACTTCTACAAACCAATACAGTAACTTCTACAAGCTAGCAGTGAACCCATGATTACCTATACAAACAGCATAATGCTGTGTCCCATCAGGATCCAACTGGCACACACTTTGACCATATTTTTGTAATTTTGCAAAGAAATTTCATTTTTAAGTATTCAAGCAGTACTGTTTAAAATGTTTACTCCATAAATATGCATTTTCGCGAGGGTGTCAAAAATATTCTGTATTTAAAAACTCATTAATTATCATGATGTCCTTATTTTTTACATGGATATTTATGGAGTAAAGGGTTAACTTGCGGCCAAGTTCATGATCCTACCTGTATCAGACTGACGCCTATATTGGGTCTCAGAGCTGTGTCCATCAGCTTAGGGTTGTAATACTCGTCATTGGACATGTTAAATGCGTCCAGATTGGAATTGGATTGCTGAGTTTGCTGTAAAATAAAAACAAAATGTTTAGTAAACAGGTTATACTGCAGAGATCAAGATAGCCTTTAGGAGTCATATTATCTTATACATATACAGCGAAACCCCTGTGAATCGGAATTCTAGTAGAGAAGAATTTGCATACTTTTGAGCTGGTGCATGCTTAATGCAGGGTGAAGCTCATATAGGAACTTTCTGCATGACTTTCATCCTGCATTAACCCTTCGCTTGCTATTCACGTCAATAAACTTACCTGTAAATAGTGATGACCCAGATGAGACAGCTCCTAGAGGAGCTGTCTCATCAGGGTCTGCACTATTTACAAGTTGATTGTGCAACCAGTGCACTCCACAGCAGTGATTGCACAGTGAAATGCTTGTACACAGTGAAGATATATGTAACTATACAACAGGACATGGGTAAAGAAGGAGAAATGTATTTTAAAATTCAGCTGCCACCTGTCTCTAAGACCAATATTTATACTAAACTGAACATTCTGTTCAGAGGGGTTTTACTGTATATTAATCACTTAACTAACCATGCTCCCCAGCCAAACAGCCATCACAATTTCTTTGTCCTACACAACTAAAATATAACATAAAATCTGATGTTAATGAACACATCTTACGATGTCATGGATTTGTTAATCAATGTCAGCAATTTTTCAGCTGAATATCAGTTATTTGTTGCAGAAATCTTGTAGCTTAGCACCATAATAGGACTTTAGAAATTAGATAATAGAAACACTTTTAGGTTAAATTTCAAGTCATGTGATTATGTTATTAAACAAATCTGCCAATGGTTGTGATTCGAGATTACGGTATATTGAAATAACCTCATCCAGAGTTGAAAGGTCAACTTAACCCTTTACAACATGACAATTCATGTAAGACTTCCATGATTAGCAATTGGATGATTTTTTTAGAATTGCATGAGAGTACATATTGTTTGTGTCATGTCAGAAATGGCAGAATCAGATCTGGACCTGCTGTGTTTTGCAAAGGCATTAACCCTTTCCTCATATAAACGTGTTTTCACGTATTTGCAAACAGAGTAGACCCAGATCAGACGGCTCCTAGAGGAGCCGTCTGATCAGGGTCTGCTCTGTTTGCTAATAGAATTTGATAGATCTGCTTCTTTGCTTTCTAAAATGTGTACAATGTTCCACCTTCAATAGTTCTTTATAATTATTTTATTAATGAATATTCAGTAGGTATTGAAATTTGGCCTACATACAGAACAGGGAAAGGGTTAAAGGCGTATTCATGATAAAAAGACCCTTTTTCAGACGACAATGTCCAATACAATAATATCCCAAATGAAAACTCATGTCAGATCCTATATTGTTCAAATCATTGGTCCTATTCTTATTGGTCTTACTGGTTATAGTCAACAAAAGTGTCTTTATAAGCTATAAATTCACATTGATGCTTACTGATTAGTTTTTAATGAAGTATAAACAAGATTAATAAACTCCATTAGCATGCAACATAGAGCATAGGATTCTGGAGCAGGTTCATCATTAAAACTGGAAGTAATATTGAATTATATTTAAGTGTCTCATCTGGATCCAAGCTGTTTGAAAATAGTTTCTAAAAAGCTTGAATGAATAGGAAGGAAATAAAATTTGCAGCAGATCAGAGTTTTAAGTAGACTTCATTTTTACAGTATGATAAGGGATAACCCTTTAATTCATTTGCACATTCACACATTTGCAAACAGAGTAGACCCAGATCAGATCGCTCCTATAGGAGATGTCTGATCAGTGTCTACTCTGTTTGCTTATGGAATTAAAATGGCTACAATGCTCCACCTTTCATATATCATTATGTCTATGTTTTCCATGAATATCCAGCAGGTATTGAAATTTGTAATAAACACAGAACAGGGAAACGGTTAAAATATAGCATATAAACATAAACAACAGCTGAGGGAATTAGCAGACATCATTTTTCTCACTTTTACTACAAGTAAATATACTAACCTCGTCATCTTCCTCATCTTCTTTGATTATTCCTGCCTTCCCCAACAGAATCTTGGACTTCTTAACTTCAGCCTAAAATAAAAACATAGTACAGCAGAACCCCTCTAAATTGACCACTTCATGAATAAACACACCAGTAGGTGTCTCTTTATAGTCATGTAAGAACTAATGACACCATGAATATTAATTAGCTGAATGTTTAAAATGGCATATTTACAGATGTTTTTGTACTGGTAGAAACTGTAGAGTCAGATCTATAATAATTTCATATGTAAACAGAGCAGGCCTTGATCAGACGATTTCTACAAACTGTCTGATCAGGGTCTGTTCTTTTTGCAAAGGCTTGAAAAAGTGATGACGCTGAAGACAATTCATTGATTTGGATATATGAAAGACTGAAATCACAATGTTAGAATGAATTTCAAAAACAATTCAAAACCAGTAACTTAACTGTTTAAAATGACTCATTCTTTTCACCCACAAAATTTCAAACCCAAGGACTACCCCTTTATTCAATATGAGTCAATTAGAAACAAGATGTGTTTGTGAAACACTATGCCCCCTCGATATGATTTTTGACCCTTAAGGATGACCTTGATCTTGACATGTCACCCCTCAAACTGTGCAGCTTCATGGGGTGCACATGCATACCACATATCAAGTCTGTATCTCTACTGGTTCAAAAGTTATGGCCAATGTTAAAGTTTGTGACCTTTGACCATGAAGGATGACCTTGACCTTGACATGTTACCCCTCAAACTGTGCAGCCAAATGAGAAACACATGTATACCAACTATCAAGTCTGTATCTCTACTGGTTCAAAAGTTATAGCCAATGTTAAAGTCGGTGACCTTTGACCCTGAAAAATGACCTTGACCTTGAAATGTCACCCCTAAAATGTGCAGCTTCATGATATACACATGCATACCAAATGTCAAGTCTGCATCTACATGTTCAAAAGTTATGGCCAATGTTAAAGTCGGTGACCTTTGACCCTAAAAGATGACCTTTACCTTGACATGTTGCCCCTCAAAATGTGCAGCTTCATGAGATACACATGCATACCAAATATCAAGACTCTATCTCTATTGGTTCAAAAGTTATGGCCAATTTGAAGTTGGTGACCTTTGACCCTGAAGGATAACCTTGACATTTCACCCATCAAACTGTGCAGCTTCATGAGATACACAAGCATGCCACATATCAAGTCTCTATCTGTACTGGTTCAAAAGTTATGGCCAATGTTGAAGTCAGTGATTTGACCCATATGTTTGACCTCTGACCTTTAAGGATGACCTTGACCTTGACATGTCACCCCTCAAATGTGCGGCTTTATGAGATACATATGCATGCCAAATATCAAGTATCTATCTGTACTTGCTCAAAAGTTATGACCAATGTTAAAGTCGGTGATTTGACCCATGTGTTTGACCTCTGACCTTTAAAGATGACCTTGACCTTGACATGTCACCCCTCAAAATGTGCGGCTTTATGAGATACATATGCATGCCAAATATCAAGTCACTAGCTGTACTGGCTCAAAAATTATGATCAATGTTAAAGTTACAAAGAAACAGACAATTTGACCTTTGACTCTGAAGGATGACCTTGACCTTGACATTTTATCCCTCAAAATGTGCAACTTCATGAGATACATAAGCATGCCAAATATCAAGTATCTATCTCTATTGGTCCAAAAGTTATGGCCAATGTTAAAGTCGGTGATTTGACCCATATATTTGACCTCTGACCTTGAAGGATGACCTTGACCTTGACATGTCACCCCTCAAACTGTGTGGCCTTATGAGATACATATGCATGCCAAATATCAACTCTCTATCTGTACTGGCTCAAAAGTTATGATCAATGTTAAAGTTGCCTTAAAGTTACAGACAAAAAACAGACCATTTGACCTTTGACACAGAAGGATGACCTTGACCTTGACCCCTCAAAATGTGTTGCTTCATGTGATACACACGCATGCCAAATATCAAATCTCTATCTCTACTGGTCCAAAAGTTATGGCCAATGTTAAAGTCGGTAATTTGACCCATATATTTGACCTCTGACCTTGAAGGATGACCTTGACCTTGACATGTCACCCATCAAAATGTGCGGCTTTATGAGATACATATGCATACCAAATATCAAGTCTCTATCTGTACTGGCTCAAAAGTTATGCCCAATGTTAAAGTTGCTGACAAACAGACAAACGGACGAACAGACAAACAAACAGACAGGGCAAAAACAATATGCCCCCCAGATCTGATCTGGGGGGCATAAAAAAGACAAGCTTGTTAGATGAAAGCTATTGTTATTCATCCACACACGAAATTTGTGCTAAATATCTGCAGTACTTGCATTTATTGCCAAAAAGAGAGCTCACAACTAAGTAATGATGCAAGGACAAAAGATTCAAAGTACAAAACCCGTATCTCTTATAAACATGAGTCAACCAGAAAGAAAACTAATATCTGTTACTCATTGTTATATATTTGTATACATATTTTCAGATTAACATTTGCAAGCAGCGTCAGCTTTTTTTAAAATCTACAGTAAGATGGAACGACAGACAGGAGTGTTTGGAGAAACATATGTGTCACCTGCTTGCAGCCGACACAAAAACTGTTAATATGCTTAAGTGAAATCAAAACAAATAACTCAAAATGGACCTTAGTTACATCTAGGGTTGAAACGAGTACCCGGGTACCCGCGGGTCGGTTAGAAATTGGCGGGTATCCGGGTACAAAATCACTACCCGTTACCCGATATGAAATCTTAAGCAGAATCTAATTGTAAGTTTTCGTAACTGAGTGAAAGGAAGAAAGCTAAAAGCATGTTAAAGATAGCATTTATTCAAGCCTCATTTTGTTTATGAGCAGATAAAGCTTAAACAGGCAAGTAGACATAAAAACAGACATATGAAACAAAACTCCGTAACACATTGTATGTTCGTATTCGACGGGTAAATATGCATTCGTAACTATTCGTTGTATTCCGTAAGGGTTCGGAATATAGAAATAGCTGTGTAAGTTCCGTGTGGTAAATGTGTCTAATGTTGCTCCGCAGAGAGAATCAACCAATCAAATTTGAGGCCGTGGATTAACCATGACATTTGTTAGTGTAACCCTTTTTCAACGGAAAATATCAATATATAGTCTACACGTAAGGTGTATAACTGCGGATATTACCTTGATCTTGAATCAGTTATCTATTGACGTAAGATTTACGTCGTAGGACAACAGAAGAATGATGGAATAGACTACACTTTCGCCAGTTATGTACAACGCACTTTGCTTTCACAAACAATATAACTTTCATTTTAACATGTTCTCAATTCCCTGCATGGCCCGGCACATCTGTAACAGTCAGGTTTACGTCACGTTGCTGCTTTATTTTGGCGAAATTTAAGCAACGATTCTTATTTCATTCGAGAAACCGATAATAACCAAGGGAGGATACTACAGTAGGTACTTACCATACGTCTATACTATAGCGTTATCGGGTACCCGGGTACCCGCGGGTAATTGCAGAACGGGTACCCGGGTAGAAAATTTGTACCCGTTTCAGCCCTAGTTACATCAATGGTCCTCAATGAGAGGAAGACACATGTAAAATTTGAATGCTCTATAATGATTAGTTTAGAAATGACAGCCAAAAAAAGAAAGTAGGATGGACAGACAGACGTACAGACAGACGTACAGACAGACGACGAAAATGTGATCCCTAAGTGACTCTCGGCAGGTGAAACAAATAGGCAGCCAGGGGCAATGCTGTATGACCCGTGCTATTTAATGGCAGGGGCATAAAAATTCACATTGCCAGAAGTCCAGTAGAGTTACCTTCTCTTTTTTGACAGGGGCCTCAGGTGCTGCTGGGTCCACATCCTCGGGGATCTCAAGGATGATGTTGTCATCATTAGGGTCAACAGTCGGAATTCTTGGTAATGGGATATGATCCATGTTCTGTAATAAAATAGGATGCACTTAACTTTTGTTACACTGAGTATCCGCCTTCAAATACACCGTTTACCTGATGATTAGTTTTTTTCTTGTTTGTTTGTATCCAGTTTGAACCTCTCTTTCACAGTATTTCAGTCATATTACAACATCCAGCTATTACTGGTGGAGGTTTTCCATGCATGGAACAAATTGCATTGTCTTGTGAACAAAACAACATTCAGGTAGAGCCACAGACCTACCGAAAGCAAGCTGGAAGTCTTCCTCACAAAAAAATGACAACACAAATAAAAACTAGAGCTAAGTTAACTGAGTTTTCAAATGGCATAGGAAAACAGATTTTTTTTAGCTATGGCAGAAACTGTACAATTGATCTACAAAATTCAAAAAGGCATGAAAAGGCTTCTACCATGTAAAAGGTTAACAAGTAACACACTGAACAAATAACTGAATGCAAAAGATGTCAAATGGTGAAATTCTCACCTGACCATTCTATTCATAAGCTTGTCAGAATTAAATTAATCAAAACCGATATGAAGCCACACAGTACAGGCAGTTATGACACATATCCTAAACATTGAGATTGCCTGTGAATGATTTCATACACACATTATCTTACATGAGAAACACAAATTTTCTCAAACACAAGTGTCTGTGAAAGAGATGAAGTGCTTGGTACCCATACATGTAAATGCCCTTACCTCAGTGTCCCAGATGATGTCATCCTCCCAGTTTCCATAGATAAGCTCTTGGTTCTCTATCGGGAAGATGGAATACCAAGTGTTGTCCTTATCATCTCTCTCTGCAAAGGAATGGAATAGAACAAAACCTCTTCACATAGACAATGGAGTGAACAAAAGTGCAAAACTGACACAAAGTACACCCGAGCAAAGGGTATTTGCAAACAGAGTAGACGCAAATCAGACAGCTCTTGTATGAGTTGTTTGATCTGGGTCAACTCTGTTTGCTTGTGCCATGGTCAAAACTGCAGACCTGTGTTATGCCATTATAAAACATGAGCTAATTATGATGAGTCATTATTTCTTGCAAGCCGAGTAATTTGGCAGAGAATGTTGTCCAGATCAATTCTATGAGTAGATACTTCTTTTCAAAACATACACACATAGTGTTACACATTAAATCAAACCCAGATGAGGATATACCATCTACAGCTATACATTTTATACAGTACAGTAAAACCTCTCTATAACGGCCACTACCATAAAACCTCTCTATAATGGCCACTAAATTACATCAAGTATTGTGTGTTAAAGACAGGTGGCTGCTTAAAGCAAGGTGAAAGTAAAACAGAATGCTCCTATAGCAGCGTTCTGTTTTACTTTCACCTTGCTTTAAGCAGCCACCTGCCCTTAATACCAACTAATTAACACAATTTAGTGGCCGTTATAGAGGTTTTACTGTAGTGGCCGTTATAAAGAGGTTTTACTGTAGTGGCCGTTATAGAGGTTTTACTGTAGTGGCCATTATAAAGAGGTTTTACTGTAGTTCTCACAGTCTCTCCTTAGGTTTTCGAAAGGATCATCCCTTTACCTAATGAAAATTCATGTAAGAAATGAATATCTATTATCTGATAATGGCATATGAACAAATAATTTTGTGGGGTTTTTTCAGAAAATACAGAATCAGATCTATATTTTCTTTGCACTCGTAAGTAATAATCGCCTGCAAAACTTTCATATGCTGCAATATTGAAAGTTTATTGTTTTTAAATATTTACCCTTTCCTTCATATAAACGTGTTTTCACGCATTTGCAAACAGAGTAGAACCTGAACAGACGGCTTCTATAGGAGTCGTCTGATCAGGGTCTGCTCTGTTTGCTAATGGAATTCGCTATTCTGGTAGAAGCTAGAGTACAGGACCAAAGTACATCGGAAGTAACTAGGACCCATGCATTTGTGGTAGATGCACAGACCCGGGACCCAAACAAACATGTCTGAGAAACTTTCTGTATCTCAAGCCTGAGTGTGTTTTGATAAATCCAAATCTAGCTCAGTCCAGCTGTATACAGTACCTTTCTGTGAGCCCTGTCCTAGGCCTGTCAGTGACTTCATCACTGGCATCGTGCTGCTTACAGGCTTCCATTGACCACCAGGTCGGTCTGAAATAATGAACAATCACAGAACTAATCAGGATCTGCTCTGTCTGCTTATGGAATTATAATAAATCTGCCTCTACAGTCTCTACCAATACCAAAGCACCATGCACATGTCCAATTATAAAACTTCAGCTAATTAGATTGGCCGATGAAAATGGACAACATATTTCCAGTATATATCCCACTAAGATTGTGGTGGGGGAATTACAAGTAGTTATGTATATTGCTTTTAAAGTTGCTGAATGGAAGATCAGTCTAGTGATCTTAACCCTTTGTCTATTGAATATCCATGTAAGAAATAATGATATCATGAATATTTATTGGCTGAACTTATAACAGCATATGTGTACATGACTTTTTTGGTATTGGCAGAATTGTAGAGTCAGATCTATTATGGATATGTAAGCAAACAAAGCAGACTCTGATCAGATGATACCTTCTCTGTTTGCAAAGGCTTGACAAAGCATTTGTATGAAGGAAAATGTTTATTAGTATGTAAATAATAAGATCATCATCAGGCTAACCTAAATGCAAATAATCCAGACCGAAACTCTATTACATGATTCAAACATTGGGCCACTCTGGTTGATCCCTCCTATAAATTGAAGTAATCTGAATATAGTTGACTAGTTTTTGTTCAGTGAACTAATGAAAAGGCTTTAACTGGTTTTAACCCTTCCATCATAGCCTATTTTTAGATCCAACCTCTTTGAATAAATCTACAAAAAAGAGCATTTACTAGAAAAAAGGAATATTTTAGAATTGTGTTGTTCAGAAAACACTGGAGTAAAGAGAGCATATGCTCCTATGGAGCAAATGCTCTATTTATCACAATGGTTTAAAAACGTGATTTTTACAGAGGAAGCTATGGACAAAATTCTAACAATGTGGCATACTCTGTTGCAGGAACTGGGCTGCCGTCCTATGACTGGTGCTGGGTATCCAGCCTGCTGCCAGTGCCTTGGTCTTCTGGGCCTGCATGACCCGCTGTCTGGCCTCCTCCCCACTCCAGATGATATCGTCTTCCCACTGTAGCTGTGTAACCATCAGGAAGGCCTCATCAGGGTAGTCCTCGTCCATCCGAGTCTTCTGACTGGGGTCAATATCAGGATCCTGCTTCTATAACAATATAAAATCCTCTTTAACCATTTGCAGGTGAGGAACAAATGCATTTGCATTTCCCTCTGATAAGGGTCTGCACAGTTTGTCATTCAAAATCTTCTAGCACATTTAACCTCTTCAAACACAATGGACTCTGTTTTTAAACAATGATGAAGTATATTTAAATTTCATATAATTTACAATTAAACTTCTTTCAAATATTTATATGAACATGTATCATAAACATGCAATATCTATAAAATAGCTGAAGATCTAATTGTAACAGGTTCCGTTACAACATGTCCCTTAAGTGAAACAGACAAAAGGTATAGATGAGCAAAATCAGACAATATCTAAATTTCGACCTATCACAGACCAACATTTGGTTACCATGGCATCCAACACTTTTGAAACACCTGCCATTAAGTTCAGGGTAACCCCTACATACCAATTTTCAGTAAAATCAAATAATATTTAAATTGCAACCAATCAGGTCACAACTCAGATACCATGGCAACCAACTCTTTCAAAACACCTACAATTAAGTATGTGGTATCCAAATACCCCTAAATACCAATTATCAACAACATCTAAATTTCAACAATTCAGAGCCCACCATTCAATTACCATATTCAGGCTTACAGAGAAATGTGTTCATGGCGGAAGAATAAGAAGTGTAATACCCCCCCCCCCCGCACCTCATATCGTTTGGGGGACATAGTATGAATGTTCAAAGGAATATGTGTATCACCTGTCACCAAAACTGTGAGTGTGATGCAACAAGCATAACTGACTAACAACAGAAGGACAGACAGATGGATGGATGGACAGACAGATGATGGAGAGGCGATGCATTAGTGTTACCCTGCTAAAACAACTGACACACATATAGTATATACACAGATCAGTCCATGTTAAAAATATCAGCTGTGCAATATGAACATAAATCTTCAGCAAACCAGTTTTTTTCATCCATTGTATCTGTCCGACATCATTTGTACTTACTATCTCCGGCTCGTCTGTGTCTGACTTCAACTTAAAGCCAAAGTCACACTCCTCTCCAGTCTCACCAACCCCAAGCATGTCATACCAGTGCTGGGCAGGGCCATATCTCCATGCAGCCACCTCAATGTCCTTCTCCCTGTCACTGCTTGAAGAACTCTTTTCCCCTGATGCACTAGACTTGGTCTCTTGTTTCTTCATCTTTTCCTACAAATTCACAGAAATGTTACATTATCCAATATCTGATCTGGATCCAACTTCTGGACAGTTGCCAGTCAAATTGATATGGACAAGTACACAGCACAAGCAGAGAGCTTCAGATACAGAGCATATATCAAAAACAACAAGAGTAGTCAAACGAAAAGTTGTGTCATCAGCTGGCAGATGTATGACAACAAAAATGTGATGCAAAAAGCATGACAGACAGACAGAAATGATAAAAGGAGGACAGGAGATCCCCAAGTGTCATCCTGCTAAAGTAGTTGACAAAAACAACCATCATTTCTCTACCAAACCTTATGTTGTGACCACTCTTCAGAATCACCCCTTTGAGACAATTCTATATACTGGTCACACCATAGGGTTTGGTGAAGAAGTTAAGGAGCTGTGCTTGACAAAAGAGTTTAATATACAGATCTTATTTGTGTTAAACATGCAAATTTATGGTTTAAAAAACGATGCAGTAAAAAGCAACTACTCAGAAGAATTCTATCTGTTGGTCTTTCAGGCAAATGGTAGCTTAACATCTATTCCATAAATACATCTTTCTGCACCTTTGCAAACAGAGAACACCCGGATCAAAGGGCTCCTATAAGAGCCCTCTGATCTGGGTCTGCTCTGTAAATGCTTATGATATAATTCTAAAGTTTCTGTCATGGCCAAGAATTCTTGTATCCATGTGCTGCTACAATTAACCTTATTAATACTCATGATGTCATTATTTCTTACATGAATATTCATGAAGTAAAGGGTCAATGATGGATGAAAGTTAGTACATGTACTTTAGTTCTGATAGTAAGCAGCCACATGCTTTTACAGACCTCACTGTTTATTCACTAAGTGGTCACCTTGTGCCTTCACTCCATATACCTTTTAACACCTTTGCAAACAGAGTAGACCATGTTCTGAAGCATCAGAGTCTGCTCTGGTCACTTAATATGAAATAATATAAATCTGATTCTACAGTTCCTGCCATGGCCAAATTTTATGTGTTCATATTCAATTACTGAAATGCATCCAATTAATAGTCATAATGTCAATATTTCTTACATGAATAGTTATGGAGTAAAGAGCTAAAGACATTCTCCAGTATTACCTCATCATCCATAGCAATTTCTTCCAGTTTGGCAGGCCTACCCATGTTGAGTTTAATTTTGGTTCCAAACATTCTCTGTATCACCCTTTCGTACACCTCTTCATCATCTATACCACTATCTGCAGATGTTCCTGAAGTGTCCACCACACTGGTTTCCTCTACTTTAATCTTGTCCTCCTCTGGGCCTTCTACTTTTATCTGAATATCTGCTGTCTGTGTTTCTGTTTCAGTCTTAACATCGTCTGCGCCAATTTTCTCTGCAGGTTTTGGTTCCTGATTTTCAGGTGTCTTGACTTTATCTACTTCTTTTGAAGAGCTTTCCTTTTCCTTCTTGTCTGCAAAAACAATAGAATATGTTGTCGCATAAAGAGTCCTGCTTTACCTCTTATTAGATGAATATTCATGTTACAAATTAGGCCATCGCAAATATTAATTAACTGAATTGTTATAATGTAATAATTAAATAGGGAAGTACTGATGAATGGCAGACTGTAGAATTAGAGCTATATGAAAATCAAACAGAGAAGACACTGATAAGAGAGGTTCTACAGTTTGAAAAGGCATAAAATACATTTATATGAGGTAGAGGGTTTACTACATACATGTAACACCTATTACTACATATTTATGTCTTACTACATACATGTAACACCTATTACTACATATTTGTGTCTTACTACATACATGTAACACCTATTACTACATATTTATGTCTTACTACATACATGTAACACCTATCACTACATATTTATGTCTTACTACATACATGTAACACCTATTACTACATATTTGTGTCTTACTACATACATGTAACACCTATTTCTACATATTTATGTCTTACTACATACATGTAACACCTATTTCTACATACTTATGTCTTACTACATACATGTAACACCTATTACTACATATTTATGTCTTACTACATACATGTAACACCTATTACTACATACTTAAGTCTTACTACATACATGTAACACCTTTTACTACATATTTATGCCTTTGCAAACAAAGTAGACCCAGACCTATCTCTCTGACCTGGGTCTGCTCTGTTTACATATGAAGTAATATAGATCAAATTCTACAGTTTGCAGTTTCCATTGTTTAAAATGCCATTACATGTATATAAATTCTTATAATTAATATTCATGGTGTCATTATTCTTATATTTTAATTATTCACTTGGTAAAAGGTTAAGACATGTATGTTCAACTTTGCTTGAGTTTGTTACATTTGTTTGTCACGGGGCTTTACGGCATTTTAACAGTATTTCAGTCATAGCGCAACATCCAGCTAATTACAGGTGAGGAAGACCTCAGAGGTTTTTCCGTGTATGGAACAAATTGCATTTTGCAAAATCTAATCAATCAGATACATGAGAATGAACTCAAACTCATAAGTTTTGTGCCAGGATTCAAAGTAGGAGGAGTATGGTACACATTTTGCTAATAATTTTCTTTTTTTTTATTTCACCATCAAACCCATTGTTGTGACTGCCATCAAACCCATTGTTGTGACTGCTCATTCGAACCATCACACACACACAGAGTCTAATGAGTAGTTACAACTTGTGAGTTTGGTGGATCAATAAGACTTCAACATCTGAAATACTCTCCTTATCAGGCACTATGAACCTTCTACAGGCAAAAATATATCCAGGACAACATACCTAGTGGCTTTGTCTGTTCTTCCTTCTTTACTTCACTTTCTTTCTCTCCTTCTTCCTTCTTTTTCTTCTTCTTTTTCCAAATGTGTGGCACATGAACTGGTTTGAACAGGCGGGAAAACCTTAGCACCTGCACATATAAAAAATGTGTTTCATTAACTATGTAAGATCAACCACATTCAGTAACAATATAACAAACGAATAATTTTCAGTAACAATGTAAAACCCCGTAAATCCTCAATAATCTAAACATCAAACAGGTACCACTATCCGTTCTACATAGATGGCAGCTTAATGCAAGTTTAAAGTCATGCAGAAAGCTCCTAGAGTAGACCCAGATCAGTCAGCTCCTACAGGAATCATCTAATCAGGTTCTGCTCTATTTGTTCATGAAATAACATAGATAGATAGATAGATAGATAGATAGATAGATAGATAGATAGATAGATAGATAGATAGATAGATAGATAGATATATAGATATATAGATAGATAGATAGATAGAGACAATTAATCAGTTATATTGAAATATTACAGTAGTTTGACCCAATAAGATGGTATAATACATGTATGTTAAAATCATGATGATAAAAGACAGACCTAAGTTGACTTTGATCATGACTTGGAAGAGTATGCCGATGCTGGGTGAGCCCAGAAAAGTCCAAAGACTTATTTCCACTGGGGTCCCGAAATTAGAAGAAATACTTAAAATATCTTAGAAAAAAAATTAAAGTAAACAGAATCTGCTCATTCTGAATTTATACATGTGTATGCAACAGATCTGATTCTCTACCACTTACAATGTCAGTACATTTCCTTATTTTATATTTTGAATTCTAGAATAAATGTTTTAACTCTTTCCCTGTTCTTCCATATTTATTCCAAATTTCAATATCTAGTTATCTTCTGAATATTCATTATCAAAATACATGTAGTTATAATGAAATATGGAATGTGGAATATTATTATATAGACAATGTAGAAACTAAAAAAAGAAACATATCTATCAAATTCCATTAACAAACAGAGCAGATCCTGATCAGATGGTTCCTATAGGAGCCATCTGATCTGGGTCTACTCTGTTTGCAAATGTATGAAAACACGTTTATAAGAAGGAAAGGATTAATGTTTTAAAATGTCCATGACTTGAATGTTCATCAAGTATGAGGTTCATCACCTGATGCTTTCTGAATTCTGGGAAGAGAGATTTCACATCCACTTTCCTCAGCTCTGGGGGAAGCATGGCTGCCAATGGTGTATTTAAGGTGTCTAGACGGCCAGACTCCAACAATGCTTCATTCTGTGATATATCTGACCCTGTAAAATTAGTATGGGGAATCCTCAATTAGTTCTAGTTCAATAACCCTTTCCTCTATGAATATTCATGTAAGAAATAATGATATCATGAATATTGATTAGATCCAAATTGTTATTGATAGCACATGGACATATAAGTTTTTGGCAAATGCAGAAAATGGAATAATCATATCTATATTATATCATGAGCAAACAGAGCAGACCCTGATCAGATGGATTCTATAGGACCCATCTGATCTGGGTTTGCTCTGTTTGCAAAGGCGTAGAAAGGGTTATTTATGGAGTAAAAGGTTAATGCATCAAACAGACCATCATGATTAATATTAGATCTATGTTTAATATTAGATCTATACAGCAGACATCTTTTAACCCTTAACTTCACATGAACATCACTCAGATCCCGAGGCTCCTGAAGAAGCTGTCTGATCAGGATCTTATCTGTTTGCTTATGAAATTATAATAGATCTGATTCAACAGTTTCTACCAATACCAAATGCCATTATAAAAAATTCAACTAATAAATATTCATGATGGCATTATTTCTTACATGAATATTCAATAGGGAAAGGGTTCACTCTTTCTCTGCCAAGCATTTTATTTTCATCAGCAAAATCTGTCAGCTGCTTCAATTTTACTTTTTAAATTTTCCTTCTTTTCGTTTAAAAAAGACAGTATCATGGCATTGAACAGTTTGGATCTTGATGAGACACTGAGTTACTTGGGGTCTCATCAGGATCCAAACATTTGCAAAGATCAACACAAATATGCAATCTGCAGCAATACACCAAGGAGCAGCTGAAAGATCATGTTTTACCCTTTATTCAATTGATCGGAGATTCAGATAAGATGTGTAAATTTAAACATTCTCAAGAATAGCTCCTTTATTTCCCCACAAAAACCTATACTGTGACCATTCTTCACAATTGTCTTGAAGAGATGATTCTAAAGAGTGGTCCCAGTATTGGGTTTGGTTGAGACATAACGATTTTAGTATTGAAGTACACACCTTTATCTGTAGCACTGATGGATACATCTTTAAATGCTTTTGCAGAGTAGACTGAGATCAGGGTCCATGCTTATAAAACTTTTGGTTGAGTCTGAGTTCGTTCTCAAGTTTTTGATTGGTCAGATTTGAGCCTCTGGCTCAAATCTGACCAATCAAAAGCTTGAGAACTCAAATCTGACCAATCAAAAGCTTGAGAACGAACTCAAGACTCAACTAAAAAGCTTTATAAGCATGGACCCAGATGGTTCCTGCATGAGACCCTGGTTTTCTATATTTTCTCTGCCAAACTCTATCTTGATGATACTCACCCCCGAGAGGTAATTCTAATTACATGTAGTACCAACAAGATAGAGTTCGGAAGAGAGATAACAGAATTGAAGAGGTGATGCTGAGTACCAACATGATAGGCTTTAGCAGAGGTATATGAGTTTGATTGATCAGTCCTCCAGGCTTTGGCAGAGGTAAACAAGTTTGATTGATAAGTCCTCCAGGCTTTGGCAGATTGATTGATCAGTCCTCCAGGCATTGGCAGAGAAATAAGAGATTTTGATAGATCAGGGTCCAAGGGTTTTAAAAAATTCCGCGCTTGAGTTCATTTTCAAGTATCGGACAGATTGGACAGACTTTGAGCAAGCTCAACACCGGACCAATCAGATGCTTGAGAATAATTAAGACTCAACCAAAAAAGTTGTATAACCTTGGGCC
This sequence comes from Azorinus chamasolen, assembly GCA_963576725.1. NCBI lineage: Eukaryota > Metazoa > Mollusca > Bivalvia > Cardiida > Solecurtidae > Azorinus > Azorinus chamasolen. Next base: position 830,108 of record OY755242.1, on the reverse strand, counting down.
AGTTCAGCTCTTTAAGTCTAATCTATAACTCTCACCATCAGCTCTCTTGAATTCATTCTTCACTGTTGCAGGGAGCCAGCTAGGTGGAGGCATTAGTTTGGAGTCCTTGTCATATATGTCATCATCATAGTCGTCATCAATGTCTATGTCTGGATGAAAAATAAACAACAACTGATAACTATTATCCTACTGAAGAAAGAAGGTCTACATAACTCTGAATCTATAAATTTTACCTCTAGTTCATTTAACCCATTCTCCCATAAGCAATTTTTTAGATCCAACCACTTTGAATAAATCTACCGAAAAGGAAAATTAACTAGAGAAAAGAATTTTTTTAGAATTTTGTACTTTGAAACCATTGTGATAAATAGAGCATTTGCTCCTATAGGAGCAAATGCTCTATTTATCACAATGGTTTCAACAGGTGATTTTTACAGAGGTGAAGAAAGGCGTATTTATGGTGGAAAGGGTTAATCATTTACCTCATAATAGATATTCATATAAGAAATAATTATATCATGAATATTAATTGGATGATTTTTATATCAACTGGTATCAGAAATAAAGGGATATTTGACTATATAAAGGGATATTTGACTATGACAGAAACTGTAGAGTCAAATCTGTGTCATTTCATAGGCAAACTCAATAGACCCTGATCAGACAGCTCCTATAGGAGCCAACTGATTGGTCTACCCTGTTTGCAAAGGTATCAACTCTATACATGTACTCCATAAAAATGCCTTTTCACTCCTTGGCAAACAGAATAGACCCAATCAGATGACTCCTGTATGAACAATCTTATGTATTTTGCAAACAGAGTAGACTAAATAGACTCAGACCAGAAAGTTTCTGTAGGAGCTGTCTGATCAAGGTCTGCTCAGTTTATATATTTAAATTACAGATCTGATTCTCTACTGTTTGCCATCCCATGATGGCAATACATTTTTCTTATTTCATATTTTCAATACAAGAATTAATATCCCTGAGGCAAAAGGTTAAACGACAGAAACAGACATCATGTTTTTAATAAGGCTGGTATTATTGCAAGCAAAAAACTTCTGATTAAACCAAGAATATTCCTGTGAGACTGTCTATTATGAATATTTAAATCAATCATTTGATATATAAAAAATGTATAAAATTTTATTGCTATGGAAAATAGTAGAGAAACAGATCGAACAAATTAAGAATATCCTGATCAGACAGTTCCTACAGGGTCTAACCCTTTACTCCATAACCAGGCTTTTGAAACAAAGAAGACCCAGATCAGATGTCTGAACAGGGTATATTCTGTTTGCTTTTGAAATAATATATGTAGATCAGATTCTACAGTTTCTGTCTAAACAAAGAAAACGTGTGTTCAGTGTTTACTTTAAACTATTCTACATGTTATCAATATTCATGATGTTATCATTTCTTAAATACATGTATATATGAACATTCATGAAGTAAAGACTGGAGTGATCCCAGTCCTTAGTTGACCAAGAAAAAAGAGATTTTACATATCACTACCCACATTATATACAGCTCTAACCCTTTCCTCCATAAGTACATGTATGCCTTTTTGCACCTCTGTAATAGTCAATTCTTGAAACAATTGTGATAAATAGAGCATTTGCTCCTATGGAGCAAATGCTCTATTTATCACAATGGTTTCAATACTACACAATTCTGACATTTTCCTTTTCTCTGGTAAATGCTCCTTTTTGATATATTTATTCAAAGAGGATGGATCTAAAAATAGCCTATGAGGGGAAAGGGTTAATATAGAGTTCCTAAATACTACTTATCTGGAGCACTAGTCCTCTACTAAAGTGATCAGTCAGAAAACATAGACATTACCACGGTTGATACTCTGCAGGCTTGACATGGCCAGCTTGACTTTAGCCTTTTCCTCCTCATCTTCATCAGCCATCTCGCTGATGTCAGAGTAATCCACTGCAGTGCTAGCCTTCTTATCATAATCTGTAAAATGAGAGGTTAAGCACAGTTAATCATTTACTACCACATCTATGAACCCTTAACCTGATAGATACACCTTTTAACACAATCCCCCATATTGACGCCTCTGCAAAAGTCACCTGTTGAAACCATTGTGATAAATAGAGCATTTGCTCCTATAGGAGCAAATGCTCTATTTATCACAATGGTTTCAATCTACACAATTCTGAAATTTTCCTTTTCTCTAGTTAATGCTCCTTGTCGGTAGATTTATTCAAAGAGGCTGGATCTAAAAATAGCCTATGAGGGAATGGGTTAACACTTTTGCACTCAGAGCAGACCAAGATCAGAAGGCGTCTGTAGGATCAGCGTCGGTTCTGTTTGCTGGTGATAAAATATAGATATGATTCTACAATTACTGTCATGATGAAAATTGCTTGATTAACCCATTCCCTCATATTGACGACTTTTGACGACTCTGTAGAAGTCACTTTGTGAAACCATTATACTGATAAAAAGAGCATTTGCTCCTATAGGAGCAAATGCTAGATATTTATCACAATGGTTTCAAAGTACATGTACAAAATTCTAAAATTTTCCTATTCTCTAATTAATGCTCCTTTTCGGTAGATTTATTGAAAGAGGTTGTATCTAAAAATAGCCTATGAGGTAATGGGTTAATTATCATATCATTATTTCTTAACTGAAAATTCATGAGGTAAAAGATTAAGATAAACTCTTCTAAAATGACTTTTGGAATACATTTATTTTCTCTTAGATTGGTTTTTATGCAAAAATACACATGTAGATTCAATACGATGTAAGTTTTGTCTGTAAAAAGGTGTCTGCTTCAATTCTAAAGTCACAATGTTCTTTAACTTTTTTCAAACAAGTGTGTTCAAACACAATGTGTGTCACCTACCAGCAAAGTGTCAAGGTTCATCCTAGTGGGCGACGTGTCACCTACCAGTAAAGTGTCAAGGTTCATCCTAGTGGGCGACGTGAGCTAAGATTCTGCTGACATCACCTTTCCCTAGGATCAAAGCGATTTCAAAAGTATTGAGTTTTTGGTAGCCGATACATATGCCTGACCATGGGATAACGCTTTATATGATCAAATTGAAATCAATAAACAGAAGCCGATAATCAATTACTCAGTATCGTATATCATAATCAATTGACAACACTTCCCCTAGCATATCTGACAGGTGATAATCCACAACTGCTTTTCTGCTTACTGCAAACAACACGTATGATTGGGGCTCACGGTATTTCTACTGTGCATCAAAGGTGCTCGACGCATGCTTGGACTCTTCCAATGGAAACAAACGCCCCCCCCCCCCCCCCCCCAAAAAAAAATAAATAAAAAAAAATAATAATAAAATAAAAATTGTGATGGAAGTATGTTAAACTAGCCTAAAACTATCTATTTGAACCTTAAACCACTCCGAAAAACGAGAAAAACACGACCCGGAAAAAAATTTCCTATCGGGTCTATATATGTATTGAAAGGTATCTAACTACGACAGATCAGCGGCGGAAAATACAACAGTCATGTTTTTAAAAGTCTTGCAGCAAAGCCAATTCAACACCGATTTTAATCAGTTTGGTCTTGATCCGTTCCAAATTCCATATGCTAAGCGGCACTGTTAGTGCTTTCCTTAAATATTGCCCCGTCTTGTCGCTGCAAAACCGCGAATTTAAAAATACGCTATAGCGAAACGATGTGACTCCCGCCAGGATGCATAGAAGTATATAGGGGGGTCTGTATTCGTTAAACTTTTCAGCAAAAACGCGAATTATGCTGAAACACATTCGAAAAACATTCAACTTACCGCAGTTAAAACGGTGCTGGCTATTTGTAGTCTGCTATGAGACGCCAGTTTTCTTTCTCCTACTTTCGTTTTGAACGGATGTGGCTAAATCGCTGTGGCCCGGATATTTGCATATCGAATAGTTTATGAGCCGGGTCACAGCAAAATGGTCGCATCCGTTCAAAAGGAAAGTTGGAGACAGAAAGCTGGCGCCTCGTAGCTGACTGGAAATAGTAAGCGCCGTTTTAATTGCGGTGAGTTTAATGTTTTTAGATAGTGTTTAACCATAATTCGCGTTTTTGTTGAAAAGATTAACGAATACAGATCCCCCTATATACGTCTATGCATCCTGGCGGGAGTCACATCGTTTCGCTCTAGCGTTTTTTCAAATTCGCGGTCTTGCAGCGACAAGACGGAGCAATATTTAAGGAAAACACTAATTGTGCCGCTTAGCATATGGAATTTGGAACGGATCAAGACCAAACTGATTGAAATCGGTGTTGAATTGGCTTTGCTGTAAGACTTTGAAAAACATGACTGTTGTATTTTCCGCCGCTGATCTGTCGTAGTTAGATACCTTTCAATACATATATAGACCCGATAGGAAATTTTTTTCCGGGTCGTGTTTTTCTCGTTTTTCGGAGTGGTTTTAGGTTCAAATAGATAGTTTTAGGCCAGTTGAACATGCTTCGATCACAATTTTTTTTTATTTATTTTTTTTTGGGGGGGGGGGGGGGGGGTCCATGGATGAGTCCAAGCATGCGTCGGGCACCTTTGCTGTGCATTGCAAAGGCACCTACTGAGATGCAGGGAGCATGATATTGAGTAATTGATAATCAGCTTCTGCTTATTGATTTCAATTTGATCATAACGCTATTCCGTGATCAGGCATCTGCTCAGACTACCAAAAACTTTGTGATTTTGAAATCGCTTTGATCTTAGGGAAAGGTGATGTCAGCAGAAACTCGGAAACCACATCACTCACGTTGCCCTCTGGGATGATCTTTGATGTAAAAGATTCTGTATAAATCTGACTATGTATTTCTAATTTGTATCTAAGGGAAGCTTTACAATACAAACATACCTGATGATGATATCTCACTGGCATCTTGGTCTTCTGTATTTGTCTCATCTTCATCTTCTGCAATCTCTTTCACTAAAGATCCATCCCCAATGCACTTAATGATCCCAAATGCTTTTTTGACTCCTGTAAACAATCAAACATTTAACAGTTTTTTTTGTGGGGTTTTTTTCACTGTTATAGGAGTGAGCAAGGTAGCAGTTCATTGGGGGGGGGGGGGGGAGGGGGGGAGGGGGAGGGGGAGGGGGGGAGGGGGGGGAGGTATCAAGGTATCAAAATTTACTTATTAATGTAATGTATTAATAAATTATGATTTAGGAAAAATTGTGTTTCAATTTACGTACAAAATGTATGGATCCTTTCACCAAATAGAGAGGAAAACATTCACTATATTTATAATAACTAAGAAAACATTCATGACACATAAGTCTTAACTAAGAGATATATATGCAGTGTAAAAATATAAATATGAGAGATATATCTCTGCTGAGTTGTGTAGGAAAGGTACATGCATCGCATGAAATGAAAAAACACCCATAGGTCTTTGCAGACAGTGTAATACTAGATCAGCTGCAATGTTTGCAAAGCCTAAAGATTAGTTTTGCTACAATGTGGCTCAAATGTAAATACCAGTACCTTGTGGTAAATTGTGCTCATGGATATTTGAAAACTATAACATCGCTGAAATAATTGGAACTCTGTGCAAGGATAAAGAATGTAATATAGTGAAAAAGTTGACTCGACTGGGACTTGAACCCAGGGCCTTTGGCTTACTATGCAACACTCTACCGACAGAGCTATCAAGCCACTCAGTTTTAAGCCTATCAACCGTTTCACCACAATCTCTACCTGGCTACACACACACCCTCTCATATGACTTGAGTCTTTGTCCCAATTTTTATCTCAAAGAACTTTCCAAGAGCTTCTTATTATTACAGGTTTACAGGTTTTGTTTTGTTTTTCATATAAATCACCATGCGGGTCATTTACGTTGGGTGCCAAATGTAACATGGTGAAAAAGTTGTGACTTGACCAGGACTTGAAACCCCGGGGCCTCTGTTGACTTGCTATGCCAATACTCTATGTAACATGGTGAAAAAGTTGTCACTCAACTGGGACTCGAACCCAGGCCCTCTGGCTTACCATGCCAACACTCTACCGACTGAGCTACACTTTCTTAAGCCTATCAAAAATTTTCACCACAATCTCTACCCGGTTACACCCCCCCCCACCCCCCCCCCCACCCCCCCCCCCCCCCACCCTCTACACCAGAATTTGTCCTGAATTCTTACTCAAAGAACACTCCCACGAATTTTCTTATTATTAAAAATTATCTTAATATAATATACATCTATATGAATCACCTTGTGGGTTATTTACGTTGGGGGGCAAATGTAACGTGGTGAAAAAGTTGTGACTCGACTGGGACTCGAACCTCTTACCATGCCAGCACTCTACTGACTGAGGTACCAAAGCCACATAGTCTAAGCCTATCAACTATTTCACCACAATCTCTATCCGGCTACATTTACAGACTGAGCTATCAAGCCACTCAGTCTAAAGCCTAGATTGACCGTTTCAATACAATCTCTACCCGGGTACAAGCACAGCCATTCGACTCAAGTTCGACTCAAGTTTTTTTGCATTTTGAGACAAAGCTGAAATTTCATGTATTCTATATTAAGAAAGGCAAATAACTCTCAAGCCATCCGATCCACGGGTGCTCCGCTTCAACTGCAATTATTTTCAACCGACAAAACAAAGTTCTGAAGTAATTCTAAGGGAGGAAAAGTTACTGGCCTCTACCGGGATTTGAACCCCGGACTCCTTGATAATAGTCCGACACTCTAACCACGTTACTAAAGGGTTAACCCAACAGCAAGGCTATATATATCTTATATAGGCCGATCACTACACTCCCCTCCCTTTTAACCTTTAGGAGCAATGCATATATCCATGCATGCCCTTAAGCCTTTACATGCATCCCCACATATATACAAATTTACCGAATTATCCTCATCGCCAATGTAGTAATTCTATGGGAGGAATAGTTACTGTCCTCTACCGGCATTCGAACCCCCGGACTCCTGGATAATAGACCGACACTCTGACCATGTCGCTAAAGGGTTAACCCAACAGCAAGGCTGTTGGAGATGCCTTATATCTTATCTATATAGGCCGATCACTAGTTTATATAGAAAAAAAAAGTTTTATCTACACGCTAGTACCCTCGTACTGGCTAAAATGGAGACAAAGTATAATGGAGACAAAGTATGGGATATTTGGTACTACTACTAGTGTGTAGATAAAACATTTTTCTTTCTATATAAACTTTGTTTTGTGGGAAAATTCTCCACCTGTCGGAAATAATTGCAGTTGAAGCGGAGTACCAGTGGATCGGACGGCCGGAGTTATTTGCCTTTCTCTAATATAGAATATACTAGAAAAGAGCCCGTACTGATTCGATCCCCTTTGCATTGCAACAGGGCTGAATAGATTTCTAGACAATTCTGCACCAAACCAACTCAGCCCCTAGACAATTCGGCCCCTAGACAACTCGGCCCCTGGACAACTTGGCCCTAGACCATTCGGCACCTATATTACATTAGAATTGTATAGGTTATTTCAACCTGTTTAAACCATTTTTTTGGTGCTTACAGGTTGTTGAAATGATAGATATATATTTCAACTGTATTGACATAAATGTATCACTGTTTAGACCCAGATTAACGTTTACCGTACTGGGTATTTATTAAATTAATTGCCAGTTATGTTACTTACCGTTTTCACATTTACTTTAGCCTCCATTATAAAGATTTAGTGTGATAATTCTAGTATAATTGTTCTACTGGAAGGTTATTAACACCTGTACACCCACTTTGATGTTATACCGTGAGTTCGTTTTCAAATAATCCAATTAGCAATTGATTGGTCTGGACCCCAACCGTTTACCTTCTCATTATTTACTCTTAGCGTGCTAAGTAATTTTATTGTCTGGTACATTATATTTTGTTGTCTGCTATATTATCTGCTGAAATTTTAAAACTTTATTTTATTCTGCCATTTCTTTGCGAAAATATAATCTCAGTGACAAACAGCTTGGAAATCTGATCAATGATATGCCAAGTTACTCAGAAAGAAAGAAAGAGTCTCATCAAAATTCCAAACTGTTAGCAACGGTAATCACCCTTAGTGAGTAAATCCACCTATAGCAGGCAAATAGTTAAATAATATTAAATATTACGCGCTACCCAACATAACATAAATGTGAACACACAGCAAAAGGGATCCAATTCAACGTTCTGTACCAATAATTCATTGTAGGATCTGAAAATAACCTCAGTTTAAAATTGATTGATCGGGATCCAAAGTATTTAGCATCTCTTCATCAAACCTTAATTTACCGGGTGTATTTAATCCAAATCAATGTTCCGTAATAACAATTTATAACAATGATCTGGATCCACCTTATAAGTTCATTTTATTGATTGATTGACAGGGAAAATGTAAATTTGATAGCAAAAATTAATGAAAATAAATAGGTGCCGAATCGTCAAGGGTAAAATATTGGAAGGGGCCGAGTTGACCATGGTGCCGAATCGTCTTGGGGCCGAATTGTCTAGGGGCCTAGTTGGTTTGGTGCCGAGTCGTCCAGAAACCGCTGAATATAATGTAAGCAGTAATAAGTAGCAAGACTACGAATTTTCACCAGCCCTGATCTCACCTGTGTCACATTGATAAAAAATAGATGTCATTAAGAAATATTATCAAACTGACTTACCTCATCCAGAAAATCCTCATCTAATTCTCCCTTTTCATCAATATTACCAAACAGAAATCCGGTTAAAGAGGAAACTGTGTCCGAATGTCCGAAAGCACTCATGTCCGAATCGTGCACATCGTCGTGACTATCATGTTCGAGATCCATTGTAAACACGACAACTGAACTAAGTCATGAACAGTTCCTAAGTGGATAGTTTTATGTCAAAAGTAAATAGTTAGAAAGCAAATATAAATCAATGATAAACAGTAACTGTTTACAAATGGGTCTTGCACAAGCCCACTCAACAAGGCAATACGACTACGCCATTTTGATTTTGATTTGAGCAAGTTCATTTCATGAAAATGAAGTAAAACACTAGATCTAGAGTTGTCGTCTAGTATATTGACTATATTCTCATTTTTTCTGCGGAAAACCATTCCCAAGCAGTAAGTGTCTTATCTTAGGTTCTGCTTTATCCTTATTAGAAATAAGTTCCTCGACAAAGTACTCTTATTTGATATCGAATTAAAAATGGAAAACTTGCATTCGATCATAATACTAAAACACATCAACGGTGTTGTAGTTCAAATAACCTCGTTTAAAATGACTTCAAGGCGTCATTTCTTATTCACATGTGAAACGTTGGAACATAGATTGGAAGTGGTAATTCCAGAGATTATAGATGGTGATTATGGATTCTATACATGGCCATGTGCACCGGTGTTAGCTCAGTACGTCTGGTTCCACCGCAATAAATTAAAAGAAAAGAATATCCTGGAACTTGGAGCTGGGACTGCACTCCCAAGCATAGTTGCAGCAAAGTGTGGGGCGCACGTGCACATAAGCGACGGTGCTAACAGGAAAAGGACAATTGCAAACGCTAAGAAATCTGCAAAAATGAACAACCTTGAAGATATATGTGTCCATGAAATAACATGGGGAAATTTTTGCCCCGATTTCCAGACACTTAAGGGATTTGATATCGTCCTAGCTTCAGATTGCTTCTATAACACCAAAGACTTTGAAGACGTTATTGTCACATTTGCATACCTGTTGGAGAAGAATCCGTGCACGGAAATATGGTGTACGTATCAAGAAAGAAGTTCGTCAAGATCCATTGAACAGTTGTTACAGAAGTGGAAAATAAAATGCCAAAAAGTTTCTTTGTTTAGCTTCAATGCCGATACTCCACACATAGCAGGTTCCGACCTACCTGGTAACCACACAATTCACATGTATATCTTCACAAGAGCCGACGCCGCATCTATGTCTTTGTGACAAAACCTTTGGATTATGGATATTTAGTAAGAACTAATGACTGTGAATATGCTTATCAATTAGCTGAATTTTTATATTTGCTATTTTGAACAAGGGAATATTTTACCATGACACAAGGGTAAATAATACCCACATGCAGAGACCAAGATAAGAGGCGAACATTAAACTATTTTCGAGAATAATTTCTTTATTTCTCCAACAAACCATATGCTGTGACCACTCTTTAGAATCGTCTCTTATAACATGGGGCTTGGTGGAGAAATGACGATTTTAGTATTTGAGTAGGCACCTTTATCTGTTGCTCTGCGCTCATGTATATTATTTAATCAGCAAACAGAGAATACCGTGATGTGACGGCTCCTGATCTGGGTCTACTTTGCAAATGCAAGAAAATGTGTTTCTATTAGGGAAGGGTTGATGACGGAATTGGGAGTCCGTTTATTCATGTAGCAAATAATGACACTGAATATTAATTAGCTGATTTTTTTTTTATAATTACTGTATGACCATTGGAATGTTCGACCATGGCAGAGACTAAGAAATATATGATGTATTATTTCATAAGCAAACAGAGCAATCTCTAATCAGACATGAGATATCTGATCTTGAGTTACTACAGGAGATATCTGATCTGGGGTTACTACAGGAGATATCTGATCTGGGCCTACTCTGTTCGCCTAGGGGATATCTTATCTAGGCATTCTCGGTTCGCTTAGGAGATATCTGATCTGGGTCTGCTCTGTTCACCTAGCAGATATCTGATCTGGGCCTGCTCTGTTCACCTAGGAGATACCTGATCTGGGCCTGCTCTGTTTGCCTAGGAGATATCTGATCTAGGCATGCTCCGTTCGCCTAGGAGATATCTGTTCGCCTAGGCGTCAGTAGGCGTACCAATGAGGTAAAGAGTTAAACCTTGAATGTGATCAAACAAACATTATTTTATTAGCTCGTCTGTTTCGAAGAAATCACGAGCTTTTGTAACTCCGGCGTCCGCGTTGTTGTCGTCGTCGTTGTCTTCGTTGTCGTCCGAAATCTTAACACTGACCATAACTTCTTCAATTTTTCATTTACAACCTTCATTTTTGGTGTGCATATTCATCTTGACAATGACGACAGACGAGCGTTGGCACCCACTTATGGTTCTCTTGTTTTAATAAATATCATAATTGCATCTACAGATTGTTTGTTTGTTTTTTAATTTTATTTTGTCTGAGACATACTGTATAGATCTCATTTTTACAATATGTAAGCATCTCACAGCTCTTATCCCGCTATAAAAAAAAAAGAAATATGTCTCCGTAACGTATCTGATACAATTTTGACTACTTTCGATTAGATAAAACTTTTGAGAATCTATTGACCAAGTATAAACCAATCTTGGATCCATGTGAGACGACGAGGGATATGAGGGATAACTACCGACGGCATACCTTGTCGTCGGAGATGTTAATTGCCGGTGTAACATAAAAGTTTGACCCTACTGAAAAATGACCCGGCGGGTATTTATTCCACGACACACGGATCGGGTCAATTGACCCAAAATTAACCCCAAAAATTGACCATTGAGAAATGACACAGGTTGTTAAATAACGGCACTAACTGCCCATACGTGAAAAAGAGACATACACGTGAAAAAAAGGACCCGTTGAAAAATGACCTAGATGCTCATATACAATCACGATTGTGAAGTCGTCTCGGATGAATTGTAGAAGTTGTGTGTGTGATTGGGAGGAGCTGAAAATAGCAGTCGGACGGCTCACATCATTGAATCTGAATTCTGCTGATCGGAACTGTGGTCCGTTGTCAGAGAGCAGATGTTCTGGTTTTCATGTGCTAGCGAAAATGCTTCTAAGCCGCTCGATTGTTCTTTCACTTAATGCGCTTTTCATCGGCAGCACTTCTAACCAAATACGACTGTCCCCTTAAGGTAGTTCGCGCTGTTGCTCGGCAAAAATCGAAGTTTATCCAATTATTATCATATTTGGTCCAAGTATTCAGAAAGTTACCGCCGACACGACTACGACGTTCATTTTAAATTTGACGTCGGTTGCTTAGCAATATATGACGTCAAAAGCGCCCTCTTGTGTAATCTAAGCAATTCACATGTGCTTGCGTATTTCTTTATTTATTTACAAATGCCGTTGCGTATTGCAATGATTCGAAAACTGTTTTGAAGAAGAAGAAAAGTTCTTCAATATGATATGCGATATATGTTTTACAAGCGTAACACTTTTGTTTCGTCAAGAGTTGAATGTTGGAAAACCTATTTTACCGCTTTCTGGTATTGGATTATTTTCGCCATTTTCGTGGAATTAAAAAAAAAACTAGACGGTGAAAGTTTTCAAAAAAATTATATGTCATACTCCGTTCACTTCTTAATAGAAACAAGTAAAAAAAACAATACCTATTCGAGTTCATTTTTTCGCTATGAGTGATTCTGCTAGGTCAACTCATCGTCATATTCGACGTCAACGCGACGCTGATGCGATGTGATCGTCAGTAAAATAATTAATTGCCCTATTTGTCGCTTGACTTTTACAGATAACAATGCAAAAATTATTATTCTGAATATTTATTGATTTTAGTCTCATCGAAGACATGCATTGAAATATACTTTCATACAATTTGAATTAAAAATACAATTTATGAATTAATATATAGTGCATAAACTAAGTTTTGGGTAAACCTTTAACAGTATATAAACGCCTTTAACGCATTAGAGTTCCATTGAAAATCATATTCAACTGATTCTCTGTTTTATTAATGTATCAACACTCTCTTTACTTGCCAAATATACCGAGTAGCAAACATCATATTACCTACATTCAGCCTACGAATTACTCGCAAACCGTTTCACTGGTATGCTGTTTGTCTTGACCGACGTAAAGGTGTATGCTGTAATGGTTTAAACCGTTTCATAAACTTGCATTTGCACTTAATATGCATTTAACAAGCAACAACGTTTTGAGAACATTTACTAATATTGTAATTTGTATATACTTTAAAAATGCATAAACGATATATCTAGCGTTAGCGTCAGAAAACAAACTACATTTAATTGATTCTGTACTGCTATTTAAGTACATCTACTAATTGAGTATCTTTCCATGATCGACAAATCTTGTCATAATGTATGTTGCATGATAGACAACTGCCGGACACTATGCAAGGGATCATAAATATAACTTAATGTAGAAAGCTGTCTACATAGTGTAAACATGATAACGCAGCTACGTCACTGTTTATCTCATTTCATAGACGAGGGATACGGACTTGCATAACTTTTGATATTTTGTGACACGCTCTTTCAACAATGCGTTAAGTGCGCCTGTCCCATATCTATCATAGTCGCAAAATGAAAAAAATCAAAAATCTTTAGAATACGTAAAATATAGACTCTAGCAACATCTACACTCCATCAGACGCACTTCAAATTGTTTCTTGTCGATAAAACGATAGTTTCTATTTTTGCACTGCCCCACCCCCTTCCGCCCACTACCCATTTCTGCTATTCTAGTGCCACGGCGGGTTATATTATACTCATATATCTATCTGTGTCTCTTCGAAAGTCGCGGATATAGAGTTGTATGGTATGGATCAGATCCGTCTCATTTTGTTTTGCATGTTGCGTCTCTCTCTCTCTCTCTCCCCCCCCCCCCCCCTTGCCACGGCCCTTGTGTCCAAATGGATTTACTCTTCTTCCGGTGTATTTTAATATTTGCTCGTCGAGGCAATGAAAATTTCGAACTTTGACCCGTTCCCCTCCTTATCCCTTCCTCGGTGCCAGTGCTGAGATAGTTTTTGCATGTATTATAGTTGTATATCAGTTTTCTCTTCGAAACTTACGAACATTACGTTGTTTGGTATGAATCAGGCCCACCTCAAAATTTATTACATTTTTGCGTTGTTATTACATTTTGCGTTGGTTAAAAATAAGCATATCAACACAAAATGTAGTAACGCAAAATGTAATGTCCAATCAGTACTTAGTTTCACCTCGGACTAATTGGTACAGAAATCATTCTCCCGACACACGAAACCACAGCATCCAAATAACAACATATATAAAGTCTAGTAAAATCTATATGGTGGAAGTTGGTTAAAAATTGTTTTTAAATCGCGCATTTCTGTCTTCTCGTTTATGGCCCGTTTGTCTCACTATACTACGGTTTTGTTCATCAAGCGTCTGCAGCGATCATGAAGAATGTCGTGTGCTAAAAATTGGATTAATCGGGAAAATGGATAAAATCATGGATTACAGTAAGTATTTGTTTGTCTTATTGATAAATATTCGATAAAGAATAGATATATCACGTAGAAGCTTTGATATTGACTTTTCATTGTTTTATTTACTGCTGGTTTGAAAGTTGTCACGAGTTTTCGTGGTAAATAAATAAAATTCATTTGTATTAGAAAAAAATAATTTCCTTCCTTTCAGCAACTGAATTTCCTATAACGTTGCACACATGTATGATTAGAAATCAAGGAAATGCATTTTTGCAAAAAATATGGCATTTTCCTCAAACAGCGTGCGCCCGATTTTTTTTAAACTACGGAAGCCAATTCGCGTCATAAGGTTAACCTGAATAATAAGGAATTGTCGAAATTTAACATGTTTTGCAGTGTATTATGACGTTTTCAAGATTATTAAATCAGATATGGAAATGATACTAAAATAACACGAAAGTTGGCAATTTCATTTATATTATTAATATCAAAATATATTAGTGATTATTGTGTTTAATATATATCATTTTTATTGTCATCATGTTTTCATATGTATCAAGTGCACAAAATCGATATGAATAGCATGATAAGTTTAGTGGTGGCATATTTTAATTATACAAATAAACGAGATACACTGAAATAACTCTTAATATATCTATTCAACGAATTGAACAGTATCATTTTTCTTATACATGTACATGTATTTTTAAGAATGGTATCCATTAAAATAAAGTTTTAAGGAAGCTGATCATTTCTAACAGTAAAATCTGGTTTACTTTGTGCAAACAAATCAATCATGGGTTTGGCTGCATTGTTACATTTTGTATTAGATTCTGCTACAAAATTTTATTTCAGATGGATGGCACAGACGAACTCTGCATCATATGTAACAAGCAGATCTGGAGAAAAGACGCAGCATTAAAAAATTGGACAAAAAGGATGTGATGGACTAAACGTCGCCAATGTAAAGCGGGAAGATACATTAAATTTCAGCCCTGGACAGTTTGTACACATAGAATGTCACAGACTTTATTAAAACCCAAATAATATATTCAGAAAGTGGGTGATCCTTTGAAAGCAAAATAAAAGTACTAGCAATGCAAAAAAAAATAATTGCAGGCTCGGTTATACTGAGTCAGTTCATGAGTCAGTTCATGAGTAGTAATTAAATGTTCAACACTACTCCCCCACCCCACCCCAAGCACCGGCTTAAGCGGTATTCCATTTTCAAAACACTAATAACATCAAAACTAATATCAAGTATGACCAAATAAACGCTTACAGGATGTCTACGTGAACCAGCTCGAAAACTCAGATCAAGTGATGCATTTAACTTTAAATACCGGTGTTTGTTTTGTGGACATGCCGCCAAAATATCAGGGAAAAACGTGGGTATGACGTTTATCCATTATGAACTTTAGAGTTTCAGGAATGAATTCACAGAGTATTTGACAGCCTTGCAGATGTCTTGAGAGACATAGTAAGGAATCGGCTAAACGCCGGTAACGACTTGCAAGCTGCAGATATTATTCACCATCAACATTTCAGTGTACAATTTCGAACAAAGAATAATTTGTCAAATTACCAAACTTAATTTTCAACTTGTAAAAGACCAATGGGTATACCAGTTCTTAATAATGTTAAAGAATCGTTTAATTCTGTTATGCAGTACATTTACAGAACAAAATATATATACATACATGTACAGAAGAAAATGACACTGAATTAATTACAAGTCAAGGTCTGATAGAGAAGATGAAAGAATGGTGTGGACATGAAGCTTTTAGTGCTAAACATACGAAAAAGAAAGTGCTGGGGCACTTTGGAAACTCAATAACCATCACTGAGATAAAGTTTAAAACGGAAAGATCAATGCTGTAACTCTTAAACGGACAGCTTCTTCCAGTCTTTATGACTTTTATATACATCAGGAGAATGAAGGGAGTGAGGAAAAGAAACAGAAAATAATAGAAACTGCAGCTAAACTCATCAAATGCGATATTAAAACAATAAACTGTGACAAAGGTGAATTTCCTCCAGCTGATATTTAAGCTGTCGAAACAAATGTTGCATACTTACTAGAGTCTACAGAGGCTATTGGTGCTTTCAAGTAAAAAAGACAAATTACAATTTGCAACTGAGATTTTTCAGCTTATTTATGTGCATTTATAGCAGGGTATAGTTAAGATTCACTTCTATGTAATATCATACATTTTGCCATATACATATCAAATTTTTACCCAAGGTCCTTTGCATTGGAACAAGTTTTACAAGAAGAATGCAAAATGTACGGTAATACATAAAATTAATGTAAGCCGAGGTTTTGCATAGACTGTACTTTGTTTGAGTCAAGAGGAAGAGAAACATATTTTGGAGAAAATAGGTAGTCAGTAAGTTATGTGTTAAATCCATACTGAATTCTGCTAATGGTTAATCTGTCAAACACTTTTTGTGTCACCTGCTGAGAGGCAGTGTGTCACTTAGGGATCACTTGTCCGTCGTCTGTCTGTCTGTCTGTTTGTCCCTCACACTTTCTTTTTTTGGCTGTAATTTCTAAACTAAACATTATATTCAAATTTCACACGTGTCTTTCTTTCATTGAGGACCATAGATGTTACCAAGGTCCATCACTCTGCATGCAATACTTTTTGAATTATTTCCCTTTGTTCTGATTTTCGTCACACTTTTTTTTTTGCTGTCATTTCTAAATTAATTGTGATAGAGCTTTCACATGTCACACGTGTATTCCTCTCATTGCAGACCATTGATGTAACTAAGGTCCATCACTCTGCATGCAATCCTTATTTAGGTACTCCCATTTGTTCTGATTTTCGCATTGCAGCATATTTACAGTTTTTGTGTCAGTTGCGAGCAGGTGACACGTGTTTCTCCGAACACTCTTATTTAACATAACATGTACATTTGGAGTTTGATATCAGATAAGGCACACAAAGACCCGATGTTTCATCTGATTCCAAACTGCGTGTCACTAGTTTTATGTAAAAATATTGAATAATTAATAATGTGTCATTCATTTGACTAATAACTAATAGTAACATAAAAAGAGGGGTCAACAAGAAGCAAACTTGTTTGTCTTTTACTTTGTAAATATGAACCGTGTGATGCATGAAGACATAATTGTAGCATATTAATGCAATATAAAAGCAGAAAAAACAGTAAACAATGAGCCGTTGCATATATTTTGTGCTGCATTATGCATCCGTCATTCTCAATGCCTGCAAAATATGTCAAAAATATGGTCACCTGATACAGGTCTGTATGCAGGAATATGGTTAACCCTTATTCAGGGCCTTTCCATTTAAACGTGTATGGAGGGGCAGGAAGGCATTTTAAAAAAACAGCTATGCATGGTAGGGTTTCGCTGCAACAACGGTACTATTTGGTTGTGCATTAGTAAAAACGTCTATGGGTGGGTGGCCGAATTTTATAGTGCCTTCCTGCATCCTTATACACATTTAAACGGAACAACCCTCAGTCATATAAGGTGTTATCGCCTTGTATGTTATCTCCAACTTCAATTGACCATACAAATTAGTTCTAGATACATAAATTCGAGTTATCTGATTTCTGAGATGGACAATTTTGTAAGTCCACAGCTTAATGCAGGTCTAAAGCAATGCTGAAAGCTCCTGTATCCTCTTTAAGCATTACTTTAGACCTGAATTAAGCTGTCACACGCAATTCTAGATATGCTTAGTCATATATTTTAGAGCAATTTTGTACTGTAAGTTTTTGAAGGACGGAACGCTTAGTTCGAGTTATCTCGAAGTTCGAGTTATCCGAGTTCGATATATCGCAGTTCAACTGTATCTGGTATCATCATTCTTAAACAGTTTCAATATTGCTATGTTATGTATTTGTATTACAAGCAGCTTGGATCCGAGGGATCAAATTGTTCGATTTTCAATTTAAATCCTAGCTGATTGTATAGTATAGAATAGCCGTGTTTTGGAGGATCAATGTTAAATTCAAGGTCAGATAAATTACTAAAGGTTAAATAAATGATTGTACTACTGCAAACTTATACAAATGTGTTGTTTCTGCTAACTATACATGTATATCAAATTTTGATGATAAACATGTTTTGTCCTATATACCGTTTATATTAAAATTTTGTTGGTGGGTGGGGTAATCAAACACCTTACATCTTATATTATTTAGTAAAAGGACAATTTTTGAATAATTTTGGCACCATTTCTTGTTTTATTAGCATTTAAGGCATTTGTAAATATAAAGATTTAATCAAGTATAGTTTTGTGACTTTGTTGTTCGTGTAAAGCGATTGATTTTAACAAGATGCAAACACGCCTGATAAGGAAAATGTATTATTCCGCACTGACAGTCCTTATAAAGAAGGTTGAATTTGACCGATTTCCACTCACTATATTTTACTAGACTTTTTTTTGGTGATAATAGTGGCATTGAACATTCAAACCTTGATAAAATCATTTCTGTACTAATTAGTCCGAGGTTTAGCCTTAATTTCGCCTTTACTGATTGGACTATTTATATATCGAACATCTTTAGAATAAGTATAACATACTGACTCTAGCAACATCTACACTTCAACCAGTACACTCTGATATGTCTTTTTGTCAATGAAATGAAATTTTCGATTTTTGCCCCCCCCCCCCCCCCCCTCCACTACACTTACATCTGGCTCTTGTGGTCAGACAGGTAAATATTATCGTTATATATTCACTTTCTCTTCGAAAGTCGTGGATATATAGTTGTATGGTGTGAATCAGGCCCACCTCAAAGTTTATTACATTTTGCATCGTTATTACATTTTGCGTAGGGTAACATCTACACCTCATCCAGTGCACTTTAATAAGTTTCATGTCGATAAAATGAAAGTTTCGACTTTTGACCCGTCGCTCTCTATGTATGTACTACTCTCCGCGTTTCCAGTCTAGGTTAAATTTTACTGGTACATGTATGTGCATTTCTCTTCGAAAGTCGCGAATATAGTAGTGTATGGAATTCATGCATCAGACCCGTTTCAATAATTACATTTTGCGTCGTTATTACATTTTGCGTTAACAGTTTTCCAGCATAATGTAATGAATCAACGCAACTTGTAATAATTACATGTATTATATTTTGCGTCGTTTTTAAATTTTGCATTGCAATGTAAATATTTGGAAGTAAAACATTTGACACCGTATCATTTGATTGTATTTATTTTCTTATGTATTTTTTATTTATTGTTTTAGATCTACTTCTTATTCTTTTAAATCCAGTCATATCTTCTCACGGAAGAGTGAATGAATGAATGAATGAATTTATTTATTCATTTAATGTGAATGGGTGTATGAATTAATGAGGGTAGCTCAATTAGTCATAATGACTAATCTATCTTGAGGCCCTGAAACAAAAGCATTTAATACAAAATACAAAAGAGTAAATCACAGATATATATACGCACAAAAAATCAATATAAGATATAAACTCATTGCTCGCTAAGTAATGATGTGTCTGTATAATCGAAAATTGTTGTCTGCTTCAATTTGCAGATCTATTCTTCAAGGACACGCATTTGGATCCTTATAAAACGTCGAGTAACTTGGCGTCTTATCTAGATCCAATCTGTTATCAAAGTTTTGATTTGCCACTAGCATCCAATTAGCTGGATTTAGCTTACATGTAACTGTTGCACAAAAAAGTGCATAAATGCCATTTGACCCCGATTCAGGTGGATAAATGCACGCGCTATTAAAACCCACATATTTGTGACGTCATTTACCCACGCTGTCAATTTGCTTAGTTTTAGTTAAAATGAAATGTTATCTGCTTCAAAATTAGAAAAATGCAGTTCGAGTGTAAACTAATTCAACCTGATGAGACGTTGAGTTACTCAACGTCTCATCTGGATCCAAACTATATGCACATGGTTTATAACGAATTGAATGAATGAAAGGCTTGAGAGTAACCCAATTATTCTAAATTAATGAATGCATGCTAAAATACTTTATTTAATGGGGGTGGCTCATTAGGTACTCCGAGGCCTTGTTAATCAGTGCATTTCATACATTTATATGCAAAAATAACAATCACAGATCATAATAAACAATGTGTCCAATGCAGATATTACGCTAAACCATTTCAATAACGCAAAATGAAATCAGCATAATTATTCAAACTACATACACAAAGTTTCAAATAGAACTGAACAAAGAGAGAAACTTCTGTGGAAAGTTTCCTACATGGACCCGTTCGATTTGCGCCCTGTGTCAATGAATGAATGTAACACTTTATTTTACGAGGGTAGCTCGGTTAGTCAAAAGACTAATCTACCCCCGAGGCCCTCAAAATAAGTACATTTCATACAATATGACAACTCTAAACAAATAAAGAGCATATTAAAAAGGCATATTAAATAATAGGTATTAATTATATGTGTACAGTACTCTTTTCTAAAATATATTTTTACACAAAATGAGAAGTCCCTAATCAGAAACTCCTGCATGAAGTGTCTGATATGGGTTTGCTCTATTTGTTATTAATAGAAGAAAAAAGTTGTTTTCTGATGAAAGACAATTAGTCTTCAGGAATATTAAAACTAAAATTTCAAGTCATACTGATATTTCCATGAATAAATAGTGTAATAAGAAGAGCAATGAGCATATATAATGTAAATAAGATCTGGAACAGTTTTATATATATTTCAACGTCGCGTTGACGTCGAATATGATGACGAGATAACCTAGCAAAATCACTCGTAGCGAAAAAATGAACTCGAATAGGTGTTGATTTTTTTACTTGATCATGTTAAGAAATGAACAGAGTATGACATATAATTTTTTTATAAACTTTCACCGTCTAGTATTTTTGGACTCTCACGAAAATGGCGAAATAAATTAAATTTCAGAATGCAGTAAAATGGGTTTCCCAACTTTCAACTCCCGACTTAACAAAAGTGTTACGCTTGTAAAACATATATCGCATATCATGTTGAAGAACTATTCTTCTTCTTCAAAACAGTTTTCGAATCATTGAAATACACAACGGCATTTGTAAATAAATAAAGAAATACGCAAACACATGTGAATTGCTTAGATGACACAAGAGGGCGCTTTTGACGTCATATATTGCTAAGCAACCGACGTCAAATTTAAAATAAACGTCGCAGTCGTGTCGGCGGTAACATTCTGTATACCTGGACCAAATATGATAATAATTGAATAAACTTCGATTTTTGCCGAGCAACAGCGCGAACTACCTTAAGTCTGCAACATCTACACGAACTCTTTCCATTTGTCTATGGATGTAACGGCGGCAAGTTTTTAAAAGCTTTGTATATTTCGCACTGTTTTGCTACACTCTCAATGTCCGCATCTAATCCGGGCCACCACACATATGACCTAGCAAGAGTTTTCATACAACACATTCCAACATGCAACATGTTCTGAGTGTGGTTCTGAGAACATAGTGGCCTAAAGTTCTCGGGGATAACAACTCGCAAACCTCATAACACCACCCTCGCTCGATGGATAGTTCTTCTCTACGACGAAAATATGGGTTGAGGTCTTCATCTGCTACATAGTTTGGCCACCCTGTGTTTATGTAGACCAGCACTTTACTCATAATTGGTGATTTACGAGTAGCTTCCGAGATTTGCTTGTTACAAGGAATTCTTCAATGAACGACTAGCTTTTGACTATTTTTGTTAACCCTTCTCTTGCTATTCACGTCAATATACCTACCTGTAAATAGTGAAGACCCAGATGAGACAGTTCCTGCAGGAGCTGTCTCATCCATAGGTGTTTGTCGTGCGCTACCCCACTACCCCCCCCCCCCCCTCCCGTCTGCAAATACACAGAAACATATTGAATATTGGCCAAAACAATCTAAAAAATGTCAAAACATTGTCAAAATACCATAAAATAACATTTAAAAGTGAACTAAAACAAATCTGATTTTTTTGTTCACATCATTGTAGTAGATAATATATTATATTGATGTGAATTTTTTTTTCAGTTTACTTCAAAATTTCGTGTTATGGTATTTTGACAATATTTTGACATGTTTGAGATTATTTTGACCAATATCTTTCTGTGAGGTTGCAGAGGGGTGTGTGTGTGTGTGGGGGGGGGGGGTAGCAGATGGGCGGGTAGGGGGTAGCACACGACAAACACCTGTGGTCTCATCAGGGTCTGCACTATTTACAAGTTGATTGTGCAACCAGTGCACTCCAAAGCAGTGATTACACAGTGAAATACTTGTACACAGTGAAGATATATGTAATTATACAACAGGACATGGGTAAAGAAGGAGAAATGTATTTTAAAATTCAGCAAGAGAAGGGTTAACCGCCTCATATGCTCAAGTTGCTGAAACATGGGTAAATACATGGGCATTTTTCTTGATTTACTCGACAAAAAACTGAACTTATGTTGCTAATAGCAATTATCCACCATTGCATTGCCAATTATATGTATGGAGAGATGTAGGGAGAGGGTCTTTATAAGCATGTTGCTTTCGACCCAATCCTTTCTGTACCTATGTGTGATACGCATGTTTATGAAATTACACGAACTAAAATATGTTTAAACTAACCACCTCAACCGCCTCATTCCTGACTGGGAGTCGAGACAGTCAATCACAATTTGCGCGATTGACCGATTTCCGGTTCTGTATGTCGTTCGTGTATGCCGACAGGATGATAGCCCATCTCTGCAACCTGGCTGCTGCCAATGTTGGTACCCCATGTTAGGTCCAAAACCTGTAGTCAACGCCTGATGAACAACCGGTTAGTAGTGTAAACTTTCCACCGTACCGATATTTGTGGAATTTCTGCACTCCAAACATTATTCCCAGAGACTCTTTTTCAACTTGGTCATAGTTTTTCTCTGAATTTTGTGAACGCCTGACGATTTACGTTGTCCAAACGCTACCGTATCTTTTTCAGCCATTTCCATGTATGATGCCAACTTAATAGCGTCGTCATACCTCATTTCATCTTCAGCCATCAGTTTTTTTCTACGAGTTAAACAATATTATTGCCGTTTTTTAATTTTGATTAGTAACCCATCCCGATTGATCCAGGCCTAGTTTTAGGTAACGATGTGTGGTTATCTGCCGGGAGCCATGGATAAGGTATTGATATGAAAGCTAAAACACTGTTATGTACACTAACTTCCAAGTAAATATAAAGGAGGCGGTACCAAGCTCTTGTTCAAACAGTTTGGACCCACATCAGATGTTTGTGTTTAACTCACCAGAGCACAAAGTGCTCAGGGTGAACATTTGTGATTGCCTAATGTCCTTCACCAGCCGGTGTGTCCGTCGTCAACAATTTGAACCTTTAAAAATCTTTTCCTCTAAATATACAGGGTTCTCAGCTTTCATCTTTGGCACATAGCATCATCTGTAGGCCCTCTACAAAAGTTATGTACATTGTGTCACTGGGGTCAAAATTGGCCCCGCCCCATGGGTGCCTTGTTTTCTATAGAAACATACAGTGAAAACGTTGAAAATCTTCTCCTCTGAAACTGGAAGGTTCGCAGCTTTCATATTTAGCACATAGAATCATGGTCAGGTCTACAAAAGTTATATAAATATGCCCCTGGGGTCGAAATTGGCCCCGCCCCAGGGGTGACCAGTTTTATAGCAGACTGCTGTTTCATTGGGCAACCTATTCAAACTGACCATGGTTTACTTGGAGACTACACTCCAGATTTACACTCCAGAAAAATGCAGCTGCAATATTTGTCACTGTGCTCACTAATGCCACGAACTCTTTGGTGTTTGATCTGTTGTTCACATTATGCAGGTCATTTGCAGGTCATTTGCTGTCCAGCATAATGTAATCCAAACACCTTCTGCACTCTGAGCAATTAGTGTCCGCAAATATTGTTGTCTGCTTCAAAAATTGTTTCCTTCCATATATTTTCAAAAACACATAGAGTGAAAAAAGTTTGGACCCTGATGAGGTACCAATTTACTTTGCATCTAATCTGGATCCAGACAGTGTTTGCAAAGATTATTATTAATGCTAAAAACCAAAGCAAGTAGCTGGAACAAAACTCATAACTGTTCAGAAGATTGAGAAATCATTTGATTGTCTTTAGTCAGAACTTTGTATGAACTTGCATAATTGAAATTACTAAATAATGATAATGCTCTCTTAACACTTTCCCTCATATAATTGTGTTTTACGCATCTGCAAACAGAGAAGACCCAGATCAGACGGCTCCTGTAGGAGCCGCCTGATCAGGGTCTACTCTTTTTGCTAATAGTACTTGATAGCTCTGTTTCTATACTTCCTAAAATGGCTGCAGTGTTAAACTTTTCATATTTCATTATAACCAATTTGTCCATGAATATTCAGTAGGTATTTAACTTCTGCCCTGCTTAAACATGTTTCACGCAGCAGCAGCTGCAGCTATTTTACGCTTGGGTAAAACCTTGCTTGTTGGTTTTTGATGGAGTATAGTACATGTTGTCTTTTTAAATCAGTTTGGTTGCTTGATTAGTGGCTATTTCAGTATTTGTGTATTGCTGGAGTGTGTCAGATTGCTGATTAGGACTCAGCCAAGTACATGTAATAGGTTTTGGAGTTTTTGCCTTGTTTTCTATAAAAACATATTGTGAAAACTTTGAAAATCTTCTTCGCTGAAACTGGAAGGTTCTAAGCTTTCATTTTTGGCACAAATCATCTACAAAAGATATCTGAATTATTCCCCTGGGTTCAAATGAGGCCAGCTCAAAGGATAGCCAGTTTTCTAAAGAAATATAGTGAAAACTTTGAAAGTCCTCTCCTCTGATTGCCCGGTGAGCGATATCAGGGTCATCATGGCCCTCTTTTACAAAACTTCTGGTGTGATCAAAAACTGTTTACCAAAACAAACTGATTAAATTAAAATAAATACATAATCAATTCTATGCGCAACATGTAGCAACGCATTTTATTTATTTTATAAGAAATATGGATTAAGTACCAGCAGTGTTTCTAATGGTTTTTTCTAGTACTGACTAGATTACAAAGTTTATAACAATCCAATGGCAAACATTTCTACATGCCATTTTTAAAATTCAACTAATTAATGTTTCTGATTTCATTATTTTTTAAAATTAATTTTCATGGAGCAACGGGTGTAATCTAATCTAGTAATAGAAACTGGGATGCTTTGTGGGGCATGGTTGGATTGCTTAAAGTGGCAAGATATTAAAGATATATTAGAGTTTTCTGCCATGCTATCCTGCTTCTCCGAGCAGATGCTTATGGTGGCAGCGTTCTGTTTTCCTAATTGCCGATTCGACTGTGTAGGGACGCCATATGTAGGTTGTTTGTTTGTTTGGGGTGGGGGTTGTACATTTCCATGGGTTGATTGGTTTTCGTCTTCATTTGTTATCTTCTTCTTTTACTTTATTTTTCACCCTTTATGTACACTGTACATATTGTCGTATAGTAGAGCCCCTCTAATGCGACCCCTTAATGAATAAACATGAGTATCTTTATAAGCAGGTGGTTGCTTAATGCAGGACAAAAATTATGCAGAAAGCTCCTCTAGGAGCTTTCTGCATTACTTTTGTCCTGCATTAAGCTACCACCTGCATCTAACACCATAATTATACCTCTTTTAGGTGGTCGCATTAGCGGGATTGTACTGTATTAAGGTACATGTATTTACACTGTTGCCTAGATTAGATGCAGTAGCAGGTAATCCTAAGATGGAACAATGTTTCATAGCAAATATGTTTTCAACTATCGTGTATACATTGACGATTTAAGTAGCTATGATGTATAAACTGACATACGTGTATCGAACTTACTAAGCAGAGAAGACAGTCAAACCAGCTGCTAATGAACCTTGCTGTCTTAGCTCTGCTTACCTGGTTTGATTATAGGATATTAAGTACATGTACTTGTTATTATTCTGTTTCCCCAATTCAAATAAAAGAAAATGTGTCCATGAGACACGGATGCCTCCGCCGGCAAACAGGAATTAGATGAACGACAGACCTGAAATGATGAGATACGGTTTATGCTTCAGACGATACGGTTTATGCTTCAGACCAAATATCAAATCATTGCAGCTTGTGTTACACAAGCGAAGAAATCTTTGACGAAAATTTTGTCATTAAACAATCACCAAAATTCAATCAAAATGTCAGCAAACAGGAAGTAGATGGACGACAGGCCTGAAAAGGGGAGACACGTTACAACTCACTATGATAATGCTTCAGACCAAATATCAAATCATTCCACTTTACACAAGACAAGAAAACCTTGACGAAAATTTCGGACCTACGAACGTTCGTACGTACGGACGGACAAGGCTAAAACATAATGCCCCCGTCGCCTAAAGGCGGGGAAAAACATTATTTTCCTATAATGTTTTGCAAAAGGCATCTAATATGTATGCATAAGTTTATAATATTAACATTCTTTCAGAGGAGAAAATTTAAGATATTTATATGGCTTAAGGTTTGTTGTATATTTAGAGGACTTTTCAGCTTCTAATCTTTGTGGTTGAGGTACGGATTTAAATTTTATATTGGAAAAAAATCTACATTGTTGGAAAACTGTTCAAAACTTAATTTTCTTCTAAATAACTTTGTATTTGAGTATATTGATTTTTCCTGAGTTGCTTCCCTTAGACTGTTGCCACACTATTAAAGCTGTATGATGGTTTCTTCCTTGCTATATATTTTGCTTATTTGTCTTTCATCTATCCTGTTCCTTTTTTTTCTGTCTATTTGTCTCAGGAGCCTTCTGCATAACATTCGTCATGCATTAACCAACCACCTGCTTATAAAGGCAGACATGTTTATTCAAGAAGTGGTCGCATTAGAGGGGTTCTACTGTACGTCTTGATTCAACTGTCATTAATGCAAATATTGAGCTTAGCTCAAAGTTTAACAGTCCGTATCGAAATGGCAGAATAACCATGGTGGAGGAAAGACTATTGGTGTACCTTGACCAAAATATTGTGCATCCCAGAATGGAGGAGAGTCAAATTGGGTTAAGATTAAAACAAAATCATATTCATACCTTTATGCGTATTTTAGCCCAAAAACTGCGGACACCAATTGTTACTGCGGACACCAATTGTTACTGCGGACACCAATTGTTACTGCGGACACCAATTGTTACTCAATTGTTACTGCGGACACCAATTGTTACTGCGGACACCAATTGTAACTGCGGACACCAATTGTTTTGAAAATTTGGACAGAAATCTGGAAAATGCGTTTGAGACCTCAAGAAATGTGTTAGTATTGGGAGACCTAAATGTGTTAGTATTGTGAGACCTAAATGTGTTAGTATTGGGAGACCTAAATGTGTTAGTATTGGGAGACCTAAATGTGTTAGTATTGGGAGACCTAAATGTGTTAGTATTGTGAGACCTAAATGAGACCTCAAGAAATGTGTTAGTATTGTGAGACCTAAATGTGTTAGTATTGTGAGACCTAAATGAGACCTCAAGAAATGTGTTAGTATTGGGAGACCTAAATGTGTTAGTATTGGGAGACCTAAATGTGTTAGTATTGTGAGACCTAAATGTGTTAGTATTGGGAGACCTAAATGTGTTAGTATTGTGAGACCTAAATGTGTTAGTATTGGGAGACCTAAATGTGTTAGTATTGGGAGACCTAAATGAAGGTTAGTATTGGGAGACCTAAATGTGTTAGTATTGTGAGACCTAAATGTGTTAGTATTGGGAGACCTAAATGTGTTAGTATTGGGAGACCTAAATGAGACCTCAAGAAATGTGTTAGTATTGGGAGACCTAAATGAGACCTCAAGAAATGTGTTAGTATTGGGAGACCTAAATGAGACCTCAAGAAATGTGTTAGTATTGGGAGACCTAAATGAGACCTCAAGAAATGTGTTAGTATTGGGAGACCTAAATGAGACCTCAAGAAATGTGTTAGTATTGGGAGACCTAAATGAGACCTCAAGAAATGTGTTAGTATTGGGAGACCTAAATGTGTTAGTATTGGGAGACCTAAATGTGTTAGTATTGGGAGACCTAAATGTGTTAGTATTGGGAGACCTAAATGTGTTAGTATTGGGAGACCTAAATGAAACGTGTTAGTATTGGGAGACCTAAATGAAATGTGTTAGTATTGGGAGACCTAAATGAAGTGTTAGTATTGGGAGACCTAAATGAAGTGTTAGTATTGGGAGACCTAAATGAAGTGTTAGTATTGGGAGACCTAAATGAAGTGTTAGTATTGGGAGACCTAAATGAAGTGTTAGTATTGGGAGACCTAAATGTGTTAGTATTGGGAGACCTAAATGTGTTAGTATTGGGAGACCTAAATGAAGATCTTTTGAATCCAACTTTTCATAACCTGAAAAACTTACTTCTTACTAACTCTATGCAGAATGTTATACTTGAACCTACAAAACAACAAGCCGTTTTAGATCCTATTATTTTAACACTGGATATTCGACCTTTCAATGCAATTGGCGACCATCATGCAACTTATATATCTATACCATTTCCTTATGAAGTACATCCCAGTTATGAAAGAATTGTTTAGTATGATAAAAGAGCTGACTTTTAAGCAACAGACTGAATATGAATGACTGGTCAATTTTGAATGAACATTCAGTACATGATATATGCAGTATATTTACGGAAACGTTTATACGTGTAGAACTCATTAGCACTTGCATAAAATCAAAAAGGTTCGTATAGACCTGACTACTAGCCCTGGCATGACAGTGAAATTAGAAAATATCAAGAAAATAAGATCGCTTTATGGTAAATGTCACATAATCGGGTAAACCCCAAGACTGGTTAAAAATTAAAAATCTTAAAAATAAAGCTAATAATTTAAAAAACACGCTATGGAACTTTTTATTAATTCAATTGAAATTAATCTTACTAATCTCGACACTAATGACAAAAAAGATTTTGGAAAATAATTCGCCACTTTGTAAATAGTTCTGATTCATCATGCATACCACATTTATGTTCTTCTAATAAGGATGATAATCACATTTAAATTTTTACCACTGATAAAGAAAAGGCTAATTGCCTCAATGACTACTTTGCACCAATTTCACGAATTGACGACACTAATGCCCAACTTCCTACAGTATCATTTAAGACTCACAGTAAATTACTTTCAGAGATCACTATATTAAAAGAGGAAATTGAAAAAATTGATAAAATTACTACCTGTCAACAAGGCTTATAGACAGACCTTATTGCTCACAAAATTCTAAAGGGATGTGTATCTGCAATTTCAGGACCTTTATTTATACTAATCAACAGGTCACTCAGTAATGGTTCTTGTCCTCACTCTTGGAAAATTGCACATATTACACCCATTTTGTAAAAAAGTGGACAAATCTGCACCTTCTAACTATAGGCCTGTCTCACTACTTAGTTGTGTTGGCAAACTGTTTGAAAGACTTGTGTTTAACATATTTATAGTTTCCTACTTGATATTAATCCAGTCAGGTTTTCTGCCAAATCATTCAACTGTACACCAATTGATTGATATCTATCACCATATCGGTCAAAGTTTTAAAAACAACTAATTTTCTTGTATGTACAGTAAAACTTCTCTAAACAAGATTTCTAGTACAAAAGAATTAATATACTTTTAGGCAGGTGGCTGCTTAATGCAGGATGAATGTCATGCAGAAAGCTCCTGTAGAAGCTTTCTGCATGACTTTCACCCTGCATTAAACTGCCACCTGTCTCCAAGACCGATATTTATACTAAATTTGACGTCCGGTTTAGAGAGGTTTTACTGTATTTGTGTGATATTTTCAAAGTCTTTGACAGGGTATTTCACAAAGGCCTTATTTTTAAGCTTTATGAAAATGGCATTGATGGTAAACTTCTTGACCGGATTTCTAATTAGTTGCAAAATAGATACCAAAAGAGTTGTTCTTCAATCAGGAACACCTGCTTTGTAGCCTGTTACTGCATATGTGCTTCAGGACATCTTCTATTGTTCAAGATATTGAAGGGATGCTGAATCATGACTTAGGTTTAACCCCCCGGTGACTTTTGTCACTGACCGTTCCAAGGCGGTACTTCCATCTCCCTCCTATTGTATGTTTGTTTTGTCTTTGTGCGTCTCTTGTTGTTTTTTCTACTTATGTACATTTGCTGTTTCCTTGTGTTGCTGTTCGGGCGAGTGTTTGTTCTGTATGTGGTGTTTCCTGCATGACTCATTTTTGTACTTTTACAGCAAATGTCTATGTGGTCAAAACAATGGCTTGTCAATTTAATTAGGACTAACAAACCAGAAAATTACTATTCTCTCTGAAAAGGATGCTATTAATCCCAGACTGATTTTGAGAACAGTAATATAACATTTGTGGACTGTCATAAACATTTAGGGTTAACACTTAAACACAATGACCAGTGGTCAGTCCACATTGAAACCATTTTGAGTATTGCTTCGAAACACTAAATATTATGAGAAAATTAACATGTACCCTCTCAAAAGCCGCGTAAAACCAAAACCTTTTATCGTACGCTAGACCAACATTGGAGTATGCTTCTATAGTTTGGGATGGCTATACTCATAGTGACTCCGAAAATAAAGAATGAATCTGCCCGATTAGCTACTGGTCTAACTAGATCTGTTTCTCTAGTCAGTCTCTATAGAGATTGTAGACGGGAATATATACATAAAAATACTGATTCATGTTCAACGCTTCTACAGAATCAGTGCCATCTTATATAAATGATTTAATTCCACAACAAATAAGAGATCTTAAATACAGTAAAACCTCGATTATTCGAATTTTCGGTATAGAAGAATTTAGACCCTTTTAGGCAGGTGGCTGCTTAATGCATGGTGAAAGTCGGGCAGAAAGCTCCTAGAGGAGCTTTCTGCATGACTTTCACCATGCATTAAGCTGCCACCAGTCTTAAAGATCGATAATAATACGTATTTTAGCGTTCGAATAATAATCGAAGTTGTACTGTATTATGAACTCCGAAACAGGAACGTTTTCGGATCTGTCCAAACCAGAGAATGCATCTCATTATTTCTTAAAATACAGACTTTATACTGCTCAACGAATAGAGCTGTTTCAAGAAACAATGGCACTCCATCCGTTAAATATTGAATTACTGCTTTTTGGAGAGAAGGTCCTGTTATGAGCAACATTGTTGTTTTATCTGAAGCAGTTCAACATTACATACTGTTTTCGTTATTTACAGTTGATCCCCAGATCATTATCTTACGTGATAAATGTCACTCAGAGCGCCAGATACAATCATATACCGGCGGTGGGTGATAGCTATTACGTAAGATTTCATCAATTAAGATGCGATAAGAATCAAAATAAGCTTGCTAAGATGAGATCCTTTGTGTATAATTGATCTGTCAAAAAAAAAGTCACGGGACATATTAAAAGGTGTCCCCTGATGCAGGGAGTCACAATTTAGAGTTAGACAAGACAAGGAAACATGCTAGGCCGTGCTAGATTTCTAGTACTCAGGATATCCTGACTAAATTATTTTACTTTCATATAGATGCGTTTTATCTTGGACTTGTTATTTTACTGTTTGTGGATTACCACTGTTATACTATACGAACTGGAACTCCAGGATATATAATAAATTCATATAAAATACTTTCGGATCAGTGTTCCATCTACCAACTCCACATTCTACGGTTTAACACCTGATCGTTACTACAGTCAACAATACAGCGTTACTACATTACTGAGATAAAAAGAGAGATTCAGTTGCTAAATGACCTAGTATATGTTCTAAATACATTGACTAACTCTGAAGTTACTTCACTATTAACCGATTCCCTCATATTAAGGCCTTTTGACGACATTTTAAAATTCACCTTTTGAAACATAGTCTATGAGGGAAAGGGATAATATATGTGTGCGAATATGCCCCTACATTCTTCTATTTTCTACTGGTTTATCCTGCAGACTCTCCCTCTCTTTCTAACACACACACATACTCTCTCTCTCTCTCTCTCTCTCTCTCTCTCTCTCTCTCTCTCAATACTTCTATCTCAGTCACACTCTATTTCTTTCACTTTCATTATTTGAATATGTGCATGTTTTGTTTAGCTTGACTGTAATTTTGCTACATACTTTCATACGTTATTACTACATTCAATGTAGCGGAAGGGCTTTATCTAAGTTGGAAGAACTTGTCCAAATCCATTGCTGTTTATCATGAAATAAAATATGTTTAAACGTAAAACTGTAAAATCAGATCTATTTTATTTCATAAGCAAAAAGAGCAGACTTTGATCAGACAGTAATAAATAACGATGCAATGAAAAATACCGCCTTATCTATGACTGAATTACTGGCTAAGAATAATTTTATGGAAATCGCTTCAGCTCGGTTACACTACAAACAATGTGTTTGGTTGTCATTTTTTTTTATTTGGATAGAAACTTCAAATACATCGTGAGATATACAATTCCAGCTACATTTAGGAAACTGATCAAAATGGCACAAACAAGCAATGATACCAACACGGAAAAAATTAAATACATGTAGCTATTTTGCTTTACAATGTTCTCTGCGTAAAACTGTAATTACTATATTCTTGCACAACGTCCTCTGATGTCAAAGCGAATATTCTCAAACAAATACACACGTCTGTAGATGTAGTCCATTCCGTTCTTCTTTGTCAGATACACTAAAACCTCTCTAAACTGGAATTCTAGTTCAAAAGAATTTAGATACATTTAGGCAGGTGGCTGCTTATAGCAGGGTGAAAGTCATGCATAAAGCTCCTAGAGAAGCTTTATGTATGATTTTCACCCTGCATTAAGCTGCCACCTGTCTCCAAGATCGATATTTATACTAAATTTAACACCCGGTTAAGAGGGGTTTTACTTAAGTACGTACGGGTATGGTTATAAGCCCATTCAGAGCTACCCTCCATACTTTTGACTGAAAAAGGAAATAATAAAATGTTGATAAACACTCGCAAAGTGCGCGATTTCGTCTTGTAGACTAGGGGTACTCCTGGATATATTGCTGCATTGCGAATACTTTCTTTGTTCTGAATATCTTAGCGCCTTCTGCAGTTAGTTCGCAACACTGATAAAAGATAGGAACTTGTCTTATAATATGCGCCAATACCATGTCTCTATATTATATATACGCCTTTAAAATCCTCAGGAAATAGAGGTAGACTCTAGATCAGTGGTCTTCTGTAGGTGCGAGCTGATCAGGCCTGTCCTGTTGCATTAACAAACAAGTGAGGTTTTACGCAAGCGTAAAATGGCTGCCTAACATGTAGCAGGTAGCAAGATCCGCAGTGTAAACCAATAAGTGGATTATATATTGTACTTGCAGAATAACAAACAATAAAGGAAACAGTTGTAAATGAATGGAAATCAGAGAAAGAACATATAACACTTTTATCAAACTAGATCTATATAACCAAAAGACAAAAGTGAGTTAACAATGCTCATGTCATCATTACTGAAAATAAAATGAATCAAACATAATATTGGCTAATTCAAAAGTGAATAACGTAATGAAAATTAAGGCTGAAGTCAAAATTAGAAAGATAGTGGAGTAATGCTAGACAAAGCGTTGCACAAAACGCAAGACCACGTGGGCTTTTTGTAATGTTCTGTCCTGCATTATGGTTCCGGCAGAAAATATCTGAATGTCTTGGTCGTGTTTGAGAGGTTTTGTTGTGTTTGCATTTTTATTATGCAAAGTTACAGTGTAGCTTTGTAATAAATAGTTTTTGTTACTTTGTAATAAAAACAGTTTGTGATCAACAGCTGACGGTTTTTCACTTGTTCACGCCAATCATCAGCAAATCAGAGTTTAAAGTCCCATTGTTTGAGCGTGGAATACACACGCGACGAGGTAACGATTTAATATGTCTGGATGCTAATATAAAATGGATTTAAAACAAAAGCACGTAAAGTTAGAATTAAGAAATACAAAAATGACATACGAAAAGAAAACAATATTCTGGTTTCAACCAAGATTCGAACTCTCATCTCCTAAACCAAGTGTTATCCCTGCGCCACGCCGCCTTATGCTAATTATGTAAATCAATTATACTTAAGTCACTAGCATCCCAACGACATACAAAATCGAAAGGGCGCAAATGTTCGTTTCCGTAATACACGTTTTAATATTTGCTTAAAAAAGCGCAAAAACAAATCATGAAATCTAATTGCAATTATAAGTACACTATTTGCTTTTAATTAATATAAACATGCTGCATTCCTGTTCATCAATGACATTTGTTGTTGGTTTGTAATTATCTCCTTTTTGTTGTTTTTGTAATTATCTCCTTTCGATTAATGAAAAACGCTTCCAAATGCAGAAACAAGAATTCTTTCATAAAAATGTGCATATAAAATTAAACAAGAGGGCCAGAATGGCCCTGAAGCGCTCACCAGACAATCAGAGGAGATGATTTTCAAAGTTTTCACTATATGTTTCTACATAAAACTAGCCGGCCCTGGGGCGGGCCAATTTTGACCCAAGGGGCATACTTTATATAACTTTTGTAGAGGACTTGGACATGATGCTATGAGCCAAATATGAAAGCTGAGAACCTTTCAGTTTCATAAGATTTTCAAAGTTTGCTCTATATGTTTCTACTGAAAACTACCCACCCCTGGGACGGGGTCAATTTTGACCCCAGAGCCATAATTAATATAACTTTTGTAAGGGACCTGAAGATGATGATACATGAGTTCATATTATTATTCATATCTTAACTTATTTTTAACCCTTCCCCTGTTCTATGTATATTCAAAATTTCAATACCTACTGAATAGTCATGGACAAAATAGTTATAATGAAAAATAGAAAGTGTAGCCATTTTAGAAAGTAATGAAAAACATCTTTCAAATTCCATTAACACACAGAGTAGACCCTAATTAGACAGCTGCTAAAGGAGCCGCCTGATCTGGGTCTGCTCTGTTTGCAAATGCATGAAAAGGCATTTATCTGAGGGAAAGGCTTAAGTAAACATATTATAAGTACATTGTATATTGTACACAAAAATGGAAATAATTTAATGCAATTTTCACTATATAATATCATAAGTAAACATAGCAGATTGATCATATGGCTACTAAATGAGCCATCTAATCTGGGTCTACTCTGTTTGCAATGGTGCAGAAATGCATAATTATGGAGCAAAGGGTTAATTGTCTGTGCAATAGGCCAGATCTAAAAATATCAGTTGTCTACCCAGAAGGGAGGCAACCCAGTTGTTATCAAAAGTGCAAAGGGAGACCTAGCACAGTTTGGATTCTGATCTGACGCATATGTAACTTCAAATTACATATGTGTCAGATCAGAATCCAATATTGTACTTCATAATTGTTTTGTACAAGAGAGTTAATTGTAAGATTGACATGTATTAAAAAACAATGTGAACAATCTTAGACAAGCAGACAACAATTCTGAAGCAGATAATACTGATACTGATAAAGAATGCTACAGCATAGAACACTTGACTTGTATTCAGCTAAACTTCACAAAAGATATACTGATAAGACTCTATATTGATATCTGAGAGTTTAATGTAGGACATAGATATGCAAAGAGCATTTTGAGAATTATCCACTTAGTTTTCTCAATCTAAAATGAGTGTTTGTTATTTATTTGGCTAAACACAATTTCTACTCTACTGATTAGACTAAGGGTAAAACCACTGGAACTGGCTATACTAGGTCAGTCTCAGTGGACTGGGTTGTAGGAGA
The DNA here is from genome assembly GCA_963576725.1 of Azorinus chamasolen. NCBI lineage: Eukaryota > Metazoa > Mollusca > Bivalvia > Cardiida > Solecurtidae > Azorinus > Azorinus chamasolen. The sequence continues at coordinate 794,314 of OY755242.1, read as the reverse complement.
AACCTTTAACCGCAGTTTCTGAAGTGAAAAAGCCTATTTTAAAGTATAACCCAAAGGGCAGGACCAATTTTAACCTCAGAACTATGATATTAACACAATTCTTAAAGGTAAACTAAGTTAATCCATACACCAAATATCTAAGCTCTGGGACATGTGGTTTTTGACAAGAAGATACTAGTGTTTAAACAGCAGGCAGCTACGGAAAACTTGCCACCCCTAGGGCGGGGCCAATTTTAACCCCAGGGACATGATTTATATTACTTTTGTAGAGGACCTATAGGTGATGATATGTGCCAAATATCAAAGCTGAGAACCTTCCAGTTTCAGAGAAGAAGATTTTCAAAGTTTCACTATATGTTTCTATTGAAAACTTGACACCCCCAGGGTGGGGCCAATTTTGACTCCAGGGACATAATTTATATAACTTTTGTAAAGGACCTATAGGTGAAGCTATGTGCCAAAGATGAAAGCTGCGCACCCTATAGATTCAGAGGAGAAGATTTTTAAAGGTTCAAATTGTTGACGACGGACGACGAACGACGCACGACGCACGCCGACGGACGACGGACATCAGGTGATCACAAAAGCTCACCCTGAGCACTTTGTGCTCTGGTGAGCTAAAAACAAAAACATTAGACGGAGTTTAAACAGTAATAAATTGGTACCCGTAATAAATATTGAAAAAAAAAGTTTGTGAATTTTAGAATAGATGAGTTAACACACTTTAAGGAAATTGTTCCAAAAATCTATTTTAGCCCTGGCGACCCACTTATGCAGCGGGCCGAAATTATTTACATATTTTTTTATAAAGGATCACAAAAGGATCATTCCTGCGTAATATAGTCAGAGGTCATGTCATGTAAGGAATTTGTCCCTAACATCTATATTTAGTTCTCTTGACCTAATTATTTCGTATGCTCAATTTTCTTTCATATGTTTTTTTCCTACTTTTTTTTTACATGTATATCTTTATTTACAATATTTGTAAAGCTAGGGTGACTTTGAGAGAAGTGTGAGGTTAGGACGTCCGTAAACCGGTTTAAACCCCCAGTGGTGTTTTTGCTGCTGACCGTGCCAAGGCGGTACTCTCTTTGCCACCCTTCTTTTTGTTTGCCTTGCGTCTTTGTGCTTGTGGTTTGTTCATGTTGTGGAACGTTTGTCACTGTTTCTTGCGTGGCTTTTGGTGTTTTCTGTGTTCATTTCGTGTGTTCATTTCGTGTGTTCATTTCGTGTGTTTGTGTGTGTGTGTGTGTGTGTGTTTGTGTGTGTGTGTGTGTGTGTGTGTGTGTGTGTGTGTGTGTGTGTGTGTGTGTGTGTGTGTGTGTGTGTGTGTGTGTGTGTGTGTGTGTGTGTGTGTGTGTGTGTGTGTGTGTGTGTGTGTGTGTGTGTGTGTGTGTGCGCGCGCGCGCGCGCGCGCGTGCGTGCGTGCGTGCGTGCGTGCGTGCGTGCGTGCGTGCGTGCGTGCGTGTGTGCGCACGCACGCACGTGCGTGCGTGTGCGTTTGGATGTGTGTGTGTGTCATGCTGTCTATCGGTGTTTTGGTGGTGGTTGCGTCTTGCATGTGGCTTTGCCTACTTGACTTTACTACTTTTCCATGTGACGTATAAGTTTCTACTTTGAAGCGGGATAGAGTACAGAACGAGTTTTCACAAATGTGTCACATTATCGTAATAATGAATTTATCACACATGTGTGAGGAATACGTACGACATATTCATATTTTTGAAAATTACGGTTCAACACAACGCCCATTGAAAAACTATATTTTTTCTTCCTAAGGTAGATCTAGATCTATTACAGATTCTAAAGAATAAGTACGCCCATCCCTTACTCACCACTCTTCTTGGTTTATAGGACAACACATCATTTCCCCATCGCCATTTCCTGGATGGTCCCGCCTTGGCTTGCATATACCCTCTCCGTTGTTGCACATCTAAACGAATTAGAATAGAGAGTACGCCTTTTAAACACATTTGCAAACAGAGTAGACCCATATCAGGCTGATCCTGATGAAAGCAAGACCTGCTCTGTTTGCTTATTGAATTATGTGTATATTTTAATAATTCTACATTTAGGGAAATAACTAAAACTGTTCCTACCACAGTAATGGACTTGATGAATGATACTTCTCCTCATTACACGCTTTCAACACTACATTTTTCAAGAGAAAATAATAACAGTTTATAACTCCAAAAGTACTGATACCAGAATTATGGGGCAATAATTCTGATTTTATTGAAGCCAGAGTTATGGACCTTGGCATTACACTCCCACTCATCCTGTTCTGTCCATGTATGAAGTTTCAATCAAATGGCATGAGCCATATAAGAGTTATCGTCCGTAAATAAAGTGTGCAAACATTTACAAGGGACAATAATTGCAATATTAGAAAAGCAAGAGTAATGGACCTTAGTCATGTCACGTCCATTGATCATGCTATTTCCATGTATGAAGTTTCAATTCAATGGCATGTGCCATATAGGAGTTATCGTCCGGACAAAAAAAAGTGTGAAAAAAATTACAAGGGATAATAACTGCAATATCAGTGAAGCCAGAGTTATAGACCTTAGGCATGACACTTCCTCTCATCATGACACTTCCATGTATAAAGTTCCAATCCAATTGCATGAGCCATACATGAGTTATCGTCTGGACAAAAAAGTGTGAAAACAGTTACAAGGGGCAATAACTCCAATATTAGTGAAACCGGGGTAATGGACCTTGTGCATGACACTTCTTCTTATCATGATTTTTCCAAGTATGAAGTTTCAATCCAATGGCATGAGCCATATAGGAGTTATCTTCCGGACAAAAAAGTGTGAAAACCATCACAGGGGACACTAACTCCAATATTAGTGAAGTCAGAGTTATGGACCTTGTGCATTGCACTTCCTCTTATCATGATCTTTCCATGTATGAAGTTTCAAATCAATGGCATGAGCCATATAGAAGTTATCGTCCGGACGAAAAAACTGTGTGAACTTTTTGCGCAAAAACTCCAATATAAATGAAGCCAGAGTTATGGACCTTGTGTATGACACTTTTTCTGATTATGCTCTTTCCATGTATGAGGTTTCAATCAACTGGCATCATGCATATTGAAGTTATCGTCCGGACAAGAAAGTGTGACGGACGGACAGGCGGACAGACAGACAGGCAACTCTCACGAAACCAATATGTCTCCCCCGTATAAATATGGGGGGTGGCATAATGATAATTTTGCGCAAAATTCTAGATAGAGAAGAATCCCCAAAATGCGGACACTAAATGAACCACTATTGTTTACTGTATTTCATACTCACAACATAGTCTTTCGCCCTTTTCCCAGCACATTCATTGTTCGGTCTGGCAGTCACACAGTAGACCACTAGTAAGCATATCAGCAGCTGATAAACAAACGAAAAGGAGTTTATAATAATAATAATAATAATAATAATAATAATAATGACTTTATTTAACGAGGCTACACATTTAGGTAAACCCAATCTTCCATGTGGGCCTCAGTTTACCATTATTGTGAATAATTAATTCTCCTAAAAGCCTGACCTGTTGCAATTTGTACTCTTATCCCCTTCACACAATTTCTTAATTGTGTTGACAAACAGTTTGGATCCTGATGATGAGCCGATCTACTCGGCATCTATTCTGGATCCAAACTCTTCACATACGTTCCTCATGCCACGCTTAGCATGAGAAAGGTTTTATTACGTACGTATTATTATCACATAATATACTGTATGGGAGTGCCGAAACAGAAACTCGTTTACTATATTGACTATTACACTTGTTACAGCTCGTGTCATGTATTATAGTAAAATCGTTTCATAACAAACAATTTGTAACGAACACTCTGTTTATGTATTTAACTTAAGGTATGGTGCGATCGATAACATTTAACGGTATGGATCTAGATAAGACATTCTGGTGCTTATTCTGAAAAGAAATTGACAACCTTTTTCGAGAGTGATAATAACAATCAGCCCGGTTTCCAAATGATGCTACATGTTATATTTAATGACAAATTCAATTCAATTTAATTGTTTATTGCATAATCAGGCCTCCGGCCTATACACAAAATGCACATGTTAATGCAAACGTAGTGTCATATTGTAGAGATTTAATGACAAAGAGCAAAAGCAAAAAGTAGTTTAAATTCAAACAGTAAAACAGTTATATTCACTCATCGAGTCAAAGTATATATACATATGTAGACCTTACATAAACACCCATACTTACATACATCTATACATATATACAGTTGAACTTCGATAAGTCGAACTTCAAGGGACCGTACAAATTAGTTCGAGATAAAAGATGTTCGAGTCATCCGATTTCTAATTTGAACGATTTGTCAAGACCACAGCTTAATACAGGTCTAAAATAATGCTGAAAACTCCTGTAGGAGTTTTCAGCATAACTTTAGACCTGTATTAAGCTGCCACATGTGTTTCTAAATATCTGTAGCGATACATTTTAGAGCAATTCTGTAGTGGAAGGACTGGCCTTTTTGTTCGAGTTATCCCGAAGTTCGAGTTATCCGAGTTCGAGATATCGAGGTTCGACTGTATCTATATCTATACTCATACACAAATACACATACATATTCACATACACATATATACACATATGCATATACATATGCATACACACATACATGCGTGTACCCATATACATACATATGTACATGCAAACGTGAAACAATGATAATCATTTAACAATTCAAACCCTCAGTACGTATCCATCTTGTATGAAAATTCTGCAGATATAGTTATTGTAATGAAATGATTTAGGTTTAATGAATTAAGTTCACGATATAATATCCTCCTAAAATAGTCACAGACAGATAATAATGATAATATTCCATTCATCTTTAGTTTTACCATTATTCATAGGAGTTTTAAATCCTTCCATATAAAGAAAATCAGTTCATGCTTCAAATGCATAATACAAATCCATTGCAAGATTTCATATAATGGTTTCATTTGAAGATGACACAAGTCTACAAAAGTTTTCATAATTTGCATTTGTTACAAATAGTTCCTTTATATATTTCAATCGGATGTCGCTGTATAAAGGACAAATTAAAACAAAGTGGTATTCGTCCTCTAGAAAGCATTCACAGTATACACAATGTATGTCTTCTAAAATAATATGGTGTCTACCTTTTTCAATCATTAAATTACGACATGAAACTCTGAAGGGAGCCAAACAGTTTCTATATCTATGGCGTTAATATATGGTTCTCTAGCGAATGCAAAATGGGCAGAAAATGCTGAAGACATACTGTAGAAACATGTCTTTTCCCCCCATAACTGAACATGTTTGCTATGTATGGTATGGAGGAAGAAAGTTATGCCCAAAACCGGATATTTGCATTTGCGCACATCGGCATATCATTTGCGGATTTTTCCTTCGTTTGCTCACAAAAAGGCTTCAGTGGCGCACAAGGTTTTACTATCAAATGGGACTAGGAACTTTCTGTATTACTTTCGTCCTGCATTAAGCAACCACCAGTTTTGTTTTTAATCTGGAATGTTTGTTCATATGATATGTGATCACTAGAGGCAGGTACTACACGTACGTGAAAAACATCAACCTTTTAATTGCACACATCGTCATTAATTTAACGCTTTGATGAATTCGAAGGGCATCCGATGTTTATGCAAAGTCATTATAACATAAATTAACACAAAAACAGATTTTATCATTTAATGGTAAAAGTCAATCGGGCATGCATTTGATTTTGCGTTCGACGTAACAAATGTGGGTTTATGCAATTTAGTATAGGGCAGTTGACACTAGAACCTCTCTGGTAGATTAATGCAGGGCGAAACTCATACAGAAAGCTCATACGTACATGTATGAGAAATGTATACATACAGAAAGCTCATACATAACGTATCTGAATCCTTCTGGAATGGAATTCGATTTAAAGGGGTTTTAGGGATTTTATTGTACAGTAAAAACTCTGTAAACCGGAATTTTCATAAAGAACACATTAGCTTTTTAGGCTTTTTAGGAGCTTTCTGTGTGAGAGCCTTGTATAGCAAGAAGAGATATAGATAAATGAATGTTCATAGTGGGTGTAATAAAAACATCAAGAACAGATTTGGCATTTATTTATTTTTTAAAAATGATAGAGATAAATTCAAATATTGAGAAGTATCCATTGGTCATAGATGCAGGGCTGGTATCTGAAAATAGAAACACATTTTGACAATGATTTGTTGAATAGATAAGAATACCGTTGAACTGATGAACAGTATAACTTTTCTTCTCTGAGCTCTTATGATTTCTCTACACTCTATACTACTCTACCTCACCATCTTATAAAGGATAAACTGATTACATTAATTGAAAAATCATTTGCCAGAGAAAACAAAATGTTCATTGCTTGTAATGTTCAATGTTCATTCTTTTCGAATCCAGAAGTTGAACATTACACAATGTGGACTTGCCTTGATGTTTGTAGACCTCTTACCTTTCTTTTAGATAATATATTTGTGCGTTATGGAGGTACCATATATCGCCAAGTTGTTGGTATACCCATGGGTAAAAATTGCGCCCCTCTTGTTGCAGATTTGTTTTTGTATTGCTATGAGAGTGATTTTATGCTTAGCTTAAAACCTGATACACAGACCGATATTGTTAATGCTTTTAATAAAACTTCAAGGTATTTAGACGATATTTTGAATTTAGATAATTCTTATTTTGAAACTATGATTTCTTCAATTTACCCAAAAGAACTGTCTTTAAACAAAGCGAATCAATCTGACATCATAGCTTCATTTTTAGATTTGAATCTTTCAATTACAAATGATAAAGTTTCGTCCAAAATATACGATAAAACAGAATATTTTAATTTAGTTCTAACAGCTAAACTTCTTAAGCAAGGTTACAGATATCACAAACTTCTAAATTTTCTAAATTTTATTATCGAAATTTACCACTCATTAGTAAATATAAATGCAATCTACGGACGTTCCTGCAACAAGGCATTTCTCAACCAGACTTTTATGGGGATGTTATCTACAAACTTAGGAAAATTCGGGGTCATATCCATTTTCATGATTGGTTTATAAAACGCATTAAAACATTTAAGAAGACAGGTTATGATCCCATTATATTGCAACGCAATGCATGTTTGGTTATCGACCCTTTTACAGTCGGTAGCTACGCTTCCCTCTTTGCTTGCGCGATGACAGGCCGAGGGTAGTACTCTATGATGGTGTACTCTTAAACTCGGATACGGGATGAGCTTACCAGACTCATGTATTACTTTTTCCCTGTCGTGCCCTTAACAGCTTACCTGCAGGTGCTCTGACTTCAGCAAAGTCATTGAGTACATATTTGACGGATTGTCACAGTTATTATGCTATGTTTTACATGTTTTCCTGTGTTCACCGTCGCTTATGGTGTGGGTAAGTCCGGCGGGGATACCTTTATTTACACTATTTGTAAAGCTAGGGTTGACTTTGAGAGAAGTGTGAGGTTAGGACGTCCGTAAACCGGTTTAAACCCCAGTGGTGTTTTTGCTTCTGACCGTGCCAAGGCGGTACTCTCTTTGTCACCATTCCTTTTGTTTGCCTAACGTCTTTGTGCTTGTGATTTTGTTCATGTGTGGAGTGTTTGTCTAGTTCTTGTGTGTCTGTTGATGTTTTCTGTGTTATCTCGCGTGTGAGTGTGCGTTTGGGTGTGTGGTTGTGTGTGTGTATGTGTGTGTCATGCTCTCTATCGGTGTTTTGGTGGTGGTTGCGTCTCGTATGTGGCTTTGCCTGCTTGACTTTACTACTTTTCCATTTATGTAACTTTTGGTGACGTAATTCAACAGTATGTTGTTGCCATGGATAAAATGACAATACAGTGAATCAAACATTAATTTGGGGGGTCTGCTTCTTGAGACACAAGATTTTAAGAAACTCAAAATATTTGAGAGTTGCTTCTTTTTATGAAGCAAGCCTTCAATATTTTGTTAGACTTGCTCTTTCTGTCAAGCATGCTCAATGTTTGGGTCTGTTTTCTGTTTCACATGGGGTTTGCTTCTTTTTGAATCAAACCTCTTGGAGCAGGACTTTTATTGAAACAGACCTCTGTCGAGGTTTGCTTCTTTTTGGGGTTTGTTTCTTTTTGAAGCATACCTCTGTTGAGGTTGGCTTATTTTTGGGGTTGCTTCATTTTGAAGCAGACCTCTCTTGAAGAAGGCCTCTGTTTAGGTATGCTTCTTTTGGGGGTTTGCTTCTTTTTGAAACAGACCCGTCTTGAAGCAGGCCTCCGTTTAGGTTTGCTTCTTTTGGGATTGCTTCTTTTTCAAGCAGACCTCTCTTGAAGCAGGCCTCTGTTTATGTTTGCTTCTTTTGGGGGTTTGCTTCTCTTTGAAGCATACCTCTCTTGAAGCAGGCCCTGTTTATGTTTGCTTCTTTTGGGGCTTTGCTTCTTTTTTAAACAGACCCCTCTTGAAGCAGGCCTCTGTTAAGGTTTGCTTCTTTTTGGGGTTTGCTTCTTTTGAAGCAGACCTCTCTTGAAGCAGGCCTCTGCTTAGGTTTGCTTCTTTTGGGGATTTGCTTCTTTTTGAAACGGACCTCTCTTGAATCAGACCTCTGTTAAGGTTTGCTCCTTTTGGGGTTGCTGAGTTTTTTAAGCAGACCTCTCTTGAAGCAGGCCTCTGTTTAGGTTTGCTTCTTTTTGGGGTTTGTTTCTTTTTGAAGCATGCCTCTGTTGAGGTTGGCTTATTTTTGGGGTTACTTCATTTTGAAGCAGACCTCTCTTGAAGCAGGCCTCTGTTTAGGTTTGCTTCTTTTGGGGGTTTGCTTCTTTTTGAAACAGACCCGTCTTGAAGCAGGCCTCCGTTTAGGTTTGCTTCTTTTGGGATTGCTGGATTGCTTCTTTTTTAAGCAGACCTCTCTTGAAGCAGGCCCTGTTTATGTTTGCTTCTTTTGGGGGTTTGCTTCTTTTGAAGCAGACCTCTCTTGAAGCAGGCCCTGTTTATGTTTGCTTCTTTTGGGGGTTTGCTTCTTTTTTAAACAGAGCCCTCTTGAAGCAGGCCTCTGTTAAGGTTTGCTTCTTTTTGGGGGTTGCTTCTTTTGAAGCAGACCTCTCTTGAATCAGGCCTCTGCTTAGGTTTGCTTCTTTTGGGGATTTGCTTCTTTTTGAAACGGACCTCTCTTGAATCAGACCTCTGTTAAGGTTTGCTCCTTTTGGGGTTGCTGAGTTTTTTAAGCAGACCTCTCCTGAAGTAGGTCTCTGTTTAGGTTTGCTTCTTTGTGGGGTTTGCTTCATTTTTAAGCAGACCTCTCTTGAAGTAGGCCTCTGTTTAGGTTTGCTTCTTCTGGGGTTGCTGCTCGTTAGGTAAGTCCATATTGTGCGATTCGCTTCTCCCGTTGGTGAGCAGCCCTCTGTTGAGGTTTTGCTTCATTTTGGAGTTGCTTCTTTTTTAAGCAAGTCCATAATTTTATGTTTTGCTTCTCTCTTACAGGAAGCAGACCTCTTTGCTTCTTTTTAAGCAAAGTCCATACTTTGTGGTTTGCTTATTTCTGAAGCCGATCAATGTTTTTTGCTTCTATTTGAAGGTTTATATCTTAATTTAGACCTATTGTGGTTTTAGAAATATACCCATAGGTTAATAGAATTGTGGTTTTGCAATTTTGGGGGAATATTTCATTCATAAGTTCCTACTCGTTTGTTCTTTTTTGCGTTTGATGCTACAGTTGGTGCGCAAATATCCCATAAAAGGGACAAACAACGAGAAAGGGAAAGAGATATTAACGCGCCATCTGGAGATTGATACCTAGAGGTCTGACTGTCTTGAGTTTCATGATCCAATATCGTTCAATTCTACCTCGCAATTTCATTGATCGTTGGTTATCTGAAAGGCGTATGTATTGAGTAAAGGGTCAGTCAGTGTCCATGTGCCAACAAACATACAGAGTAGACTCTGACCAGACAGCTCCTATAGATGACGGCCGATACGGGTCTATTCAGCATGCAAAGACTACGAAAAGCGTATCTATTAGGCAAAGGGTTAGTGTAAATGTACCACCCCACAGGCGTTGGGCTCATGAAATATGTCTAAAATAAGTTAAAATGTCCCTAAATTGACGTTTTGTAACATTTGGGGCCGAAAAATAAAGCTTGGGCGTTTTGAGACAAAGCTGAAATTTCGTCTATTCTATATAAGAGAAATTTCAGCTTTGTCTCAAAACGCCCCAACGCCTGTGTACCACCCCATGCCCCATGCCGTATGAAGTGAGCTTCGCTTGCGGGAGACAATGCAGTGTCCATATTAGCTTAACCAATACAAACAAGCATTTGTAATACAACCCACGAGAACATTTTAAGAAGCTGAATCCAAATTGTGATACGCTTGTCGAAACGAAACACAAGTCTTATCAATTGGATGGGAAATATATCCTAACTATCCAAATATGACAAGTTTCTTAACCCCTTTCTCCATAAATACTTGTTTACGAAATAGTTACATCTTGTATACTTATATTATAACATGGGGTTTTCTTATACTGGCGATTGGACATAAGAAAGTTTGGTCATTAAAAAAAGAAGCCACAGAGTCATATGAATAACGTTTCATAAACAAACAGAGCAGATCCCGATCAGACGATTCCTACAGGGGCACCTGTTAAGGGTCACATCCGTTTGACGGACAGAAGGGTGTAAATACGAAGTAAATCGTTGAAGCAAACAAATACGTATTGCTATCCATACAGAATTCATCCGTGCAACACATTTGATATCAAGACAGCCCTATCAGTACCTCGCATTAAAGAATGCGTGTCACGGTAGACCCTGTACACCACGAATATTCATGTAAGAAATGATGACTACATGAATACCAATAAAACCAACTGACATGATAACAATGGACACTGATAACAATGGACACGCTAACGTTTGACCAAAGCAGAAAACGTAGTGTTACGTCTATATTATAGCACAAACAAACAGAGCGGACCCAGGCCGGACGGCTCCTATAGATGACGTCCGATCCGGGTCTACTCAGTATGCAATAAGCACACGGAGAGATCCCGATCGGACGACCCCTACAGGGTCCCCTTTGGTTGGCCTTCTTCGTCCGGAAGATGAAGGGACCCACTCATGCAGTAAACGGTTGCAGCAAATAAACACGTATTGATATTTATACAAAATTCATCTGTGTATCACATTTGAGATCAAGACAGTTATATTAATAGATCACATTAAAACATGAGTAACATTGTAGGCACGCTGTTAAGTTAACCCCTTACAGCTTGGATAATCATGTAAGTAATAACGACAACATTAATAGTAATTAAAAACTACTGTTTCAGTAGCAAATGTGCACAGTCACTATTGACCATGGCAGGAATCTAAATTATATCTTAAGCAAACAGAGCAGACCCCTGCCAGACGGCTCCTATATATAGGTGACATCTGATCTGGATCTTCTCTGTGTGCAAAGGCGTTAGAGGACGTATTTGTTGGGTAAAGAGTTGATTTACATGTACTAACCCCATACCGGATGAGATGAGTTACATTGGATGACAATACAATATTTACAGTATGACCAATATATATAAGCTAATGCACAAGAAAAATTATTGATGCAGTGCATCAACAAAGTCGCCGAAATTATGTTTCAACATCATCTGTGTAAAGATCAGTGCGCTTAAGGCAATCTTTGTACAGCAAACTGTGTATAAATATGTTTGATTGTACTGAAAATACTTTTATTAACGTCTGTTGCGCTGCATTTCAGGGCCTTTAACCTTTAGCCAGGTGATCTTGAGTTGTCCATCTTTTATTGGGTACACGTCTCATCTGAGTCCAAGCTGTTTGCAAAAGTAAACATTGATCCGTCCTGACCAGGCTAAAGGTTTATATGCCATATAATACGAGGAGAATAAAATCTCGAAAACGTATCAAGCAGACTGCGTGAAAGATAGATGGACTGACGAAGATATGATAAAAACTATTACCTAATAATAAATTCAGTTCGTTTAGCAGTCCTAACGCATCGGGAGAAACACACACAGTTATAGTCCCAATACAAATTAAAAATGTTATTGATTAAATAATGCAAAGAAAAATATATGCAGACAATTTTAAGCAATAATGGATTTAATGCATATATGTTACATAAGTTGATCTTTATATACCATGAATGGTAAGTATATGTGTTTAACCTTCAAACGGATATCACTGTCATATCCGATGTAAATAAAATCATTTTTATCCAGTCACCAAGCTTCTCTAGTGACTGACGTAATAAATGGGGTGCAGATAAACTAAGGGTTATTAGGTTAGGAGAAGGTTAATTACTTTTGCTTTCGAAGGATCACCCATTTTCAGAATATATGTACTTCACAACAGCAGGTGTTACGTGTTTGTGTGGCGGCCGTAAAAAGTCTCCCCGTACTTCATTCTCAGTGTTGTTATTATCTCTGGTCCTTCGGGATCATTAGTTTTGATGTTATTAGTTTTGAAAGTTGAATACTGCTTAAGCCGGTGCTAGGGGCGTGAGTAGCGTTGCACTTTTAATTACTACTCATGAACAGACTCAATAAAACCGAGTCTGCAATTTTCTCTTTTTGCATTTTTACTTTTGCTTTCGAAGGATCACTCATTTTCAGAATATTTGTAGTTTCAAAGGCGTACTGATTCTTAATTGTCTGTAAATATGCATATATTGACGGAATATATTGACGGAATAGATTTATACAAATAAAAGAAAAGAAAAAAAAGAGGATTCGAACCCACGCCGGATCATACAAAAGTGCATTTCAAACACAATGAAACGATTTCAGAACGACTCGGCACCAAACCAACTCGGCCCCTAGACAATATGGCCCCAAGACGATTCGGCACCATGGTCAACTCAGCCCCTCCCAATATTTTACCCTAGACGATTTGGCACCTATTTAATTTCATTATTTTTTTTTTATCAAATTTACATTTTCCCTGTCAATCAATCAATAAAATAAACTTATAAGGTGGATCCAGATCAATGTGCTCATTCAAGTTGAATTTCTATTCTTAAGTGTATGGATTTTCATGAATACATTTCCTGCTTTATGACAGCCTTCCGAAAGCAAATAGAGCAGAGAAATGAATCTGGTCTACTATGTTTGCAAAGGCTTAGATGTGTGTTTCTACACAGAAACGGTTTGGGATTTGTTTCTGGCAAAGACAATAGAACCTGTCTTAACCGACCATCAAAAAGGTCCAATTATGGGTTTGTAAGGTAGCGTAATACAGGATACAATCAATACAGAAAGTTCCTATGAGCTTTCTGCATTAGTTTTGCCTTGTATTCAGTAACCATCTGCTTTTAAGACTTATATGTTTAATATATGTATGGATAAACAGTTACTTTTCATAGTATTGAGCACATTGGTCAACTCTAAAGCAATGTTCTTTAATAGTTAAGTAGCCTATTAAGGTAATTTAATTCACGGATCCTTGTTCGACACTGTTGGTTATTTACCCCTATTTAAAGCATTTTCTTTCGAAAAATCTTGAAGCTATTCGCCGTACACAATAAATCACCAGAAACGCTATTCGCCGTAAATCGTATCAACTATTCGCCGTACACAATCCTACATATGTATTTTGTAATATATTCTCACACAATGTATGGAAAAATACAATTGTTGGTACATGAAACAAAACAACCATATGCTTCGATTCGGCAGTTAATTCATGAATATACAAATACAAGTTTCCTTAAATAAGACCCAAAATATCAAGCTGCGTTGACTTTTCTTCGCTACTAGGGAAGCATTTTACAGGTTAAATATTCTTATATTGCCAAATTAGGCAAGAGTTTAAACTCTGAGTGAAGTAATAAAATATTCATGGACCCGGCAGTGCTTTATCTGTGATGGTTAAGATAATGAGAGTTAAAATAACAAAGGATTGTCTAATACGGTATTGATCAGTTTTACCACTTTCTTCGCTTCGCCTAGTCGCTATTTCTGGTGTTGTTGACAGACAGTGTGAATGGATGGCTAGCGGTGAAACCACGAATACCTATGCAAACAGTTTGGATCCAAATGAGACATCGCATAATGTAGCGTATCATCAGGATCCAAACTGTTTGGCAGTCCGACCACACCCCGCAGAGAAATTTGAGAAACCAACCCATTGAAGCAGACGACAATTGCTGCAGACGAAAATTAATCAGCATGTAAAGACTTAAGACAAAATGCCGTTCTAACCAGAAACTCACCGGAGTGGGGTCAAAACCGGTGTCAAGTAAAGACAAATCCACTGATTTGCATCTCAAATGTCAGCAAACGAAACTATATCAACTTCGACAGGATAATGGCTAAAATCAGCATGTATTACACACGTGAGGACAACATATATATATACACTGCATACAAAAGTTAAGCCCTGGTAGTTTGCATTCAGGCAAGACTTCGGATCACTGAGTGAAGAACTTGGTCAACACTGCTTGATTACGTCAAACAATGATAGTGTTACATATCTTTACTAATCACACATATAGTCAGCCTAGTCAAGTATATACAGTAAGTCAATAATTACTTCACTGTCGTACCACTGCCCGAAGCCTCGGTGGTTTTAGACGCCGAGCATACACTGTCCAATGGAAAAGTAGTAAAGTCAAGCAGGCAAAGCCACATACAAGATACAACCACCACCAAAACACCTATAAACAGCATGACACACACATACACACACAACCACACACCCAAAAGCACACTCACACACGAGATAACACAGAAAACATCAACAGACACACAAGAACTAGACAAACACTCCACACATGAACAAAATCACAAGCACAAAGACGTTAGGCAAACAAAAGGAAGGGTGACAAAGAGAGTACCGCCTTGGCACGGTCAGTAGCAAACACGCCACTGGGGGGTTAAACCGGTTTACGGACGTCCTAACCTCACACTTCTCTCAAAGTCACCCTAGCTTTACAAATAGTGTAAATAAAGGTATCCCCGCCGAACTTACCCACAACATAGACGACGGTGAACACAGGACAATATGTAAAACATAGCATAATACTGTATCCGAGTTTAAGAGTATACCATCATAGAGTTCTACCCTCGGCCTGATATCGCGCAAGCAAAGAGGGAAGCGTTGTTGAGCCTCAAATTTCTTACGTACGCATTCTTCTCACCGTAAGAAGAACGCGCGCGCATTATTCTCACAAAAGTGAGAAGATTACGTTCGGACCACATGGTGGGACTTAGCATTGGAACGCAATTGTCTTTACAGGATTTCCATTCAAAATACGTTTTTGTTCCTTCTGATAAGGCATCGAATAATGTGATTATTATTTGACGAGTACACTATATCGATGTCATGAAGCAGGAAATTATTAATACCAAGTCATACATTTCAGTTACTATTGACGAAAAGACCATCGTTTCAGACCATGTCAAAATTGTGAACAACTTGGAACCGATATTAGAATTACACAACATAAACTTCCTACAATGTATTGGTACCAAACCTACATACAAAACCATATAAAGCGCGTTTCATTTGCAAATTCTAGTTCATGTACAACTACTAAATTGTCTATACTTTTGACCTCTTGTTTAACGAAGGTAAAGGAGCATGTAAGGTTCTACTGTGATAAGACATGAACATTCTGGAATAAATCTCTTCTGGTCAATTAAGAACTCTTCAAAAGTCTCAAACAAACTTAAGAATAATAGGTATTTTGCATCCGCTGTAAGCACGTACGATTTTTCTACTCTGTAAACAACTCTTCCTCATATTTTAATTAAGGATAAACTTACCAACTTAATCCAGGAAGTATTTGCCCGGGATAAACATCATTCTTGGCATGTAATGCTGAAAAAGCTTTCTTTACTGACGAGCAAATGAAATATTACACAAATTGGACTTGCTTAGAAGTTTGCGAATCACTAACCTTTCTTTTGGATACCATATTTGTACGTTATGGGAATGCTATATACAGTCAGGTAATTGGTATTCCCATGGGTACGAATTGTGCACCACTTGTCGCAGATTTGTTTTTGTACTGCTATGTGAGAGATTTCATGTTGCGTTTGAATCCTCAATCACAAGAAGATGTTATAAAAGCCTTCAATGAAACTTATCGATATTTGGATACTATTTTTAACTTAGATAACCCTTTCTTTGATGATCTGATTCCTACAATTTATCCTAAAGAACTCAAATTAAATAAAGCTAACCCGTCCGATAATTATGCAGCGTTTCTTGATCTCGACCTTAAAATTGATAATGGAATGATTTCTTCTAAAATATATGACACAAGAGATGATTTTGATTTTAATATTGTAAATTTTCCTCATCTTGACGGGGATGTTCCCGTGCTCCATCTTACGGGGTTTATATATCTCAACTTATTCGTTTTGCTAGAGCTTGTTCATCTATTGACGATTTTAACAGTCGAAATCTCATTTTAACTGAAAAACTGCTTAAGCAAGGATATAGATGGAAAAGTAGTAAAGTCAAGCAGGCAAAGCCACATGCAAGACGCAACCACCACCAAAACACCGATAGACAGCATGACACACACACACACACACACAACCACACACCCAAACGCACACACACACACACACACACACACACGAAATGAACACAGAAAACACCAAAATACACACAAGAAACAGGGACAAGCGTTCCACAACATGAACAAACCACAAGCACAAAGACGCAAGGCAAACAAAAGGAAGGGTGACAAAGAGAGTACCGCCTTGGCACGGTCAGCAGCAAAAACACCACTGGGGGTTTAAACCGGTTTACGGACGTCCTAACCTCACACTTCTCTCAAAGTCACCCTAGCTTTACAAATATTGTAAATAAAGGTATCCCCGCTGGACTTACCCACAACATAGACGACGGTGAACACAGGACAACATGTAAAAGATAGCATAATAACTGTGACAATCCGTCAAATATGTACTCAATGACTGCTGAAGTCAGAGCACCTGCAGGTAAGCCGTTAAGGGCACGACAGGGAAAAAGTAATACATGAGTCTGGTAAGCTCCTCCTGTATCCAAGTTTAAGAGTATACCATCATAGAGTACTACCCTCGGCCTGATGCCATAAACCAAGAAAAACTTTTTCTCAATTTTACAACCGAAATCTCTCGCTTATTGGCAAGTACCAATCTAATCTCAAGGAGCTTCTGCGACACGGTGTTTCACATCCTGAATTTTATGGTGATGTGATTTACAAACTTCGTAAAATTATTGGACATACCCATTTTCTCACTTTGTTCATCAAATATGTTAAAAAATTCATTAAAAAGGGATATGATCCTGTAGTACTACAACATACTGCATGTTTGGTTGTCAACCCTTTGCATGTACGCCGACAAGAAAGGTTTAGAACTCTATGAAGGCGACCTCTTAAATCCAGAAATGGAAGGAGAACGTCGGATATCTTTACTATTTCGTTTTTGTCGAACCCTTTATTACGTTTCTACAGTTACTCTGTTTGCAGCTCAATCATTGAGTACACTAGCGATAGGTGGATACAGTTTGTTCACTTAAATGTTTTCGTTATACATGCAATTTACCACTGCATTTGCCGTCACGGTTGTTGTAGATTAGTCGGAGAGGGGATACGTTTATTTACACTGTTTGTCTTTTAGGGTGTGGATGGAATAAGTGTGAGGTTGGGCACCCATAAACCGGTTTAACCCCCAAGTGACGTTTGTCACTGACCGTTTCAAGGCGGTGCTTCCATCTTCCCCCTATTGTGTGTTTGTTTTGTCTTTGTGCGTCTCTTGTTGTTTTTTTTATAGTTATGTACATTTGCTGTTTCCTTGTGTTGCTGTTCGGGCGACTGTTTGTTCTGTATGTGGTGTTTCCTGCATGACTCATTTTTGTACTTTTACTAGATCAAACTCATTTTCTCCTTATAGTGATAAGAACATAGAAAATTTCGCATGTGCTTTAAAATTTATCAAAAGCAATCTTAAGTACAGGTTTGGAATGAGTTTTTACCTTTATTATTATACCCTCATAAACGAAGTTTGGGGAGATATACTGGAGTCACCATGTCCGTCCGTCTGTCCGTCCGTCTGTCCGTTCGTCCGGCTTGTCCGGATAATAACTTCCAGAGTATAAAAGCTATTGACTTCAAAAATCATATACAGATGGATCACATTGACTGTTCTGCCACCCTCAACAATTCAAATGGACATGAGTTGACAGACAAGATAACGGTCTTGATGTTAGTTTATTCTCATCATACCACATCACCGTAAAGACTGAAAATAAAATATAAACTCACTAAGAACTAGTTTATATCCCTAGAATATGACTAGATACTTGCACAGTCATACTATAAGTAACCAAGGGACTAGAAAAGTCATTCAACAATAACCAGAGAAACTCTTTAAGAAAACAAAAGGTTACGTCTATTAACACGAAATACTAATAATGTTCAAGTGTTTACAAAAGATGGTTAGTATTTAATGAAGAACTCTTCTTAAAGGGTCTCTCCAAGAGGCGATTATCTAAAGTACGAAACATAATGAGTACGAAGCAATCACACAGTTTGCAACTTAAAAAACGCTATCTGCACTGAAGTTAATCAATAAATGTTTCTTAAAAATACTACGAATGTTTTATATAACTAATACATTATTCAAACTTACGCCTTGGAGCCTTGTAGAGGCGAAATTGAATCAATTGATTTATCGTGAAAAAGGAACCACGTTTTCTCATCAAAACTTCCGTTTTAGGTACAGTATAAAATGCGTACCGATAGCGCATTGAACACTGAAAAGCGGCGGCAGAACACTCCCCGCCTGATATTTATAATATCACACCCATTCTAGGCTTCAAGGGCAAGTTCAAATACATGTAAATGGATCACATGACTTATCATTGCTGAAGATGCAACTATGCGTATGAGATAACCATTAAATATAACTGCCTGTTATATATATCCAAACAATAGTAATCTTAATTATGATGCAATGTCTGTATGAACTCATTTCCGAGTTTTCAAATAACGGTATCTTGAGACAAAATGAAAGTTAAGACAAAAATCTTAAAACGAATCAAGTCTCAAGATAAAGTAGCTCTAGTACTTAAATGTGAAACTTAAGACATAACATTTACAGGCAATGTTACACTATAAACAGGATACTATACAAGCCTCAAGAATGCATCATAAGATAAAACTAAATCTAAGACTAAGTCTCAAACTATACGCCTAACACACTGTAGAAACTAGATCTATGATGTTTGTCGAAAACTTCACACTTTTAACACCTGTGATTTGAACACTTCAAACTTTTAACACTTGTAGTTTGCACTTCAAATTTTGAACACATGTAATTTTGAACACATATGATTTGCACGTCACATTTTTATCTCTGGCTGATCTCTCACATTTTAAGAGTCTCTATCTCAAATTTCACTATTCGAAACTTTGGGTCTATACACTATCCACTAAAGGAATCAGCTCAGCTACCGGTCTTACATAATTCACAGTTTTACCACCTTTCACTACGCGAATCTCTACGGTACGAATTTTTCCGTCACAATCACTTGGAAAGACCTTCTCTATTACTGCCATAGGCCAGTTGTTTCGGTGAAGCTCCTTGTCCCGCAGCATCACTATGTCACCGGTTTTCACATCAGGTTGCTGCGTCAACCACTTACGCCGCATTTGCAAAGATTGAAGATAACCATCTCTCCAACGCCTCCAAAAGGTGTTCGACAGACACTGGACGTATTTCCATTGCGACTTGTAGATGTCTTTGATATCGACGGATGTAGAAAGAGCTGGTAATGGCTCTTTCTTCTGGGTAAGTAGCATTGCAGGTGTGATGATCTCTGGGTTTTCTGGGTCATAAGAAATAGGCGCGATTGGTCGCGAGTTCATTATTGCACTCACTTCGGACATGAAAGTGCAAAGTACTTCATGAGTCAATTTTTGTGAATGACTGGTTAAGAGCATGGCATCAAGAATTCTTCTTGCAATACCTATGAGTCTTTCCCATGCTCCTCCCATATGTGACGAGTGAGGGGGGTTGAAAGTCCAAATTGTTTGCGTACTCTTTAGATGATCGTGTACTGGTCCCTTCTCAACACAAATTCCCACAGCTTGGATGTGATCTAGTGCTCCAACGAAGTTCGAGCCACGGTCCGACCTAAATTCTTTAACAGGTCCCCTCAAGGCGACGAAGCGTCGTAGGGCATTAATGAAAGCGGAGGAGCTCATGTCTTCTACGACTTCAATGTGGGTGGCTCTAGTGACTAAACATGTAAATAGAATAGCCCATCTCTTACTTTCCGCACAACCACCCCTGGTTTTCCGGGTGACCACTGACCACGGGCCAAAGGCGTCAATTCCAACTGCAGTAAATGGGGCTCCTGGCGTTACTCGATCTGCTGGAAGGTCCGCCATACGTTGAGTATGAAATTTTCCTCGAAGTTTGCGACAGGTAACACACTTATGCAACACTGATGAGACTAATCGTTTAGCACCAGTAATCCATATGCCACTAGTACGGATGGCTGATTCTGTCACAAGTCTCCCTTGATGCTGATTTTTTGAATGATAATGGGTCACCAGCAAACGAGCCAAATGAGATTTTCCTGAAATAATGATGGGATGTCGTTGGCCATAACTGGTTGGAAACTTGTTTATACGTCCTCCTACACGTAGGATGTTCAGCTCATCCATCACTGGAGACAGCAAAGCAATACTACTACTTGATGGTATGGCTGCATTCTTCTTCAAAATGTTAATCTCATTTCCAAAGGCATCCTTCTGAGCCGTCTGTATAAGAAAGTTCTTGGTATCTTCTGAATCCAGAACGTTGCTCTCGGAGATTGGTGTTTTCTTCTTATATGCTCTGCAAAACCTTTGTAAAAAGGAAAATGCTGAAACAAGGGACTTCCATGTTGAAAACTTTTCAAACCTCGAAGCTATACTTCTTGCTATTTTAGTAATCTTCACCTGAATCTCAGGCCGTAGTTCACGATCTTCTGTTTCGTCAACCAGGTTAAAGGTTAGGCTTTTTTCAGGATCCTTTGGCACAGATTCATCTTTCATGAAAGGCGGTCCGATAACCCAAATGCTATGCTGAAACTCTTCGGCTGGTGTATTACACCTGGTACCACAGTCTGCTGGATTGTTCTGTGATGCAACGTATCGCCATTGGCTTGCTTTCGAAGTTTTCAGAATGGCTTGCACCCGATTGGTCACATATGTGTAAAACCGTCTAGTGCAATTGTTCAAGTACCCGAGAACAACTTTGCTGTCGGAATGGTATATAAAATCCTTTGCAGACACATCAAGATGTTCCATGATAACATCTGCCAATTCTATGGCTAATAGAGCTGCACATAACTCTAGGCGTGGAATTGTGGTGCCTCCTGGTGGTGATAGCTTTGATTTTCCCATCAAGAATCCAACTTGGATATTGGACTGAAATGTCGCGCGAACATAAGCTACAGCTGATATTGCCTTTTCTGAAGCATCGGCAAAGACGAAGATATTCAAGGTATCGGCTTGACTCCATGACTTTCGCATGAACATTCTTGGGAAATGTAGGTTCTTGACCGTTTCCAAGGACTGCTTCCAGGTCTCCCATCTATTCTTCAAATCTTCAGGAAGGGGTTGATCCCATTCAAAATCACAAGCAGTGATCTCGCGAAGAAGCATTCGCCCACCGACAGTAATGGGGGCTAGGAAGCCTAGGGGGTCAAATATGCTGTTTATCGCTGAAAGTACTCCCCTTCTTGTATCTGGTGTTTCTGGAATATTGAGACTGAAGGAAAAGGCATCTCTGTTAAGATCCCAAACCAGGCCTAGACTTGCCTGTGTAGGAAGGTCATCAGAAAAGATGTCTATGGTTCTGAGATTCTTCTCTAAATCTTCAGGCGGGAAAGCATCCATCACTTCAGGGACATTAGATGCAATCTTGTGTAACCTAATCTTGGCATTCTCACACAAAACTTTCTGTGTTCTTTGTAAGAGGCTGATGGCATTTGCTACAGATGTACATGATGTTAGACCATCATCTACATAGAAGTCTCTCTCAACAAAGCGTTTCACATCTTCATCTGCATTGGTCACACTTCTACGTAATCCAAATGTGGCTACCGCCGGGGATGGCGTGTTGCCAAAGACATGTACTCTCATACGGTATTCTACCAAATTGTCCCTGGGGTCATTGTTCCTGAACCAAAAGAAGCGAAGGTAGTCCCGATATTCCTCACTCACCAAAAATGAATAAAACATCTGCTCTATATCCGACACCACAGCTACACAATCTCGGCGGAAGCGGAGCAGGACTCCCAGCAAGCTGTTTGTTAAATTTGGTCCTGTCAAAAGTTCGTTGTTGAGAGAACGTCCTTCGTATTCAACAGAAGAGTCGAAAACCCCTCTTATCTTTTCTGGCTTTCGAGGGTGGTATACCCCGAACAACGGCAAATACCAACATTCTTTTTCAGGTGACAGCGCAGGAGCAACTTCAGCAGCTCCGGATTCAAAAATCCGTTCCATGAAATCAAGCATATGTTGCTGCTTCGTCACATTCTTTTTCAAAGACGACTCAAAGGCGCATGCTCTTTTCAGTGCTACTGGTCTGTTATTCGGAAGGCGTATTCTCGGTTTTCTAAAGGGAAGTGGAGCCTTCAACTTGCCACCAGGGTCTTTAATCATCTTCTCTTCCATGATAGCAACAAATTCAAAGTCATCTTGGGACATGCCAACACGCTCATCACATTTCGATGTCTGGAACACATCTCCTTTGTACTGCTGGAAAAAATCTTCTTTCACTTGAAAACTTTTGTTACATGGACTGAAGACACTCGGTCGTTCTCCTTTGGTGAAGTGGGTCTTGAAGGCATTTATGCTGTCTAGTTTGTGGAACTGTCCCAAACAAACTTCTCCTATTATTACCCAACCCAGAGGCAACTTCTGAGCAAATGGCGCTTTCCTCGGACCAATGATTTGCTGTTCCACATGGTGAGCCTCGACAACATCTCTTCCAATCAGAAGCCCAATTTCAGCGGCAGGATCCTCGTTAGGTATGCTGTCTACCAAAGATGCAAGATGTACAAACTGTTTAGCCACTTCAGGCGTAGGAATTTCTGACCTTTCATTTGGTAGTTCACATTCTATCAGATCTGGCAATGTCAATTCTCTGGAACCATCCACTGACTGCACAATTAAATTTGAAGCGTGCCTTGCACGAATCTTCGTAATACCCGCACATGATGACAAGGAGTATTGGCGTGTTTCTCCCTTTATGCAAAGACTGTCAAACAACACAGAGCTTCCCAGAGTCTTATTGCTTTGATCATCGTGAACAGCATATGTCATCACGCTATGCTCAGGCTTGCCTTTTGGAAATACTTTCACTAATATTGTTTTCGCGCAAGATCTTCCAGCAACTCTGTCACCGCATAACTGAGTACATTTGGTGGAAATGGCTGCACTGCCAGTTTGTGGTTCTACTGATTGTTTTTGCACTTGTCTCTCCCCGCCATAACTTCTCACACCATGGGTTTGAAACGGCCTATTCACATGCATTGCTGTAGGATGATTGGCACTATTGCATTCTTTGCACTTGACATCAGTCTTACAGTCGCGGAAAGTGTGAGCACTTGTTTCACAGCACCGATAACACAACTTATTGTCTTTCAAAATGCCTTTGCGTTCGTCTATAGTTTTTTGGCGAAAAGTTCTGCAGGCATTGAGTTGGTGACCTGCTCCATGCAAAGGGCAGAATGACGGTCCATTCGACTGTGACTGCTTTACATCTGTCTTGTAAGCGGACACTGTTTTCTTCCAAGGAGCTTGTCTTTTGTCTGACTCATAAACTGGCAGTCCAATTGAGAAGCCTGGATCATTGCAACGAGTACACACTTCGCGAATGAATGATACAAATTCACTGAATGGAGGATATGGCACATGCTTCAAGTTTTTGTATTTGGAAGCTCGGTCAAACCATTTTTGCTGTACATTGTACGGTAGCTTAACTAACACTTTATTTACACCTACTGATGTATCGTATTGACTAAGTAAGGCACGGTACCGTTCATCTTCTTTCATTGATTCTATTTCATTCAAAGTGTCTAACAGTTCATAAAGGCGCGGAAAATCTGTCTGATTCACAATCTTTGGAAAACGCTCCAGCTTTGTCTTAAAAGAAGCATCTATCAGTTCTGGTCTTCCATATCGCTCTTCAAGTCTAGCCCAAATCTTTGAAATAGCTAGGTCGGGATTACTAGCATTCGCGTTTCGCAAACTCTTAGCTTGTTCCGATGATTTTGGACCAAGGAACTTAACCAACAAGTCCAATTGCTCTCTTGCACCTACTCCGAGTTCAGAAATTAAAGCTGTGAAGCTTTCTTTCCAGACAGAAAATGACTCTGCTTGGTCATTAAAGTTAATAAATCTTGTCATTAATAGTTCTTTTCTTATTAGGTACTTAGAGAACTCTTCAACAAAGTTGGTTTCATTCTGACACTGAGCATCATTTGGCCGTGTTTCTATTACTGTTGCCGGGGAAAGTGCATTTTGACTGCGCACTGTTGGAATAGTTGTTCTTATTGTTTCATGTTGTTCTTTAACATGTGGCCCTTCATTTGTAATTGCTGTAGAAATTTCTGGGATACTTGTAACCTCTGTTTTCTGAAGTGGCTGAGCTGTATCTGTAAAGGTCTCGGTTTGTTGACAACCGACATTTTCTGTCACATATGACTTCGTCCGTTCTTCACGCACACGACGCAAAGAAGCACTACTACTTGATCTCTCTGACTCATTGTCAATTTCTCCTTGAATATACACTTCATATTCTGCTTCAGCAACCGCAAAGTCTCTTTCACACTCTAAAAGTTCTTGTTCAGCTTTAAGTTCATTTTTTGTCCTTTCAATTTCAGCTTGTTTCTTTTTAAAGTTAGATGCTTTGAAAGCAAACTCATATTTGACTCTGGCTGCTTCCATCTTAGCCTTTTGTCTTGTGATACTGGATGCCACAGATGTACTTGAAAATCCGCTTTTCGTAGAATTTTCACTTCTCACAGTTTGTGACTTTTTCTCACTTCTCACAGTTTCTGACACGTTTTCACTCCTCACAGTTTGTGAATTGACATTATGCTCTGTACTCTTAAGTGTCTTAAGAACCTTATCTATCTGAGACATAACAGTGAACACTTTACTTCTAACTGCAGCTTCACTAGTTTGTAACGTGGATTTCTCACAATCAGAAATGTCACCAGGGTTCCTGTCCAGGAGTTCAATCAAATCACGTAAAAGTTCTTGATATTCATTGTAAAGTATTCTGACTTTATCACTTAAGTTCTGCATTGTTGATATATCTGTGCAAATATTAAAGTTCAAGATTTCTATGTCAATCCTTTCACTTATTCTTGAAAGCTTTTGAACGTAAGCACTAATCTTATCTTTTAGGTGCTCTCTCCCTCTTTCAGTAAGCTGCCTCTGTCGTTTATCTTCAGCTTCTGCCCCGAACACTGAAACGTTCTCCATGGATCTTGCTCGTTCCATCCCGAACTTTCTGGGTCCTCCGCAGATGTCGAAGCAAGGCTCTTTACTGTTCTGCCACCCTCAACAATTCAAATGGACATGAGTTGACAGACAAGATAACGGTCTTGATGTTAGTTTATTCTCATCATACCACATCACCGTAAAGACTGAAAATAAAATATAAACTCACTAAGAACTAGTTTATATCCCTAGAATATGACTAGATACTTGCACAGTCATACTATAAGTAACCAAGGGACTAGAAAAGTCATTCAACAATAACCAGAGAAACTCTTTAAGAAAACAAAAGGTTACGTCTATTAACACGAAATACTAATAATGTTCAAGTGTTTACAAAAGATGGTTAGTATTTAATGAAGAACTCTTCTTAAAGGGTCTCTCCAAGAGGCGATTATCTAAAGTACGAAACATAATGAGTACGAAGCAATCACACAGTTTGCAACTTAAAAAACGCTATCTGCACTGAAGTTAATCAATAAATGTTTCTTAAAAATACTACGAATGTTTTATATAACTAATACATTATTCAAACTTACGCCTTGGAGCCTTGTAGAGGCGAAATTGAATCAATTGATTTATCGTGAAAAAGGAACCACGTTTTCTCATCAAAACTTCCGTTTTAGGTACAGTATAAAATGCGTACCGATAGCGCATTGAACACTGAAAAGCGGCGGCAGAACATTGACCGTAAGTGCAGTGCACAAGGTTCGTAACTCTGTCTTCAGTATTTTTTGAAGTTATTGCCCTTTGTTATTTTTCTCAAATCTGGCTTGTCCGGATTATAACGTTCAAAGTATAAAAGCTATTGACTTCAAACTTCATATACAGATAGAACATGTTGGCCAGAAGTGCAGTGAATAGGGTCCACAACTCTGTCTTGAGTAATTTTTAGTTATTGCCCTTTGATATTTTTGTCAAATTTAGCCTGTTTAACAAATGATTTTTCCGGAGCTTTTCTCTGTTATACCTCAACAAAATCTTTTTTTAAAATTTTGCAGTATTGTTGAACACCATCTGAAGTTCAGACTGAAGTAAAATGCCTTGCAAAGTAAGTTGATCTAACCTTGCCGTTTTGCAATAACTACTCACTTTGCAATAAAATCTTAGAGATTTTGTTTTTGTTTTTTGTTTTTGTTTTGCAAAGCGGTTAGTTATTGCAAAGTAGTACAGTGCTCCCTCTCTACAACGACACTCTCTGGGATACGAAGATCGTATGTGTTGTTCAGAGGGAGTTGTTATAGGGAGGGAAAATCAAACATAATTAGCTTGTTTGCAGATCCCCAGATAAGGTGTATTTCGAGAAATAAAACCGTTATGCCTCTATCAAACCCTATGCTGTGACCACTCTTTAGAATCGTCACAAAGTGACGATTCTAAAGAGTGGTCACAACATATGGTTTGATGGAGGCATAAAGAAAATATGATGGAAAAAGTTGTTTCTGTAGCCTTGTTGTTTCGGAAACAGTGACATGCGTTGTTGTAAGGAGGGAATCGTTATTGAGAGGGCCGTTGTAGGGAGGGAGCACTGTATCCGTTGTTTATCCGTTGTATATTTTAAATTTGATAACTTGTTAACAATAAAACTTGTTGTTTCGTGCCATTTTGTCGCATCGTCGTTGACATGATGAGAGGAATTTAAACGCAAATATACATTCATCGATACACAAATGTTTACCTCTCCTAGATCACACTGTGATATTGTGTTATAACTTATAATGACTGTTCACTATTCCAGTGTGATACAAGTATCATTTAGCCATTTTTCTTGCAGTAGGTGGATGTAATCTGACATCCCCGATGAAGTCGGTAGTTTGCAAACCGCGTGTAGGTCTGAACTAAAAGGGCTTATGAAGCCGAAAATACGTGTAATTGTGTTCAATATCTATGATACCGGTTGAACAATATCAATTATGCTCTTAAAATGTCATTTAGTTTGCTGGTTTAACAGCAATAGTGTTGTATAAATGTGATCAGGGCCCGAACAGTATGTTACTTAATGGATGGATGGACGAAAGTACAGGAAGTTGGGAGAGAGTGAGAACTGTGTGAATGAGAATACTTAATTAGCTAATAAAGATTATTTGAAACTGTAGAAGCCCATAGGGGAGCAAGATCTGAGGGGCTGACCAACAGGCATGTGTCAGTCAGCCAGTCAGTGATTGATATCTCTTCTATGTATAACCTTTTGTCTTGGAATGGAATGATCTAGAAACCTGAGAGAGTGACGGGAATATGTGTGACCACGAGGCAGTTCTTGTAAGATCTTTGAACGAGTAACATTACAATATTGAACTTAGAAATAAGAATTAACATTTATTAAACATTATATATGTACATATACTTTGAACGGACACTTGTTTTCCGGTGATCATTATTACCTCAACGGCCAAGCGAGATATATGTACCTATATATACATTACAATAGTATGATGAGATTTTCAAGGTTTACGTTTTTGCTTAAATCCAAGACGAACACGTCAGTCATATTACAACGCAACAGTTATATTATTTCACGTGGCACAAACTGAGTACAATTGCATTTTTATAACAAAACAGCAACAGTTAATTTTATTTCGCGGAGTTAATTTTTGTTTTGTTTTATGATTGTGTAATCTACATGTATTTTTGATATGCATGTACTGTGCATTTAATTGTGTACAAATGTGTATTATTGATTATGTTTTACTTTATAAGTGTTGCTATTCAAAGGCACCAAGGAAAACAAACCTCTGAGTTATTAGTTCACCTTTGAAAAAAAAAGACCTTTAGTATTTAGCAGTTATTAATTTTATCTTCGTTTTAGGTTAAGATTTTAAAATGTTCTAGCTTTTTCGCTAAGAATCTCTCTTGTAAGAAAAAGTTATTCTTAGATTATTGTTTAATTCAACACGTTGTCTTATTGTGAAGTATGGTCCGATGATTCGCAAGCAAATATTACGTCATTCACGCGCAGACCATTTGAAGCGTGTGCTGACATTGAATACAGTTTCTACCAATACCAAACTATCCTGCATGTCATTATGAAAATTCAGCTAATAAATATTAATGTCATTATTTCGTACATGAATATTCCTTCAAATATTCATTTCACTATCTGTTTGCGGACTTTTGTGACATCAGTATATGAATTCAAGACCCATATTCACTAATATTTTGAATCTAAATTTCAGACTCAGACTCAAAATCTCCAAAGTTATATATTTCTGTTCACCTGCCTAAAATACACTACGTGTGGACATGTTGTTTTATTCGCGTCATAAGTATCATATTATTAGACAAATGAATTTTAAAATGGCGAGCTTACAATAGCACCTTCATTTGCAGCTTTAAACCATTTCCCTGTTCTATATTTATTCCAAATTTCAATACCTACTGAATATTCACAGATAGAATTGTTATAATTAAATAATATAGCAGGTAGAATATTTGTATCCATTTTAGAAACTAAGAAACAGGTATATCAAATCACATTAGCAAACAGAGCAGACCCTGCTCAGACGGCTCCTATAGGAGCTATCCAATCTGGGTCTGGAACTATGTTTGCAAATGCGTAAAATGCGTTTATTAGACGGAAAGGGTTAAGCCTGGGTCAAAATAATAAAGAGTATGATTCCTGATTTTGATTCGTTTCACACAACTAAGCAGAACATAATTAGGTATTGTTTATTTTAAAGTCCGGCAGATAATCTGATTATTCGACAGTTTCGGTTAAATAACGCAAGATCGAATTGGATAATTAAACAACACGTCATCGTATCCATTGGAAATATGAGGTTTTCTTATGAAAAGGATAAGTTATGTCTTTTTGTATGAAACAGATCGATACTTCCAAGAAGAATGCTGAAAACGATCGTCTCTTTACCTACACAGGATTTCCACACTTAAAGATAAACGTCCATTAGATTCAACAAGCTTTCAAAAATACCATGAATTTGAGTAAAACTAAACGGAAAATATACCCCTGCAGAACACAAATCAGAATTGATGCAATTCTATAATACACTGATAGGCCCGAAGATGCTTTTAAAATCAACCGTGTGTTTGCGCTAATTGGCTCCAATATATCAATTTTACCATAGAGGAAATCCTCTCTTATGCGACCACTTAATGACTAAACATGGAAGGCGTTTTAAGCAAGTGGTTGCTTAATACAGGCAAAATGTAATGCAGAAAGCTCCTCTAGGAGCTTCCTGTATTACGTTTGTCCTGTTTTAAGCTATCATCTGCCTCTACCACCCAGAATTATACCTCTTTTATGAGGTCGCATTAGAAGAGTTCTAGAGGGGTTCATATCTCAACAAAGGGCATTTTCAGACCTGTTCACAGCATTAACATATTAAAAGAAAATAACAATCAAAAATGATCTTATCCGCATTTTCACATCAGAAAAATGCGTTCGTACCTACAGTCCCGGGCGAACACTCGCGCGCATTTTTCCAACCAGGAAAATGAGAAAAATGCACGCGCATTTTTCTCACGATGAGAATATTGCGCGCGCATTTTTCTCACGGTGAGAATATTGTGCACACGTTCTTCTTACGGTGAGAAGAATGCATACGTAAGAAATTTGAGGCTCAACAAAGCGTAGCTACCGACTGTAAAAGGGTCGATAACCAAACATGCAGTGTGTTGCAAATATAATGGGATTATAACCTTTCTTCTTAAATGTTTTAATACGTTTTATAAACCAATCATGAAAATGGATATGACCCCGATTTTGTAGATAACATCCCCATAAAAGTCTGGTTGAGAAATGCCTTGTTTCAGTAACGTCCGTAGATTGCAATTATATTTACTAATGAGTGGTAAATTTCGATAATAAAATTTAGAAAACGTTTTCCGAAGTTTGTGATATCTGTAACCTTGCTTAAGAAGTTTATCAGTTATAACTAAATTACGACTGTTAAAATCTTCAAGCAAAGAACAGGCTCGGGCAAACCGAATAAGTTGAGAAATATAAACCCCATAAGATGTAGAACGGGGCACATCTCTATTTAGAAAAGGATAATTAACAATTTTAAAATTGAAATTTTCTCTTTTATCGTATATTTTGGACGAAACTTTATCATTTGTAATTGAAAGATTCAAATCTAGTCATCAGAAGACTCAACTCTTGAAACTACATATTCCTTGTTTTTAACCCCGTCACTAGACAAAGCACCATTGAGCTTGCCCAGCTTAACTTTACTCCTGCAATCGAACAAAAGCTTGCTCCTCACTTTAGTCCGATCCTCGTTGACGTATACGTCTGAGAAATTGGCAGTCTCTTTCGCTCTGGATCTGGCCAGGTAGGATTTCCTCCGAGACCGATAGGAACAAACTTTTACAATGACCCCCTGACTTTTCCGGGTTTAGGTGCTCCTGACCGACGAGATCTATCAATCTCGTCTATGGTAAGAGGCACATTAATGATTTATAGCTGAAGCCCTATCTAAAATGAGGCTATCCGTCGACTCGGACTTGGTTTCCGGAAGGCCAGTTATCCGCAGCGAGTTACGTCTGCTATACTGCTCGGCAGCATCGGCAGTCTTCTCGAGTTTAGCAACTCTGTCTTGAGGGCCAGAATTCGTTCCCTGATGGATTTGTTCTCCTCTCTAAGATATGCTACCTCACGTTTAAGGCCTTCAATTACCCCCAGACGGTATCCGTTCGGTTAAAGCATCGGACATGCCCGCCACCATACCATCGAACTCAGGCCGAAATTAATCACGCAAGAGTTCAGCAATACACTTTAGGTCTTCTGCTTTAAGCGAGTATTGAGGCACAGGCGCAGACACCGATCCTAAATCAACTACAGCTTCTCCCATCGTGTCGGCTAATTCAGTTGCAGAAATGGAGAAAATTTTATTCTTCTTTAACACAATCGCGTAGTCAGGGGAAGACAAGAAACGCTTTTTTGGTGGTTTGAATCATCGTATATGACCTGTTCGAGTCGTCACTCATGCTACTTTTTCTTGACCAGTATACCTGAAGAATGTTAACACGCAGCCCTAGGTAGTCACAAAAGTATAGCCTCGTGCTATGGTATATTCAGCACGACTTACAATAATATACACTGTGTCACAAAAACATCGATCAGTATCACGAAATATAGATTTTACAAACACCGATTTGCAAAGAACATTTCTTCAGAGTTTCATACCTCAGTTACTGCAATAAAGAAACCTTAAAGTCCAAGGAAAACACGTAAATTTTACATTATCTATCGACAGAAAAACATCCGCCCCCATAACTATCACGTGACCGTCACAGTCTTTGGAGGATGGGGGTAGTGTTAGGATGTTACCCCACCCACTTTTATTACATACTACGATTTCAAAACAGGCAAAATAATGGCAAGTATATTGTTCAAACATACTCATTTGCAGTATAATTAAATTTACTTGAGATGAAGTACTTCAATCATTGTCAGAATTTAACTCCTTCAATTTAATAGAATTATTCCTCATTTTAGTAAGTTTAGATTCACTCAGAACAAACTTGTATTTTCCGCCATGGCACCACCTATCTCGTGACGTAATGACCGTTATTGACCGTTATTTTTAGTATTGTGGGAAACCGTGGTCTTGTTTATATCACATGACCTTTTAGAAATCTTATAAATAGACCGAATTTCAAAAGTAAAGACAGAAGGAAATAGATAAAGAATGATAAAGATTAAAACAGATAAAGATACTGGTCAGCTTTAGAATTGAAGTACTTCACTGAGAATTGGCCGATAATTATAATAATGTCAAAGGTAAATGTTTATAGATTTAATATATTGCTATAGTTTCAGTTTCAGTTTGAAAGTGAAAGTAATTATTTATGTACATGTATGATAAAAGAAAAGGAAAATCCAGCTAATTAAACTATTTAAATGTATTCTATGTTTTGTAAACTCTATCGGCCAGCCAAACAGTAGCAATGTGAATGACCATTTCCTTCATATAAACGCCTTTGCAAACATATTAGACACAGATTAGACAGCTCCTATAGAAGCCGTCTAGTCAGCGTCTGTTCTGTTTGCTAATGGAATTTAATAGCCCTGTTTCTTTACTTTCTAAAATAGCTACAATGTCCCACTTTTCATTTGTCTGTATATGACTGTTTTATCCAAGACTATTCAGTAGGTATTTAAATTTGTAATAAACCTAGAAGAGGAAAAGGGTTACATTACAACATTCTTACCTTTAGCGTCAAAGATTCCATTTCAGTCGTCCTCCTACAAAAGTCTTGTTCTATTCAAAAGTATATCTATAACTCGACTGAAGCGCAAATGATGTGACTGGCTGTGGCTTCTACATTTATAATATCACACTTAAACGTATGCAGCCAAAGAGTGGGCGTACTCCTGTGATTGGTTGATAGTTAGAATTTAACACCATGACGAACTATTCTAAATTTAAAGGACGCGCCTAGAAACCGGGAAAGAACAAACCACGTGGTGTGGCCCAACCGGTTTGTATTTGCTGATACAGTAAAACCTCTCTATAACGGCCACTAAATTGTGTTAACTAGTTGGTATTTAAGGCAGGTGGCTGCCTAAAGCAAAGTAAAACAGAACGCTCCTATGGGAGCGGTTTTTTTACTTTTACTTTGCTTTAACACTCATCTGCATTTAACACAAAAGACTTGATGTAATTTATTTGCTGTTATACACTTTTGAAAAAGAAAATCAAGAAACCAATCTGGAAAAGTGTTTATATGACAGCTCTTTTTTTTTGCATATTTTCAGGTAAAATTAAAGTTTTTATTTATTTTTTAGAAAAACGCTGTTTAATAATTTTTTGAACTACACTATGACCTTTACTTATTAACTGTATTAAAATAATTACTGAAAATTGTTAAAAACATAGATTTCATCAATTTTTAATATGACGGTCAACTTGAAAAGAAGTAAACAAACGGTCATTGCTGGAAATACCTTAACGTCACCGATCCGAAGAACTATTTGCTTTCTACTTCTTGGCGGTCTCTGCCGGAAATACCTAGTTCGCCGCTTTCCCCTCACTCTGGTGCTAGGGACGTCGACACAGAATCTGCTGCTGAGGCTGTTCATATGTCTGAGACGTCGAGTCCACCGATTACCTCTTAACCATCTCGGGTGGTGTCAAGTATGTCCAGTATATCTCTTGGGATGGACGATTGTCAGGCTATATAGCCTCTGTCATTAAATAATCCTTTCGGAATGACATTCCTATGATGCTCAGGGAAATCATGTCGGAATCGGTGAAATCCACTGTCGACGGTGTCCTCGTAGGCCTTAATCAGAAGATTTCGGCCCTTGAGTCTTCAAAGGAAACCCTTATGGAAGGAAATGTACAGTTGAGAGCTAGGATCGAGAAACTCGAACAATCAGCAGATGACCAGGAGAAGTACAGCAGAACAAACTTCCTACGCATCACTGGGGTACATGTACCTGAAACTCCAGACCCAGATGCCGAGGGCACCGACAGTTACGTTGCTCAGATGTGCTCTGATGTGGACGTTGGTGTTTTACAATGTAATATAGACAGGTCAGGTAAACGTGATAGCACTAAACCAAGGGCTATCATTGTCAAGATCGCCACCTATCGAGCCATACAAAAACTTATACAGCTAGGCCACACTTGCGCAACATTGCTTACAATGACGTTTTCATGAATATCGTGTTTCATTACAATATTCGGCACGTAAGTTGGTGAAACAAGGTAAGATCCACGGTGCGTGGTGCGTGATACTCGGATGGCAACATATTAATTAAAGACAATTCGAAGAGCAATGCCAAACGAATCCATATCGAAGACCTCAGTAAATATAGCGAATTGTCTGAAGATGCTTAAACAGACATCCACGGCCAAATAGCGTGGCTCATCAGTTAGCATTCTGAGTGACTGATCAAGTGTATTTGTCTTCTTTAGTTAATCCTTTACTCCGCAAACGCGCCTTTCTACGCCTTTGCCAACAGAGTAGATCCAGACCAGAAGACTCCTGTAGGGTCTGTCTGATGAGGGTCTGCTTGCTTGTGGTTGTAATATAGATATGAGTCTACATATTCTACTATGGCCCGAATTCCCCGCGTCCATGTGGGTTTTTTTGACAATTAATCCAATTGATGTGCACGATGTCATGTTTTTCTTACATGAATACTCATGGAGTAAAGGGTTAATAACTGAATATCGGGTGAATGATGTTACACTTCATAATCTGCAGCATTTCAAGCTGTGCTCAATGTTCCATGTGCTTTGTGTCACGCTGACACCAAATATTGCTATGTACATAACATTAGTGTACTTAGTTTATTGTGTAATTCTGTCGTCAGCTAAAATTATCTGGATGCGTGCGATTTCCAGTTCTATTCGTTTTACTAATTATCTGTTCAATATTCTTGTAAGACATATTGACATCGTGAATATTTAATAGCTGAAATTGTATCATGTCATAAGCAGACTTAGTAGACCCTGGTCAGACGGACTCGTCTGATATGGGTATAATATGTTGCAAATGCGTGAAAAGGAGGTGTCTTCAGTTGCAAAATTTATCATATGTTCTGATTGGTGTAACATAGCTGTTAACCTTGAGTATGTCCGCGTGCTGACCACAAACAACGGTCACTATTTACCTCTACGATCCTTTAGCATGCTACATCAGTATATATTTCACATATTGTCGCCTCCCTTGCGTTTCGCTTTTGGCATGGTTTTATGTAACCTTTGTCTCAATTTACGGTCAAATTACAAAACAAAATGGACCCCGATGAAACGCTGGGACAATAAGCGTTGTATCTGGATCCCGTTTGCTCTAATTAAGCTAGCTCTCGCTTGCCGATATCTCGTATTCTTTGTATACTTTGCTTTGGTCTAATTTATATGAGTATTTGATATACAGCAAGAGCAAGGCAATCTATTGACTAGCTGTGTCAATCTATAAACTCACAGGGGCAATCTATTGACTCAAAAGGGCAATCTATTGATTCACAAGGGCATTATATTGACTCATAATGGCAATCTACATATGCACAAGGGTAATATATTGACTCACAATGACAACCTTTTGACTCACAATGACAACCTTTTGACTCACAAGAACAATCTATTGACTAGACTCACAAGCGTAATCTTTAGACTCACAAGGGGCTTACAAAAGGATTATGTAGACTCACGAGATCAATGCCAGGTCATCACGGCTTTCTTGTTACTGAATTCGTTCCAAATCGTCTTTCAACACTATGGACCAATGAGAGGACTTATGCAAACACGTTTGGATCAGGATCAAAATGAGATGCCACGTAACTCGGCATCCAATCAAGATCCAAACTATTTCACACTCTTGAAAAGTTTTCGAAGAGAAAAATAAATTAACTCCACTCTGAAATCTGAGGTAGATAATGATGTAATCAGACGAGACTTAATTGGTGACTTAAGAATTGTACAGACGACAATTATTCAGTAAAGTTGTGAAACAGTTGGCTAGTAAGAAGTTGCACAAATCTATTTATGCGTGGTGTATAAGGTGGTGACAAAAGCAAAAACGTGTTTTCACAATCTCAATTTATTTTATTAAAACAGAATTGCTACATCCTTGTAACATATTGAGAACAACCTGAATACTTTACTCAATAAATACACATATTTATGCACCTTCAAACAGAATCTGTTAGTTTATGACATAATATAGATAAAAATATTGTGTTCATGTGCCATTATGAAAATTCTATTAATACTCATTATGTCATTATTTATGACATGAATATACATGGAGTAAAGGGTTAAACTGGGTTTTGTATGCATATGTGTATTTATTACAGACATTCCCCTATAATTCGAGGTTTTAGAGCAAAACTATTTGACAACGTACTATGAGACAATTCTTGGTGACCTTTGCTAACAGTCTGCACCCAGATTAGTCGGAGTGTCATCAGTATGGAAACTATTTGACGCCTTGGACGTGAATTTGAAAAAGGTGTGTGAAAACATTAACTGCATAATAGAAGAAAGCAATACGTTTGCAAATGAATATAAATAGCAAAAATATTTTTTGAAGTAGTAAATAGTTTTGTAAGATTTGGATGTATACCTCCAGTGCTTACCCCTTTACTTAATATTTTCACGCCTTTGCAAGCAGAGTAGAACCAGATCAGACGGCTCCTACAGGAGCTATCTGATCAGGGTCTGTTCTGTTTCCTTTGAAACAATGTAGATATGACTCCATAGTTTCTGCCCTAGTAACAAATTCCATTGTTCATCATAAAACTTTAGCTACAGTAATTAATATACATGATGGTGTCCAAATGTTCATCAGGTAATGGGCTAGCCAACATCTCATATACGTTCAAATACTTGACACGGTTTAAATATATCCATATGAATTATCACGAACGTTGCTCTATTAACTTTGTATACAACTGATCACTGATCTAAACAGAACTATTTTAACTAACGTTACAAGAAGATGTACTGATAGCCCTGCAGTACAAGTACTAACAAGAAGTACAACACAGCCCTGCAGTACAAATACTAACAAGAAGTACAACATAGCCCTGCAGTACAAATACTAACAAGAAGTATAATATAACCCTG
This sequence comes from Azorinus chamasolen, assembly GCA_963576725.1. NCBI lineage: Eukaryota > Metazoa > Mollusca > Bivalvia > Cardiida > Solecurtidae > Azorinus > Azorinus chamasolen. The sequence continues at coordinate 757,258 of OY755242.1, read as the reverse complement.
CAGTACAAATACTAACAAGGAGTACAACATAGCCCTGCAGTACAAGTACTAACAAGAAGTACAATATAGCCCTGCAGTACAAATACTAACAAGAAGTACAACTATTCTGAAGATTAACAACAGGTGGTAGCTTAATGAAAGACAAAAGTTATGCAGAAAGCTCATAGAGGAACTATATGCATTACTTTTGCCCTGCATTAAGCAACCATCTGCTTTTACAGACTACTGTGTTGATAGATTTAGTCATAGTCAAAGTGAAATTTCACTGTATTATAAAAACCATGTGCATACCACTAACAACCTGAATAAGTATGTAGTTAAAAGTTGAATTAACCCATTCCGTGCCACAATGACGGGTTTATGATATCACATGCAAACAGTATGGATCCAGATGAGTCTCATCAGGATCCAAACTGTTTGTAACTCTGTTTACTGTTTTTAATAGAAAATGGAAAAAGTGCACACACTTAAACTAAAAATAAACGAAACTATGCCCAGCAGACGACAATGCCGGCACGAAAGGGTTAATAAGATGCGTATGTGACACGTTATGCTCCTAACAGGCGATTCGACCTGTAATTTTGACCGATGAACTTGAAGTTTGACACTGCCCTTCACTTTGAAACGTCACAAAAGTTCCAACGTAATGAGATGAGTATACATGCTTAGCATGAAGCCTCTATATAAAAGAAAAGTCCTAGTTATGGTCTACTTTCAGTCCGAATGGCCGCTCAGTCGACTGCACATTTACTCCCCCGGTCATTGAGCCATTCGCCTACAATATTGGGCACTGCTAACATATGACGTATTCAAGGAAATCGTGTAGATTGTTTCAACAGTAAACAGTCTGCATTACGTTTGTTCTGGATTAAGCGATATATTTGATAAGATGCCATTGTTTCTTCATTACGTGATCAGTATAGAAAACTTCTACTGTACATATATATGTATGACCAACTTACAAATACATGAATGATGAAAATCTCATATAAAATACATTCAAAATGCTCACAATGATCTGGTACTATTCCAAATGTGAAATCAATTGAAGGAAATACCTGATGCTGAAGATGGATGGACATGGGTTAAATAAAAATGAAAAACTGTTGTATCCGGTAGACCTTCTTTTACTCATTCCCACATATAGACGCCTTTTGACGCTTCTGTAAAATACACTTTGTGAAACCATTGTGATAAATAGAGCATTTGCTCCATAGGAGCAAATGCTCTATTTATCACAATGGTTTCAACACTTCACAATTCTAAAATTTTCCTTTTTAGTAGTAAATGCTCCTTTTCGGTACATTTGTTCAAAGAGGTTGGATCTAAAAATAGCCTATACGGGAATGGGTTAAACCGGAATCTCAATATGGTATCAATGTGCGTCTTCATTAACCCTTCCCTCATATACATGTACATGCCTTTTCATGTCTTTGCATAGAAAACCAACACTAGACGGCTCCTGTAGGAGCCATCTGATCAGGGTCTGATCTGTTTGATTATGAAATTATGATAGATCTAACTCTAAGAGGAGCTTATTGCATGACTTTCACCCTGCATTAAGCTGTCATCTGTCCTAAAGAGGATAATGATACTTGTTTTAATGTTCCAGCTACCGATAATGGGTTTTTTAATGTTCGAACTACCGATAATGATATTTGTTTTAATGTTCGAACTACCGATAATGATATTTGTTTTAATGTTCGAACTACCGATAATGGTGTTTTAATGATCGAGCTACCGATAATGTTTTTTTATTTTCGAGCTACCGATAATTATATTTGTTTTAGTGTTCGAACTACCGATAATGGGGGTTTTAATGTTCGAGCTACCGATAATGATATTTGTTTTAGTGTTCGAACTACACATATAGGAATTTTCTTTATATTTATCAACAGTTCATGTGTTCAGTATTGGTATCACAGAGTTATCAATAGGTCAAATATCAATATTACTGATACGATAGAAAAACATAACCGTTTAACTCCTGTGATCTCATAAAAAAGGACACAAGCGAATAGCATATACCCATTGACTGTTTGTTGTACCCATATATGGCAATGGTCTATACCAGGTATGGTTGTCTGTATATTGTCTGCTCTATTTGCTTATGAAATTATAAAAGATCTAAATCTAAATTTTCTACCAATACAAAATTTCTATGTACATATCATTTTATGCCATTATAAAAACTCAGAACATTAATAATTCATGATATAATTATTTCTTAATGAATAAATGGGGTAAAGAGATAAGCAAGGTCTTTCTGAATAAACATTCGATCTTTGTTTGCAATGCAACCCACCCACCCCACCCCCTAATCTCACAATGGATGAGTACCAAAATATAATTTGTGCAAGTGTACTGTAGGTAATATGATATGGGAGTTTAAGTGTTAATGAAAAAATCATTGTTATCCATTCAGCAATATAATCAAGTACAAAAATATAAATGTTGAAAACGTTAAAACCCTTCTCTTGATGAATTTTAAAATACATTTCTCCTTCTTTACCCATGACCAGTCGTATAATTACATACATCTTCATTGTGAACACGTATTTCGCTGTGCAATCACTGCTGTGGAGTGCACTGGTTGCACAATCAACTTGTAAGTAGTGCAGACCCTGATGAGACAGATCCTACAGGAGCTGTCTAATCTGGGTCTTCAGTATTAACATTTAGGTATTTTGACGTGAATAGCAAGCGAAGGTTTAAAACCATATCACAACTGGTGGCACAAACTGTTGAAAGAGGATAGAGCATGTCACGACAAAGCACAAAACGTGTTAAAGATATATGGTGCATCAATTGTTCTTTTCGGCTTTTAACAAAACCATAAATGTACATTTTATAAAACAACAATGACAAATACATTATTTTCATGGTAAAACGTTTAAATATGACAGTAAATTGCCGAGTCTGATAAGTTAATTGTCTGACAAGTAAATTGCCTAACTTGAGTAGACAGCTGCACATAACCAATCAGTAGATACGAATGCATAACGAAACCAGCTCGAAGTAGACTGCAGAATCAAACAAATTGATAGCCAACTCTGGCTCGTTTTAATAGCCAAATCTGACCAGTGAATTTGCAAAATCTAATAAAAAGATTGATAAAAACGTTTGTTTGTATCAAGTACCACCGTTCACGTTAATAATTTTCACCATGGCATAAGGTACTAGTTTTCGAAATACTGCCAACAGTCCTAAAATTGTCAACACAATAAGGCCGATAATTGCAGAGAATGTAACTCTTGGTCCTGCGTAGTCATAGACTTCGCTGACAAATACAGGACCCAGCGTTCGGGCCAAACTTCCTGCTGCAGTTAACCAGCCCATCCACAACCCCTGTAACACAATGAAAACAAAAATATGTATGCAAAAGTCTTCATAAAAAGTTTCCAACAGTGTTATATTCTTTATTTAAACCTTTAGTCCAAGATGATTCATGTAAGAAATAATGACATCATGAATTATGATAAGACGAGATTTTTATAATGGTACATAAATACAAGAACTTTTGACAATGGCAGAAACTATAGAATCAGATTTCTATTATTCCATAAGCAAACATAGCAGACCCTGATCAACCAGCTCCTACAGACATGTATCCAAAGTAGTTAAAGGGCATATGGATGTAGTAAAGTGTAATATTGATGTAAGACATTTTGAAAACTGCCTATCAACACCGACATGTTTGGCCATGGCACGAATTGTAGTTCTCAGTAGTAAGGGTTTTAATCGAATGTTCTAAAACATTTTAAAAAAAGACCAATGTCCCTATTTTCTCCAATAGTGATCAAAGCTTTGACCTTTAATTGGCACAGTGACAATAAGGTTAACTTCAAATATTAAAAGTATAAATATACGATTACAGAGCTACTTGTAAAGGTACGTACCCAAATACTAAAATCGTCATGTCTCCACCAAACCCTATGTAGTCACAACATAGGGTTTGGTGGAGAAATAAAGGAGTTATTCTTGAAAATGTTTTAATTTACGCATCTTATCTGGGCCTATGTATGAAAATAAGATATATATTGAACAACTGTTACTTACTTGTGGTTTGGGCCCTAGTATCTTGGAGTATATTGTATATGACATGACGTTACATGTAGGGTAACCAACGGCAACAAAGAAAGTGCCAATGAAGAACTGCCAGAGCCGTATGGCTGGGGTGTCTAGACACCAGCTGTACACGTACGGGCAACCCCTGCTTTCTACCGCAGAGCTGTTGTGACCAGTGGTGTTCTCAGCAACATCTTTGTCAATTGTTACTGAAAGAAAGCAACACATTTCAAGCTATCGGTCAGTCTTATATCAAAATTACAAACAGGTTTGATGCAGACAAGTCAATAATTCGACATTTGATCAAACTGTATAACATTTAGAAAAGATTGTTTATGGTGAACACTAATATGGTGCTAATACACATGCTATGTACTGTTGTAAATTTTAAATGAGGGACTACGACGACAAAGTCTTCTTAGAATATAGATACATTTTATTACTAGCTCTACGGTCTATATCATACGATATAATTGAGCCATTTCTACCATGAGCTCTCCAAACTAGTCCAAATCAAAAGTAGAAGTTCAAAAGCCCCCTCTCACACTTGGGTGCTGGCTTATATACTCATTCAGTAGGGGCTAACATGTTAGCAGGCTAGACAAAGGAAGGTAACATGCTTGACACTAGTTAGCAATGATTAACTGCCTTTGTTCAGTGCTGACTGGTATGATTAGAATTCTAACAAGTTCCATCTACTAAAATGGTTATTAATATTAACGCAATAAAGAGTCAAACACTTCTTTCAAAATTATAACCAGTACAAGCTTGAGTGATAAGCAAGTTTGTTTTGGCTAATGTAAAAGTTTGTTTATGGAGAAGGAAATTTATTGGTAATAAACATGGCATGGGCAAGCTTGTTTTGTAGTGATTTGCAAGCTTGTTTTGACCTATGTAAAAGATTGTTCCTGTGGTAAAACAATTTTGTTACTTACAATCTGCAATCTCAATGTCTGGATATGTGTGTCCCCATGGCAAGTAGACCAAATATCCGACGAGACAAAAGAGAAACCCTCCAAGTAACAAATATCTCTCGTTGAATCTGTAAACAATAATAAATAAATTATCTCAATGTATACAACTTATTATATAATAAAACCCACTCGTTATTCAGACTAGTAACTCAGCCAGACAAGCTTTGGCAAATAGTGAAGACCCATAATAAACTGACAAACCTTGGCAGGTTGTGAAGACCCATAATAAACTGACAAACCTTGGTAGATTGTGAAGCTCCATATCAAACTGTCATTGAAGGAGCGAGCAGTTTGATCAGGGCCCCAAACTACCGTATTCCCTACACCATTATTTCATTTTTCATTTAAAGTTATCACAATGGTGCCAAATGGATCTAACCAGCTTAACAAACCATTAATGAACACTGTGGGGCAAATCATTTACTATATACTTACATCTGACTACAATTTCTTCAAAGCATCTAGAATGACTGACAACTGAAAGCTGCCTTTCTGATTCTATACCTGAACCTTAACCCTTTCCTCCATAAATACGCCTTTCTACGCCTCTATAAAAGTCACTTTCTGAAACCATTGTGATAAATAGAGCATTTGCTCCTATAGGAGCAAATGCTCTATTTATCACAATGGTTTCAAATTTACTTTTCTCTAGTTGGTGCTCCTTTTCGGTAGATTTATTCAAAGATGTTGGATCTAAAAATAGCATATGCCGTAATGGGTTAACTCTTTCACTGCCAAAGGCGAATATGTTATGACATGTGCTAGCATTTTGGACCTAGATTGGATGTAACTTTATTCAGTGTCTCATCAAGAGTCAATTTCTTCGATACCGCGTTTGTGTTTTTTGAAAGAAAATGGAAATGAATTAACAGAACAACAAATACAAATTGTAACATACAAATACGTAACCATTTGTCTCATATAGAAACATTTTGACACCATTTCAAACAGAGTAGACTCAGATCAGATGGCGCAACACTACTCCCACCCCCTAGCACCGGCCTAAGCGTTATTCAATTTTCAGACCTAAAATAATTGAAACTAATGATCCCGAAGGACCCGAAAGAAAATATAACAGTACTGAGAATGAAGTACGGGCGACTTTTTACGGCTGTCACACGAGCACTGTACTGTTGTGAAGCACATAAATTCTGAAAGCTGGCAACCCTTCGAAAGCGTGGATCAATAAAAGTGTGTGAGCAACTAGAATCGCATTGTTAACCCTTTACCTCATAATACTCTTTTAACACCTTTGCCAACACAGTGTTGTTATTTATCGGGTTAATTATCCCTTTTTATGCAATATGTAAACGTGATTGCGTGACATTACGGTTATCAAAACATCATTGCCCTGACATATGCATTGCATATGTAGTGTTGTGAGTAGGGATCGTTATGCAGTGTTGTATGAGTAGGGATCGTTATGCAGTGTTGTATGAGCAGGGATCATTATGCAGTGCTGTATGAGTAGGGATCGTTATGCAGTGTTGTATGAGCAGGGGTCGTTATGCAGTGTTGTATGAGTAGGGATCGTTATGCAGTGTTGTATGAGTAGGAATCGTTATGCAGTTTTGTATGAGTAGGGATCGTTATGCAGTGTTGTATGAGTAGGGATCGTTATGCAGTGTTGTATGAGCAGGAGTCGTTATGCAGTGTTGTATGAGTAGGGATCGTTATGCAGTGTTGTATGAGCAGGGGTCGTTATGCAGTGTTGTATGAGATGGGATCGTTATGCAGTGTTGTATGAGTAGGGCTCGTTATGCAGTGTTGTATGAGCAGGGATTGTTAGCCAATATCCCTCTATCTGTGAAAAGAAATTTGAACCTCGTGCAATTTTGAATCGGACGTTCAATTTAGTATTAATATCGGTCTTTGAGACAGGTGTCAGCTTAATGCGGGGTGAAAGTCAAGCAGAAAGCTCCCAGCATTACTTTAAATAACCACCTGCCTAAATATATATAAATTATTTCCAACTAGTATTCCGGTTAGAGGGGGTTTACTGTACTTATAATGCAATCAAACGTTTGAGTAACTCGTGACCAACTATTAAACAGCTTGGCTCTTGATGCCGAGACCGAGGTACTCGGCGTCTCATCTTAACACACGTTGTTTGCAAATGCAAGTCAGGTGACGGATAAAGGGATATGGGTTAACCCTTTTCAGGATGAATCTTCATGTAAGGAATAATGATATCGTGAATATTTAGTAGTTGATGATTTATAATGGCATATATTCCTATGAATGTTTGGTATTAGTAGAAACTGTAGAGTTCTGTTAGTAGATCTTTGCCAGACGGCTCTTACGGGAGCTGTCTGTGTTTGGTCTACTCTATTGGCAAAGGCGTGAAACAGCTTTTGTATAGATGGGGTTATGACCTCAAGAACAACAAAACTAACAGAAGCAACACCTCCGCTGATATTTGCATGGAACATTTCAGAAATATACAATGTACTATACCTCTTAGACAGTATCTTGATGACAACAAACACGAGTATAGACACGACGCCAGCAACCCCTAACATGATCCCGTCATACAGAGTAGCCTGAGCTCGGGTCCACGAGAACATGTGCATAGACAGTGGCGTAGCTATCCTGTAATACATAGAGAACATGTGCATAGACAGTGGCGTAGCTATCCTGTAATATATAGAGAACATGTGCATAGACAGTGGCGTAGCTATCCTGTAATACATAGAGAACATGTGCATAGACAGTGGCGTAGCTATCCTGTAATACATACAAGGGTCTTTCTACAATGGTGACTCAATGGAAGTGAAATTCTAGGTACTTAAGACAGATGGTAGCTTATTGCAGAATGACAGTTATGCAGACAAATCCAATAGGAGCTTTCTACAATACTGTCTTCCTGTATTAACCATTTACCTCATGAATATTCATGTAAGAAGTTATGACTTTATACATATCAATTAGCTGAATTTTAATGGCATATAAACACAGGAAAACTCTGGCCATGGCGGACACTGTTGATTCAGATCTATATTTTGTTATAAGAAAACAGAACAGATTTTTATCAGACCGTTCATACAGCCGCCGGTGTATCAGCGGTCAACTCTGTTTGCAATCGTCCCTCTATTACGTGAAAGGGTTAACACAGGTAGGAGCTTAATGAAGGCTGAACATTGTGCATTATTTTCATCCTGTCCTTATTTTTACCTCATGAATATTGGTGTTATAAATAATGGCGTCAATGAATATTAATTAGATGAACTTTTAGGGCATCTGAACACAACACTTTTCGTCCATGGCAGAAATTGTAAAATCAAATCTACAGCAAAACCTCTCTATAACGACCACTAAAATTGTGTTAATTAGTTGGTATTTTGGGTAGGTGGTTGCTTAAAGGAAGTTAAAGCAAGGTGAAAGTAAAACAGAACGCTCCCATAGGAGCGTTGTTTTACTTTCACCTTGCTTTAAGCATCCACCTGCCTTCAACACAAAATACTTGATGTAATTTAGTCGTCGTTATAGAGAGATTTTACTATATATACTTCCATAAGCAAATAGAATAGACCCCGAACAAAGGGTCTCCTACATAAGACGTCTGATATGGGCTCGTATTCTGTTTGCGAAAAAGCGTCAAAAAGAGTCTCTATCGGGGAAAGGGTTAATACAGATGGTAGCTTAATGTTTAATGAAAGTAACACAGAGGGTTTCCATAAGCGTTTGCTACATTACTTTTGTCCGGTATTTAGCAGTAACCTGCTTTAAATTTAACCAGATTTATTCATTTAGTGTTTTCAATAAAGACATTCTACTGGGCAGAAACCATTACCATAACAGTTACCGCCATATTAAACAAAAGTATTTGACAGAACATGCGTGTAACCTTCTGAGAGAAATGTTAGATTAAGTAAGGGGGAAAACTCAAAATTTGTAATAAGACCAAATTTAACCGGTTTACCCCCCCCCCCCCCCCGCCACCCCAGTGACTTTTGTCACTAACCGTTCCAAGGCGATACTTCCAACTTCCCCCTATTGTACGTTTGATTTGTCTTTGTACGTCTTTTGATGTTTTTATAGTTATGTACATTTGCTGTTTCTTTGTGTTGCTGTTTGGGCGGTTGTTTGTTCTGTATGTGGTGTTTCCTGCATGACTCTTTTTTGTACTTTTGTTATCCTTATCTGTTGCACTTGTTCTTGTTGCCATCATCATGTTTTCCAGGTCCACAGTCGGCCCAATTAAAGATTATAGTGTAATGACAAATTAGGCAAAGTGTACGAAAGGAAATGTGATAAACTGACACATGGATAGACGGAGGAACAATTCCTTAGTGTTGTCCTGCTTGTTATGTAATATGATGATACAGCTGACTCCAAGCCTCTCAAATTTCCCCTAAGCTGTCAATTAAATAGGACCAGTTTTGCTGTAGTCAGTTGATATTTGTGATACGTGCACGTTGTATATCTTGTGTAGTAGTTCCTAGATTAAATAGTTCTCAGTACAGTAAACCCCCTCATATCTGGAATTCTAGTAGAGAGAAGAATTTAGATACTCTGATACAAGTGGCTGCTTAAAGCAGAATGAAAGTCATACAGAAAGCTCATCAATGAGCTTTCTGCATGACTTTTAACATGCATTAAGCTGTCACCTGTCTCCAAGACAGATATTAAATACTAAATATGGAAAATTAGTCAAACAGGGAAAGCCTTTAGCGTCCAGTTTAGAGGGCTTTATTGCGTCATTGTCCACAGGTAGACAAGAACAACATTACACTGCTAAAACATGGAAATATTTGGAACTGAAACAGAAAGTGGCACAATTCTTGTGGAATCTTTCGTTACTTGCTTACCACTGCCCCTCGATCAGCTATAAATGTTCCCGATCTATGATGGTATAGTATAACCTGCCTATAGCAGCAACATAAGGAATGGTCTATAAAAGCAACTGGTTGTATAATGCAGGACAAAAGTAATGCAGAAAGCTCCTACAGGAACTTTTGGTATAGCCATTATCCAGTATTAAACTACAACTGTCTTTAAAATCCGAATTATGATTATTTTGGCTGGCCGCTGTAATAAGTTTTACTGTACCTCTCTATATATGGACCATTACTGAACGGCAGCTTTTTAAACAGAAATTAGTCTGGTATCGCATAGAAATTAGTCTGGTATAGCATAGAAATTAGACTGGTATCGCATAAAAATTAGTCTGGTATCGCATAGAAACTAGTCTGGTATCGCATAGAAATTAGTCTGGTATCGCATAGAAATTAGTCTGGTATCGCATAGAAATTAGTCTGGTATCGCATGGAAATTAGTCTGGTATCGCATATAAATAAGTCTGGTATCGCATAGAAATTAGTCAGGTATCGCATATAAATTAATCTGGTATCGCATAGAAATTAGTCTGGGATCGCATGGAAATTAGTCTGGTATCGCATATAAACTAGTCTGGTATCGCATAGAAATTAGTCTGGTATCGCATAGAAATTAGTCTGGTATCGCATAGAAATTAGTCTGGCATCACATATAAATTAGCCTGGTATCGCATATAAACTAGTCTGGCATCGCAAAGAAATTAGACTGGTATCGAATAGAAATCAGTCTGGTATCGCATATAAATTAGTCTGGTATCGCATAGAAATTAGTCTTGTATCGCATATAAATTAGTCTGGTATCGCATAGAAATAAGTCTGGTATCGCATGTAAACTAGTCTGGTATCGCATAGAAATTAGTCTGGTATCGCATAGGAATAAGTCTGGTATCGCATATAAACTAGTCTGGTATCGCATAGAAATTAGTTTGGTATCGCATGCCCCTTACTTACGTTTCAAATACAGCAAACACGAACAAAACGGAGAAAAATAAGATAATGGATGAAATGACAGCAAAGTAGTCCAGGGGAGCATCATCAGCATCGTCATCATGAACTGGAACCTCAATACCTGAAGGGAGAAACATTACACTCGTGATAGAACATCATAACAACTACACTACATGTACAATAACCCCCAACCCATCCAAACTGGAGTGAGTGGGTGAGTGAGTTAGGTTTTACAGCACTACGACACTAAAAAACCGGAATTCTAATACAGAAAAAAATCAGATACTTTAAAACTGGTGGCTGCTAAATGCAGGGTGAAAGTCATGCAGAAAGCTCCTAGAGGAGCTTTTTGCATGACTTTCAACCTGCATCATAATTTAAGACTTGAGTAACTCTGCATCACATCATAATTCAATACTTGAGTAACTCTGCATCACGCCAGAATCCAAGACCTGAGTAACTCTGCATCACATCAGAATCCAAGACCCTGAGTAACTCTGCATCACATCAGAATCCAAGACCTGAGTAACTCTGTATCACATCATAATTCAAGACTTGAGTAACTCTGCATCACATCATAATTCAAGACTTGAGATACTCTGCATCACATCAGAATTCAAGACTTGAGATACTCTGCATCTCATCATAATCCAAGACTTGAGTAACTCTGCATCACATCAGAATCCAAGACTTGAGTAACTCTGCATCACATCATAATCCAAGACCTGAGTAACTCTGCATCACATCATAATTCAAGACCTGAGTAACTCTGCATCACATCAGAATCCAAGACTTGAGTAACTCTGCATCACATCAGAATCCAAGACCTGAGTAACTCTGCATTACATCAGAATCCAAGACTTGAGTTCTCTGCATCACATCAGAATCCAAGACCTGAGTAACTCTGCATCACATCAGAATTCAAGACTTGAGTAACTCTGCATCACATCAGAATCCAAGACCTGAGTAACTCTGCATCACATCATAATCCAAGACTTGAGTATCTCTGCATCACATCAGAATCCAAGACCTGAGTAACTCTGCATCTCATCATAATTCAAGACCTGAGTAACTCTGCATCTCATCATAATTCAAGACCTGAGTAACTCTGCATCTCATCATAATTCCAGCTGTTTTACTCTCTGTCTGCAGTTAACACTTTCTCTCATAGAAACTTGTTTTCACGCATTTGGAAACAGAGTAGACCCAGATCAGATGGCGTTTCGCAGAGGCAATATAATAGGGATTGCTATCCGTCTTGCGTCCTTGTCGTCGTCACCACCAAATAAGTTCTGTCACATTTTTCTCAGGAACCTAACATGCCAGCGTCCTGATATTTTGCACAGATCATTAGTATGGAGAAATGTATCGAGCAAGACAGTTTCGAATATCTCACATGCCCACTTCCTGTTTGACGGAACTTAGAATATTTAGATATAGAAAAACATGTCTTCCTCGTAGGAATTACCACACAGAGTATCAATAATGTGTACTGTTTTACTTTCAGGTCATAACAGAAGAATGAAACAAAATTGTGTTACCATATTATTTCCAGTCATCCTTTTTATCTGAGAATTCGGAAAAACTTAATTTGTAATAGATATCATATCAATTGATAGTAATAAATATGTACAAGGAAAACATGCAATATGGAAAAATAGTCAAACAGGGAGGGCCACATACGAAATGACACCGCACCAAACACCATCAAACAAGAAACGGTATAGCCACAGGACAAAACATAACAGGACGCATATCTAGACGAAAAACATTAAACATTTAAATATTGAATTAATCAATTTTAATGCAATTTAGAAAAAAAAACTTGGCGGGGGCATCCGTGTCCATGGACACGGTTTCTTTCTTCAGAAAGGTTTATTGTTTCGACCACAAAATGACGTGAACAGGATTGTACACAGTATACTTAACCATATAACTTTTCCATAATGAATATTCATGCAAGAAATAATGACCTCATTGTATTGAAAAGAAAAACAAAACTGGAGCGGACTTACATAGGCTATGCCTGTTGTCCAATCAGTTCATTGAATAAAATATTGTTGAAAAAGAATGATTTCATGAATATTTATTAGCTTACTTTTTTACAAAGGAGCATGCAGTTTTGGTCATGGCAAAAACTGTAGAGTCAGACATTATCCAACAAGTAAATAGAGCAAACCGTGATCCACTCTGTTTGAAAATATATGAAAAGGTGTCTCTATCAGAAAGATGTGATCTAAAAAAAACGTGTCTAGTCGCCCGTTGCGCCAATCAGAAATTCATACACCTTATAAACAAGAAATATCTTTAAAAATATATTTATCGGCTTCAAATATTGACAAAATGTTCAAAACAATGATGGGATTAAATCTCTGCCATATTAAATTCAATGTGTGAAGATTTAATAGTACAGTGAACTAGATCTATGAAGGGTTGCTTGTTGTTATAGTAGCAGATAGGCGTGCAACGGCAATGACTTAAACAAAGGCAGATCTACTATTTCATTCCATATACTTAATGGGTGTGTCTTTTTGCTAGTGAATTCGGAGGAGATGCTATTTAAATATACTGCAATGAGCCTTGGTTTGTCGGTAAATTTTGTTTTTAGGTGATTATAATGGTTGAAAAGAATAAGTGAACGTGGAGTAGAAGAAACAATTATTGAAAATTTTCAAGTAACTTTTATATGAAATCACTATTAAAATGTACATGAAATGCAAAACAACCACAACAGCACTGCACATATGTCTTTGGATAAGACAGCCATATGCTTCTCTCTAATTTATAATAATCATTTGTGTTTATCCTTACAGTTTTATAATTTTATACATATAATTTATGCTTTAATTGGAGTTGAAATATTTATATTAATTAGTTTTACAATGATAAAAAACAAAAACAAAATATATATATAAACGAGATTTGAGGCAAATAAAAAATATTTTCTTTAATTCTATTAAAGGGGGGTAATTTATTCTGTTCTTATTGTAATATCAAGTTTGCAAGAGTTAATTCCCTTGTTTCTCCACGGAAAGCTATACATGTAGGCCTATGATGCAAACATGCGTGTAAATACATGTACTTGAAATTAAAGATAGTCGGTAAGATAAATTCGTTATACAGTGCTCAGTGTCCCTAATATGGACTATACACTGCCAGCAAATATTCATATGGGACGAGGCGAACCAGCAAATATTCATATGGGACGAGGCGAAGCCTCATCCCATATGAATATTTGCTGGCAGTGTATAGTCCATATTAGGGACACTGAGCACTGTATAACTAATAATACAGTGGTACGGGTGCGACATTTTACCTATGATGTACTATACTATGGTGTGGATGGGTACTCTTCCTGAAAGACACTATACTATGATATGATCGGGTTATTTTCCTTATAAGATACTATACTGTGGTACAGTTGTAATTTCCCTATAAGACACTATACTGTAGTCTGATTCATTTATTTTCCCGATAAGACAAGAACTGTGGTGAATTTGAGGTATATTCCCTATAAGACACTATACTGCGGTATGGTTGTATTTTCCGTACACGCCTCTATAGTCTACACATGTATACTGTAGTGTGGTTGAGGTATATTCCCTATAATACACTATACTGCGGTATGGTTGTATTTACCGTGCACGACTCTATAGTCTACACATGTATACTGTAGTGTGGTTGAGGTATATTCCCTATAATACACTATACTGCGGTATGGTTGTATTTTCCGTACACGACTCTATAGTCTACACATGTATACTGTAGTATGGTTGAGGTATATTCCCTATAAGACACCATACTGCGGTATGGTTGTATTTTCCGTACACGACTCTATCGTCCATACTGTAGTGTGGTTGAGGTAGTATCCCTATAAGACACTGCACTGTGTCGTTGTTTAGATATTTTCCACATAAGACACTACACTGTGGTGTGGTTGTGGTATGTTCCGTATAATGTACAGTAGAACCTGCCGCAAGCGACCATTAAACAGATGTCTTGTAAGGATCCGATAAGGCAGGTGGTAGCTTAATATAGGCCAAAGGTAATGCAGAAAGGTCCTGTAGAAGCTTTTTGCATCACATTTGTCCTGCATGAAGCAACCACCTGCTTTTTAAGATTCCTGTGTCCAATCAATATAAGGTCGCTTAAGACAGGCTCTACTGTACTATACTGTAGAGTGGTTGAGATAGTGTCCGTATATTTTCCCTAGAACACACTATACTCTGGTGTAGTTATGGTCGTTGCCTACTAAACACTGCACTGTGGTGTGGTTGGTGTATTTTACCTATACGACACTACACTGTGGTGTAACTGAAGTCGTTCCCCTTTCCCTATTGGTAGGGACAGTAAACAGTGTGAAGATGACTTTTCAGACCACCCTAGTATTCAAATCATACTTTCTAACTCTTCATCAGCCAACAATTTCTCATTTAGGCCAGTGACACAAACAGAAGTTTCTAAAATCATAGCTAAACTTTATATAAAGAAGTCTACTGGAGCAGATAAGATCTCGGCAAAAATTTTAAAAATCTGTTCTCCTTCCTTCAGTCACACTGTTTGTGCCCTATTAAATTATACCTTTGCAACCAGTAATTTCCCATCTTCATTAAAGGCTGCTCAAGTTATCCCTCTTTTTAAAAAGAAAGATCCGCTTAACAAAGAAAACTACAGACCAGTTAGTATTTTACCTACTATTTCCAAAATATATGAAAGGAGTATGCATGACCAGCTTGCGGTATATTGTGATAGTATATTCAATCCTTTCTTGTCTGCTTTCAGAAAGGGCTTTGGATGCCAGACTACCCTGTTGCGACTCATTGAAGATTGGCGTCAGGCTTTGGATAACCGTAAGTATGTCGCAGCGATACTTATGGATCTGTCCAAGGCTTTTGACCGTCTTCCACATGACTTGTTAATTGCTAAACTTAAGGCATATGGACTATCCACAGAAGCAGTTAATCTAATATTCTCCTATCTAAAGGACAGGATGCAGCAGGTTAAACTGGGATCCAAAGTCAGCAGCTGGCAGAACTTAGTAAAAGGCGTCCCGCAAGGCTCTATATTAGGACCATTACTTTTTAATGTATTTATAAATGATATATTCTATGTAGTCAGAGATTCAAAACTTTACAATTATGCTGACGACAATACTATCTCCTTTGCTCATTACAATATTGATATTCTTAAAGATACTTTGACCCGTGAATGCCTCTTGCTTGTACAGTGGTTTGAAGACAACTATGTGAAAGCAAACCCAGAAAAGTTTCAGGTCATCTGCATAGGCAAGAGGACACATGATTTGATTGAACATTTTCAGATAGAAGACAAATCCATTAAATGTGAATCAAACGTCACACTATTAGGAATAAATATGATTTTATGTTAGCTTTTAATGACCATGTGGCTGAAATATGTAGAAAGGCCTCTCGTCAATTGGCTGTTTTAAAAAGAATGGGCAATCTACTAACTATTGAAGGAAAACTGACTATATTTAATTCATTCATTGTGTCAAATTTTAACTACTGCCCAATTGTTTGGCATTTTTGTAGTCAAGCTAGTACCCGTAAAATGGAAAAGATCCAGGAGAGGGCCTTGAGATTCATATATAATGATTTCACTTCTCCTCTCCAGGATCTTTTAACAGCTAAAACAGAAACTTTCTACATATTAGCAGGATTAAACTGATGGGTGAGGAAGTTTTTAAAATTATAAATAAAATATAACCAGAATACCTTCAGGATCTTTTTCAACTAAAAAATTCCTCTTATGATTTCAGGAAAGAGAAGCTTACCTCAGTCCCAAGGGTCAAAGGTACCAGGTATGGGCTCAGGTCATTCTGGTATGAGGCTGCCCGGGTGGAACAGCCTCCCGAATGAAATCAGAACTGCTGAGTCATTCCCCTTATTTCGGAGGCTGTTGCGCACTTGGACTGGTGGCATATGTGGATGCCCTGCATACTCTACCTAATTATGTGCTTACCCTGTAAATACTTATATTTTGCTTATTCTTTGGTTTTATCTGCTGGCATGTTTTTAGCTTTATCTTATGCTTGTTTCTTGGTTCTAGAACCTGCTTGAAGTCAGCTTTAGTTTCTCGCTTTTTAGTTTTAAAACTGCATGTTTTGCAATCAATTTTAATTTCTTAACTGATTTTATTTATATTTAAATAAAGGACATTTTGTTTCTTACAAAGGTTTTTCGTTTTTAAATCTCTACTGACTGACCAGATCCAGATTGGGCAGCTCTCGATTAAGCTGTCTGATCGAGATGTGATCTAGTTTGCTGAGGGGTGCTACTAAAGGGATCTATTTTATTAAATTTCTCTTATTTCGCAACCAAATATTCAATATAATTAATAGATCTAGCTGTGATAGCTTCATACTAATGTAAATTTGACCCCTCATGCCGATAATAACAAACCCCTCATGCCGATAATACACGACAAGTCCGGCATTATAAATAGATAGATAGATAGATAAATACTGTGATACTGTCTTATATAAGCATGCTGTATGTGATATTGTTCTATGTGCTTGACTGCATGTTCATACTTTTATTTTGTCGTTTTTGTTTTTCTACTCTTGTTTTGTCGGAATAAAAGCCCATCAGGGCTTATGTTATTATGTTATGAACATCCGACGTTAAATAAAACTTGTCTTATGTCTAGTTCATTTTCTATAAATAGATTGGGGAATACGCAAAAATTCTATAAATAGTAACTGCGGTCTCCCATAACAAACTGGTTCTCCGCATGCGGGACATTGCATTCTGAATGCCACTGGAAGCCGGGTTTAATTTAAAAATTGAGTCGCCATTTTGCAATGGCGGAATCGGATTCAACCAGCTAAGTCCAGTTGATAGTGACCATGGAAAACCCATTGTATCAAATTCCATAAATGTAAGAACTCGAGCGAAATTCGCTATTCCTGAACAAGCTATCTGCAAAGTTGCAAGAACATTTATTTTGTCTAAATTCTTTGTGACAGAAAATGTTTCATATTCGCGCCTTCATTTCTTAGAAAAACGTTTTACAATAAAGGATTTTCACGTGATTTGTTAAGGTAACATTTGTTGATTAGATTAGGTGTTTATTATATGGCTGTGGAATGAACGTTGTCTTAATTATTGCATGGCGATATTTACGGTTTACGAGAGTCGGCGCTTATGAGTCGTTATATTGTTCTCAACCTCGTTGTATGCCTATCCCTCAAATACACACGCTGACACATTGTAGGCTAGGACGTTTTTTTTTTATATCCATATTGATACTTTGATAGCACAAATTGCGTTACTCATGCTACCTTATAGCCTGGCAATCTGCCAGGCTAGGTGAAAAACTACTAAATCGCGGTTGGATTTAAAATACGGCCTAAAGCAAATAAGGTGTGACATTTTGTAAAAATATATTTTTTCTTAAAACTTATTTTCTCTAGCTGCATTATATTGTAAAACCATCAAAATTAATACAAATCGATAGATTTTGAAGAAATGTGTGGACGTTTTTTAGAAAATATTCTTTAAATTACCCATTTAGCTTCAAAATATTTAACGGACATCGTTAATTTGAGTAGCATGCAATAGTACTGTAATAGTAATATGATACTAAGTAATATATTCATAGTTACACAAGGTCTAAGTAGACACGTTTGTGTATTTTACAGTGAGCAAACTAGCTAATCAATAATTTTTATGCCCCCATAGACGATAGTCGGGGGGTATATTGTTTTTGCCCTGTCTGTTTGTTTGTTTGTCTGTTTGTTTGTCAGCAACTTTAACATTGGTCATAACTTTTGAGCCAGTATAGATAGAGACTTGATATTTGGCATACATATGTATCTCATAAAGCCGCACATTTTGAGGGTTGACATGTCAAGGTCAAGGTCATCCTTCAAGGTCAGAGGTCAAATATATGGGTCAAATCGCCGACTTTAACATTGGCCATAACTTTTGGACCAGTAGAGATAGAGACTTGATATTTGGCATGCTTGTGTATCTCATGAGGCTGCACATTTTGAGGGGTGACATGTCAAGGTCAAGGTCATCCTTCAAGGTCAAAGGTCAAATATATGAGGGGGCATAGTGTTTCACAAACACATCTTGTTAACATCAGAGACCATTTAGACTGCCAAATCATATTTCAGCGAATAAAACAATACACTGTTAAGTGATATGCTAAATTATATATCTTTTACGTTTACTTCTAAAAAGATATTAACGTCTGAAGTAAGCTGTTAAACCTAACCGTTAGGGTTGGGACATAATATGTTCATGTCGTGTTGTTAAGGGTAAGTTGTTATTTGTACCTCAATATCCTCAGAAAGTATTAATATGATTAAGGGAAGCTTTTTTAATAAATATAACGATGAAAAATTACTGTATTGGACTTAATCAAGACTCATTATATGGCTTGTTTGTCTAGAGAGAGACTTAAGGCCTAAAGCAAATAAGGTGTGACATTTTGTAAAAAAAAAAAAATTTCTTAAAATTTATTTTCTCTAGCTGCATTATATTGTAAAACCATCAAAATTAATACAAATCGATAGATTTTGAAGAAATGTGTGGACGTTTTTTAGAAAATGTTCTTTAAATTACCCAGGGCTCGACAGTAACGGTAGTCCGACTGCCCGGGACAATCAAAATTTAGGTCCCGACAATAAAAACCTGTATCTAGCAGTCCGACGTGGCAAGTAGATCTCAAACCAATTTTCTGTAAAGTCTTATCATCATTAGTTCGTTAAACATGAAAATCGTTTACTGGTGAAATGGATTTTGCCGAAACGTCAAACAGCCCCAGTTTGTTTACAAGGCAGTACCGAGATAACCTATCGCGCATGCGTGAGACTATTCAGCACACCTCGTCCGTTATCGGCTAGAATAGCTTTGTAGACTGGTAATAGTACATCGTAATAAGGTAAAGCACGCTGCTAATAAAAAAGTTGGAACCAGTCGAGTTTTTCTGCTTTTTGTTTCCGGTAATTATTTGCATACATGTACGACATTTCACAGATATAAGTTGCGATTTTTTAACAAGCAAGGTTAGTTATCTACATCCATATTTATGCCCGTAAACATTTTTGACTCAATGGATTAGAATTAGAAGTTTATTGAACTATGTTTCAAAGTAAAAGTTAACGACATCGTCAATCGACTAGTGTTTGTTTACCTTATTCACGGTTGAATGGCACGCGATTCGTAATGTCGCTTTCCAAGTTTGGATTTACGGGTTCGAAAAAGGACAGTACCGAGTCTACTGACTGTAGCAATAAAACCAAATTAAAGGAAGAAATGCTACTTAAAAGGAGTATAAAAAAGAGAAAACGTATATTTGTTCCCAAGTGGCTGGAAGAGTATGACTGGCTTGTTTTAATACAACGAGTCTAAAGAGGTGATGTTTTGCGAACAGTGTCAGAAATATGCAAAATTAAGCGGCTCCAGCTTTGTAACAGGTTGTAGTTCTTTCCGAAGACAGTCAGATTTTTGAGTTGATACAGTCATATTAAGAAATGGAAGTTTTTTGTTTGTAAACAGAGCTCCAGATAAAAGAGGTATTTAAAAAAACTAAAAAATCTGTCTCTGGATTAAACCCTATGGTGTCATTACTCATAAGGATATGCTCTTAGGGACACTTCTGAGTAGTAACATCATAGGACTTTATGCTGAAATGTGTGAGAAAATGTGGAAATTGTGTGGCTTACTCTTTTTCTCTCTCTTATCCAGAGCCCTGTTTACAGCCCATGAATTGAGTCTGTCTGTTGAAACTTAAAAGGGTTAAGTCATAACCAAGCCATTGAAAGATGTTTCGTTTTATTTTCGCATCTAAAATTACAAACCAAATAAATGCATAGTTTATTGAGTTATATTTTAACAGTAGATATTTCTATCAAGTCATGACAAGTGTCTTTCTGGTCAGGACAAGTAGACCTAGCAGTTACTAGCCCGACTGGACAAGTGGTTCCAAAAGTTACTGTTGAGCCCTGTTACCCATTTAGCTGCAAAATATTTAACGGACATGGTTAATTTGAGTAGCATGCAATAGTACTGTAATAGTAATATGATACTTAAGTAATATATTCATAGTTACACAAGGTCTAAGTAGACATGTTTGTGTATTTTACATTGAGCAAACTAGCTAATCAATGGTTTTTTCTGATGTTATTCGAGAAAATTGGCAGAAAAATATCAATATTGACACAAATAATTTCTATTTTTAACATCAGAGACCATTTTTACTGCCAAATCATATTTTAGCAAATAAAACAATACACTGTTATGCCAAATTTTATATCTTTTACATTTACTTCTAAAAAGATATTAACATCTGAAGTAAGCTTTTAAACCTAACCGTTAGGGTTGGGACATAATATGTTCATGTCATGTTATTAAGAGTAAGTTGTTATTTGTACCTCAATATCCTCAGAAAGTATTTATATGATTAAGGGAAGCTTTTTTTTTATAAATATAACGATGAACAATTACTGTATTGGACTTAATCAAGACTCATTATATGGCTTGTTTGTCTAGAGAGAGGCTTAAATGTTGGAAACTTCATTTTCCTAAAGGCTTAAAACATCATTCCTAATATTTTACACCCTATTCCATGATACTGGTGAATGAGGGAAGAGTAAAAATGTATAATGATATAAACTTATTTGCATTTTGCAATAAAACAAGCTGACACATGTTTAACCTCAAAACCGTTAGGGTTGGGACACTTCTAACTCTAAGGTTCTTATAAAATTGTTGATGTTATTCAAGTACATACAAAAATACTATTATTTTGTTAAATTGAGTTGGCTATTTTTAATTTCTGATGAAATTCGATGTCCCAGGATGGGTTATTATTACTGTTCAGAAACTTTCATTACTTGTATTTTTTCCTCAGCATAATTATATCTCATAAAAAATTGCTTCAGCACAAGTACATTTCCTCGCATACATTATTAACAAATGTTGCAATGATAATGTACAGTGCTCCCTCCCTACAACGACCCTCTCAATAACGATTCCCTCCTTACAACAACGCATGTCACTGTTTCCGAAACAACAATGCTCCAGAAACAACCTTTTTCCATTGTATTTTCTTTATGCCTCCATCAAACCCTATGTTGTGACCAATCTTTAGAATTGTATCTCTATAAAACATTTTTTTAAAAAGTGAATGTCACGCCAAATAGCTATTTTTTTCAGAAATTCTGAGTTTTCAAATTTTCATATCTTTACAACAAATCAACCGATTTGCCTGAAATTTGAAACATGCATTGCTCCAGATTGGCTCAGTGTAAACTCAGGGGATTTATATATTACCGTGCTCTGTAGTTTCATTTATATTATGTACAACATTGGCTTCAGTGTAAATATTCCTTATTTGCTCTAGGCCAGAAATGATATTATGAATGTGACTTATGGTAGATTAATTGTTATACAGTAAAACCTCTCTATAACGCCACTAAATTGTGTTAATTAGTTGGTATTTAGTTTTACTTCCACCTTGCTTTAAGCAGCCACCTGTCTTTAACACAGAATACTTGATGTAACATAGTGGCTGTTATAGAGGTGTTTTACTGTAATAGTACATGGACAGTCACACAGGAAGTTTTGGCCATGACAGAAACTAGAATTTTTTCTATATTATATCATATAAGCAAATAGAGCAGACCCTATAGGAGTTGTTTGATCTGGGTCTACTCTGTTTGCAAAGGCGTAGAAAGGCATATGATATATATGGAGTACAAGTTTAATCATGAGTATGTATACACTGTGTCGCACACAAAGACCTTAACTCAAGCATCACTTATATTCTTTTTAATCTGTTAATTGATATATGTGTCTTTTAATACCAACTTGAAACTTAATCACTTGGTTAAACGCCTATTTTTGCAAATAATGCATTCAGTGGCGTTGTACATTGACATAAATAAAATCAGAGACAAATAAAAATCGATAGATGATTTACAATACACGAATATACTACTAATATCAATAAAACCTACATGTATATGCATAAATTTTCTCAGTTAAATCTTAAAACTTCTACAGACAACTGTTTTGGGTTTGATTCAGATCAATAGTTTTGGTCCAGATAAACCCAAAAAATTACTACTTGATATTAAAAAGTCCTGAAATGCACAAACCTTGCCTGATGTGAAGATAATATAATATTGATCAAAGAAATAAAAATATAAGCAGTAGACATGAAAAACGTAAGCAAAAGACGAAATGGGAAAGGGTGTAAAATTAGGTGTAGACCAAATGGGAACAAATGCCAAAATAATAGACCAAATGGGAAGTAAAAGAAATAGGAAGTTACCATGCCAACACTGAACAGAGTTGCCCAAAATATACGGCTCCTGTAGGATTTGTCTGATCAGGGACTACTCTGTTTGCTCCTGCAGCTTTCTGCATAATTTCTGTCCTGCATTAAGCTACCAAATGCCTTTAAGACCATGAATAGGCCTGTTTTTGGCATAATATCCTAAAAACTAAGTTTGAAAAATTCACTGTTGTGTTCAGTGACCACGCCTTAAGTATAAATATTATATACATGTAGGTGGTGTTTTTAGCTCATTAGGTCGTCTGTCGTGCAGTGTGCGTCGTCAGTCAATAATTCGAACCTTTAAAAATCTCCTCTGAATCTACAGGGTTCTCAGCTTTCATCTTTGGCATATAGCATCCCCTGTAGGTCCTCTACAAAATTTATATAAATTATGTGCCTGGGTTGAAAATTAGCCCCGCCCCAGGGGTGCCTTGTTTTCTATATATAAAAATTATAGTGAAAACTTTGAAAATCTTCTCTTCTGAAACTGGAAGGTTCTCAGCTTTCATATTTGGCACATAGCATCACCTGCAAGTCCTCTACAAACTGTATATTATAAATTATGCCCCTGCGGTCAAAATTGGCCCCGCCCCAGGGATGGCCAGTTTTCAAAAGAAACATAGTGAAGACTTTGAAAATCTTCTCCTCTGAAACTGGAAGGTTCTCAGCTTTCATATTTTGCACATAGCATCATGTTCAGGTCCTATACAAAAGTTACATAAATTATGCCCCTGGGGTCAAAATTTGCCCCACCCCTGTGGTGGCCAGTTTTCAATAGAAACTTATAGTGAAAACTTTGAAAATCTCCTCTGACTGTCTGGTGAGCAATATCAGGGCCATCATGGCCCTCATATTTGTAAGACACACATTTGCTATTAACCAATAATTCAAACCAAGGCTTGCAGCTTATCACCACTAATTATGTTAGATTTAATCATCATAAATTTGGTGGACAAGTGTATTAATTAGTAAACAAGTAGAGTTTCCATCTAACTTATTCATGGACAAGTAGAAAATTTGTTACCTGCATATATAGGTAACTGTGAGAGCTTTGTTTTCTTTATTTTTCAGTGCTATTGTGAATACTTCTTGGATTGGCAGAGATGTTTGGTGGCAAGACCACAGGCTTTGCCTCGCCATTTGGCTCCTCAGGTAACTATAGCATTGTATTATAGCATTGTATAACTCTTTAGTCTTTAATCCATGAATAGTACGGCAAGAAATAATGACATCATGAATGCCCGTATCAATTTACTAAACGCTTTCCTGTTCTATATTTATTCCAAATTTCAATACCTACTGAATATTCATGAACAAAATAGTTATAATGAGACGTCGAAGGCGTAACACTGTAGCCATTTGAGAAAGTAAAGAAACAGATTTATCCAATTCCAGTAGCAAACAGTAGACCCTGATCAGATTGGTCCTGTAGGGTCCGCCTGATCTGGGTCTACACTATTTGCAGATGCATGAAAATGTGTTTATATGAGGGAAAGGGTTAATTTTTATGTCACCTTCGAGGCATGGCAGATATATAGGGATCACTTTGTCATCGCCACACTCTTCTTTTCCGGCCTGTATCTCCTACTCTACTGATACCATTAAATTCAAACTTCACACATGGAACAGGCATGATGAGAGGAAGTGTCATGCACAAGGTCCATAACTCTAGCTTCAATATTTTTGAAGTTATTCCCCGTTTTAGCTCACCTGGCACTTTGTGCCAGGTGAGCTGTTGTGATGGTGAACCTTTACTAAGATTGTTCAAATTATGCTCTTGGGGTCAAAATTGTCCTCACCCTCAGTGGGTGTCACAAATTTTACTGAAAACTTTAAAATCTTCTTGTCAAAACCTGTAAAGCCTAGGGCTACCAAATTTGGTATGTAGAATCATCTAGTGGACCTCTACATAAAAATCTTCTTGTCTCAAACCTGAAAGGCTTAGAGCTGTGATATTTGGAATGAAGCATCATCTGGTGAACCTTTACTAATATAAGATTGTTCAAATTATGCCCCTGGGGTCAAAATTGTCCTCACCCTGGGGGTCACAAGTTTTACTGAAAACTTTAAAAATCTTCTTGTCAAAACCTGTAAGGCCTAGAGCTACCAAATTTGGTATGTAGAATCATCTAGTAGACCTCTACATAGAGTGTTCAAAATTGCCCCTGGGGTCAAATTTGGCCCAACCCCGGGGATCACAAGTTTTACATAGGATTATATAGTAAAATCTTTAAAGATCTTCTTGTCCGAAACTGAAAAGCTTAGAGCTGTGATATTTGGTATGTAGCATCATCTGGTGATCCTTTATTAAGATTGTTCAAATTATACCCCTGGATTCGAACATGGCCACACCTCGGGGTCACATATTTTACATTGGATTATATAGTAAAAACTTAAAAAATCTTCTTGTCCGAAACGGAAAAGTTTAGAGCTGTGATATTTGGTATATAGCATCATCTGGTGGACCTTTTTCAAGATTGTTCAAATTATGCCCCTGGGGTTAAAATTGTTCTCACCCTGGTGGTCACAAGTTTTACATTGGATTATATAGTAAAAACTTAAAAAATCTTCTTGTCCGAAATGGAAAAGCTTAGAGCTGTGATATTTGGTACATAGTATCATCTGGTAGACCAAGATCGTTCAAATTAAGCCCCTAAGATAAAAATTGGCTCTCCCCTAGGGGGTCCCAAGTTTTACGGAAAACTTTAAAAAAATCTTCTTGTCAAAAACTGTAAGGCTTAGGGCTACCAAATTTGGTATGTAGAATGGTCTAGTAGACTTCTACATAAATTGTTCAAATTTCCCCCCTGGGGTCAAAAATAGCCCATTCCTTGGGGTGGTTGAGGGTTCAGAGCTGTCATATTTAGCATGGAGCATCATCTGGTGGAGCTTTACCAAGACTGTTAATATTGTGCCCCTGGGGTCAAAATTGATAGGTATGACATCATTTAACCAGGTTAGCGATACAGGGTCATCATGGTCCTCTTGTTTAGCTCACTAGAGCACACAAAGTGCTCAGGGTTAGCTTTTGTGATCACCTGATGTCTGTCGTCTGTCGGCGTGCGTTGCCCGTCGTTAGTCGTCCATCGTCAACATTTTGAACCTTTTAAAATCTTCTCCTCTGAATCTACAGGGTTCTCAACTTTCATCTTTAGCAAATAGCATCATATTCAGGTCCTCTACAAAAGTTATATAAATGATGCCCCTGGGGTCAAAATTGGCCCCGCCCCAGGGGTGCCTTGTTTTCTATAGAGGCATATAGTAAAACTTTGAAACTCTTCTCTGAAACTAGAAGGTTCTCAGCTTTCATATTTGGCACATAGCATCATGTTCAGGTCCTCTACAAAAGTTATATAAATTATGCCCCTTGGGTCAAAATTGGCCCGCCCTAGGGTTGGCCAGTTTTCAAAAGAAACATATAGAGAAAACTTTGAAAATCTTCTCCTGAAACTGGAAGGTTTTAAGCTTTCATATTTGGCACATAGCATCATGTTCAGGTTCTCTACAAAAGTTATATAAATTATACTCCTGTGGTTAAAATTGGGCCCGCCCCAGGGCGGACTAGTTTTCTATGGAACCATGTAGTGATAACTTTGAAAATCTTCTCCTCTGATTGTCTGGTGAGCGATATCAAGGCCATTCTGGCCCTCTTGTTTATCATTTCTATGTAGAGTGTAAAATAGTTTGGATCCTAAGGATTCAACTTCTCAACCAGGTCCAAACTGTTTGCACTTCAAAATCCATCACGGTTTTGTCTCACATGTTGTAGTTACAAGTTTTACACCATGAAAGCTCTCCATTTGTGAATTTACCTTGTTGAGAGTTGTGCTTTCAGTCAGAGGTCCAGATTAGATGTGTACATTAACATTTTTAAAAATAGCTTATTCTATTTCTCTACCAAACCTTTTGTTTTGAACTTGTGACCACTCTTAAGAATCATCTCGAAGAGAGGGTTTGGTGGAGAAATAACAATGTTAGTATTTGAGTACACACCTTTATCTGTTGCTCTGGTTTAGAGAAAAGTTCACCATTCTGCATCTCAGAGACAAAAGAGAGAATTAATTGAGAAACATGTTTATGTTTTCGACCATCAAGATGATGCGATAGATATATACTGTCTGAGTGCCTGTCAGAACAAGTTTTGACCAAAGATGAGACATTCTGCTTGAGCTTTAATCCTTTACATCATAACTCACTCCTTGTCACTCATTTGCAAACAGAATAGACCCAGATCAGAATAGACCCAGATCAGAATAGACCCAGATCAGAATAGACCCAGATCAGAATAGACCCACATCAGAATAGACCAAGATCAGAATAGACCCAGATCAGACTAGACCCAGATCAGACTAGACCCATAGACCCAGATCAGAATAGACCCAGATCAGAATAGACCCATAGACCCAGATCAGAATAGACCCAGATCGTTAGACTCAATAGACACAGATCAGAATAGACCCAGATCAGACTAGACCCACATCAGAATAGACCCACATCAGAATAGACCCATATCAGAATAGACCCACATCAGAATAGACCCACATCAGAATAAACCCAATAGACGCACATCAGAATAGACCCAGATCAGACCCAATAGACCCAGATCAGAATAGACCCAGATCAGAATAGACCCAATAGACCCAGATCAGAATAGACCCAGATCAGAATAGACCCAGATCAGAATAGACCCAATAGACGCAGATCAGAATAGACCCAGATCAGAATAGACCCAATAGACCCAGATCAGAATAGACCCAATAGACCCAGATCAGAATAGACCCAGATCAGACTAGACCCACATCAGAATAGACCCAGATCAGAATAGACCCACATCAGAATAGACCCATAGACCCAGATCAGAATAGACCCAGATCAGAATAGACCCAATAGACGCAGATCAGAATAGACCCAGATCAGAATAGACCCAATAGACCCAGATCAGAATAGACCCAATAGACCCAGATCAGAATAGACCCAGATCAGACTAGACCCACATCAGAATAGACCCACATCAGAATAGACCCACATCAGAATAGACCCACATCAGAATAGACCCACATCAGAATAGACCCAGATCACATGATTCATGATTCCTGTAGGAACTATCTGATCAGGGTCTGTTCTGATCTGGGTCTATTCTGATCAGGGTCTGTTCTGTTTGCTCATGAAATGATATAGATATGATTCAACCTTCCCTGTCATGGCCAAAAAATTAGGTGTTTGTAGGCTGTTAATATATAAAATAAAGTTCATGTTTTTACAATTGAATTCAGATTCTAGTTATCTCATGTTGATTTGATTTGTTTCAGGGACCACAGGGTTTGGGAGTCCAGCATTTGGCTCATCTACCCAAGCCAATAGTGGACTGTTTGGTCAGGCAAACCCAAGCTCCAATAGTACTGGCCTTTTTGGAGGGGGAGGCACATCAGCATTTGGTACCCAGCAGGCAGGATTCAGTAAGTCAGTTAAACTGTTGTCAGAAAGCATCTCTTGCAAACAGTTTGGATCCAGATGAGGCACCAAGTAACTCTGTGTCATCATAATCCAAAATGTTTGATACACCATTTACATTTTATGCAGAGGGATATTGTTTTGGGTTCGTCCATCCGTCTGTCCGTTCGTCCGTCCGGTTTCCGTCCGATTCCATATCTCTGTAATTGATTGACAGAATTCAATGTAACTAGACATGAATATATGTTATCACTGGGGCACCGTTCCCATGTTTTACTTTTCCATATCGCTCTCAGCATTTAGGAGTTATTGCCCTTTTATACGCAAAATGACTTTTTTCTGTCAGGTGCCATATCTCTGTAACGGATTGATAGAATTCAATGAAACTCGACATGAATATTTTTTATAACTGGGGCATTATTCCCATGTATTACTTTTCCAGATCCCTTGCAGCATTTAGTAGTTATTGCCCTTTTACACGCAAAAATGACATTTTTTCCAACCAATGCCATATCTCTGTTACAGATTGACCGAACTCATTGACACCTAGCATGAATATTTGTTATCACTGAGGCAACGCTCCCATGTATTACTTTTCCAGGTTACTTGTAACATTTAGAAGTTATTGCCCTTTGATTCTCACAAATCATATATTTTTTTCTGTCCAATGCTTTATCTCTGTAGTGGATTGACAGAATTCAATGAAACTGAACATGAATATTTGTTATTGCCATGGCATTGTTCCCACGTATTACATTTTCAGATGGTGTGCAACTTTTAGGAGTTATTCCCCTTTGATACACAAAAATCATATACTTATTGCCCTTATCTCCTGTTGAAAACAGACGGACACTGTTCAATACTGTTTTGTATTAAGTACTTGAACATATTCAAGCAGTGTCAAGATAAAATAGGCCTTACAATTCAAACAGTTCAGAAACAGATCAGCAACCACATCACCAATGCAACACCCAGTCGGATATGTAATGATTCACTATATCAGAATATAAACTATATAGTATATACAAACTACAACTACAGCGATTTTTTTCCCTATATAACTGGTGCCGTAAAACGGACCGTCACAATTTGAAACGGACCTTCACAATTTACAAGCAGGGTCCGTTGGATCCATTCACAAAGCTGTTGAATTATTTCACAATCGGCCTTTTACTTTGTACTTACACCGATTTTTTGACCAATATTTACATCGCTATATTCCCCTTTGCAAAGTTTTGTATCTCAAACGGTTTCTCGGGATAAAGTCCGAATTTTGTATCGCTTTTCTTTGCACGTCCCCGACCCTTTTACAAGAATATGAATAAAACGTATGCGTCTCGGTCCGCAAATTTATATTTGGACGAAAATTCTTTCAAATTGTGATTCACAATTTTTGTAAAAACACCGATCTTTTTATCACAATTTTTGCCAAAAAGACGCTAATTTTTCACAATTCAAGGGGTACCGGACCCATTCACAATCCCAGGAAAAAAATCGCTGAACTAATGCAAAAAGTAGTTGATTGGATCAGATGCCATAGCCGCGACGCGGCAGCCAGTCTAGGTCTATACTTTTTGTAATACAATAAGGCACATTTCCCCTTGCTGTGGCTTATTCAGTATCAAAACTATTATTAAAGATTGCCATAGAAAGCAGTAATTTGGCCCTATATTCATAAAGTTGGTCAAAATATCTATGTAAGTATGTATCAAAGGCAAGTTAAACCTGGTTGAGCGATCCAGGGCTGTCATAGCACTCATGTTTTAAATTGATTATCTAAAGATCCACTCCTCTCCCCTCTATACACATGTATGTCTCATTATATCATGTATACATCAGTGTATGAGAGCATGATTGAGAGAGAGATAGTTGAGTTGCACGATATAACATTTGCGCATGCTTTGCAAGGACTTTTTCTCTATCGTCTTCCTATGCATCCCCACCGTCTAAGCTCATTGTGCTCCAGACCATCTTGATGGTAACATCTTGATATACATATAGATATACATATAGTTATTTCACAGCTTGCTTTACTTTGGTGTCTCAAGACAATGACATTATTATATGAAGTCAACTATAACCGATGTGTCTGGCTTTTCTATTACCGCCTTGAATAAACCTATCAAGCTTGTTGGGCGTTTACTAACCCCGGTTTACAATGGCGACCACGACATTTAGGCGGTCAAGCTAGTCACTTTGGGGAAACGCCGCCAAGTTGGAGACAGAATCCAAGGGAACCACCTTCAGGACGACCCAGATTGAGGATCCAAGTGTTTCGTGCGGTTGTTTAATATCTTCCATGGGCCCTGGACTCATTTTATGAGCCATTTCATATTATTATGTTTGTGCGCGCATTCACCTATATTATTAGTGACATTTCGCGGGAAATGACATGTGATGTGTTAACCCTTTCCTCCACGAATATTCATGGAAGAAATAATGAAGTCATGAATATAAATTATATTAATTTTCTCTAATAAACATGGACACAGGATTTCTTTTGGCCATGGCAGAAACTGTAGAATCTGATCTATATTATCTCATATGAGCCGTCTTATCTGGATCTACTCTGTTTGCAAAGGCGTAGAAAAGCGTATTTATGGAGTAAAGCCACTGTAAAGGGTTAAGGACGATGTGACTACCTAGGAAGGAATTCCGGAACTGTTTCCAGCTGCAAAGTTGTGAAAGTTGTGGTTCGTGTAAATAGTGTTGTGTTTATAGTGTTGTGTTTTAATATATAGTGCATTGTTTGGACAGATCGTGTGATTGGTACAACAAGTAAGTTTATTTGTTACTGTTGCTGGTTTTATTTATTTGCAGTTTCGTTTGTCTATTTCGTTTTTCGTAATTAACTTTTCTATAGTTGTGTACATATTCTGCCTGGTGTGTGTTTTCTTATAAAATACACGAGGCATGCTGTAAATGTAAGTTTGGCTTTTCAAAATTATTTTCAGGGTTGGTTTGTAATTCTTGCCATTTGTTCATGGTGTGAATTTGTAAATGTATGCATTTTGATGCTGTGTTTGAGTTTGGAAATATTGTTTTGAGGCATAGAGGGGTTTCCTCCTTAGTTCGCCTGTTTCAAAGAAAAGGTCGAAGTATTGTGATCACAAGGTCGTAGTTGTACAGTAGTTGTAGTAGCACTTGTCGGCACGCAAAAACGTTCATGTAGCTCATTACTTGAAAAATATCAGAGGTATCAAAATGAAACTTCATAAGTGTGTAGCTGTCATTGAAGGGATGGCATCTACATAAGAACCAAAACTCTTGATATAAATTTCTTTAAATCTGTGGAGTTATTGCCCTTTCTTTTTTAAAAAAGTTTTAATTAAGCTGGACAGGCACCAAATCAGATGTGGTTGGCTCCGCCCGCTGCTCTTGTTTTGTAGTTAGACCTGAAGCTCTCCTTATTCAGTACCTGCTGTTTTGTGTAAATTTTCATTTGACGACACTTACATTTCTATTTTAATTTTGGCTGTGCATTTAATTTCATATATATTTTCGGAAGTTTTCATACTGTAAAGGTTTGTTTTAGCTTGATATCAATGAAATATTGAAGGGAAATCAGTCATTCCAGTTACCTAGTTACTTTGTTGGGTAGGCCAATCTAAAGTCTTAGTTACTTTATGGTTATGTGATTTATTTGATACATCATAGCCTTGATTTGCAAATATGTGTATTGTAAGTAGGTCATCCTTGTTTATAAATACCTATATTGTGATGCCTGCACAAGAAATTTTACAACTTAATCATTGGTTTTTAGTTTTTTTATGTCTCTTACCACGTAGTGGTGTGGGAGACATATTGATTTACTCCTTTCCGTCCGTCTGTCTGTCACAAAATATTGTCCGTCTAAAAGTTATCAGCCAATTATTATGAAACTTTATGAAAATGTTTGTGACTATAATATCTTGGCCAAGTTAGGAACTTCAGAGTTATGGCCCTCGATTTATCCATATTTGGCCTTTTTAGCCTCTTCTGTTCTCTAAGTCAAAAACATCCCATCCGATCTTCACCAAACCTTATAAAAATGTTTATGGCTATAATATCTAGGCCAAGTTCAATATCCAGCAAGATTGTTTCAGGAACTGCAGAGTTGTGGCCCTTGATTTATCCAAATTTGGCCTTTTAAGCCTTGTCCACTCTCTAAGTCAAAAACATCTCTTGCAATATTCACTAAACCCCTGTATAAGTCATCTATACCCCATGTGTCTGGCTTTTCGATTACCGCCTTGAATAAACCTGTCAAACTTGCTCAAGCGTTTACTTACCCAGGTTTACAATTGTGACCATGACGTTTAGGTGCTGAAGCTAGGCGCTTCGGGGAAACACCGCAAAGTTGGAGACAGAATCCGAGGGTACCACCCTCAGGACGACCCGGATTGAGGATCCAAGTGTTTCGTTCGGGTGTTTAATATCTTCCATGGGCCCTGGACTCATTTTATGAGCCATTTCATATAATTATGTCTGTGTGCGCATTCACCTATATTATTAGTGACATTTCGCGGGAAATGACATGTGATGTGTTAACCCTTTCCTCCACGAATATTCATGGAAGAAATAATGAAGTCATGAATATAAATTATATTAATTTTCTCTAATAAACATGGACACAGGATTTCTTTTGGCCATGGCAGAAACTGTAGAATCTGATCTATATTATCTCATATGAGCCGTCTTATCTGGATCTACTCTGTTTGCAAAGGCGTAGAAAAGCGTATTTATGGAGTAAAGCCACTGTAAAGGGTTAAGGACGATGTGACTACCTAGGAAGGAATTCCGGAACTGTTTCCAGCTGCAAAGTTGTGAAAGTTGTGGTTCGTGTAAATAGTGTTGTGTTTATAGTGTTGTGTTTTAATATATAGTGCATTGTTTGGACAGATCGTGTGATTGGTACAACAAGTAAGTTTATTTGTTACTGTTGCTGGTTTTATTTATTTGCAGTTTCGTTTGTCTATTTCGTTTTTCGTAATTAACTTTTCTATAGTTGTGTACATATTCTGCCTGGTGTGTGTTTTCTTATAAAATACACGAGGCATGCTGTAAATGTAAGTTTGGCTTTTCAAAATTATTTTCAGGGTTGGTTTGTAATTCTTGCCATTTGTTCATGGTGTGAATTTGTAAATGTATGCATTTTGATGCTGTGTTTGAGTTTGGAAATATTGTTTTGAGGCATAGAGGGGTTTCCTCCTTAGTTCGCCTGTTTCAAAGAAAAGGTCGAAGTATTGTGATCACAAGGTCGTAGTTGTACAGTAGTTGTAGTAGCACTTGTCGGCACGCAAAAACGTTCATGTAGCTCATTACTTGAAAAATATCAGAGGTATCAAAATGAAACTTCATAAGTGTGTAGCTGTCATTGAAGGGATGGCATCTACATAAGAACCAAAACTCTTGATATAAATTTCTTTAAATCTGTGGAGTTATTGCCCTTTCTTTTTTAAAAAAGTTTTAATTAAGCTGGACAGGCACCAAATCAGATGTGGTTGGCTCCGCCCGCTGCTCTTGTTTTGTAGTTAGACCTGAAGCTCTCCTTATTCAGTACCTGCTGTTTTGTGTAAATTTTCATTTGACGACACTTACATTTCTATTTTAATTTTGGCTGTGCATTTAATTTCATATATATTTTCGGAAGTTTTCATACTGTAAAGGTTTGTTTTAGCTTGATATCAATGAAATATTGAAGGGAAATCAGTCATTCCAGTTACCTAGTTACTTTGTTGGGTAGGCCAATCTAAAGTCTTAGTTACTTTATGGTTATGTGATTTATTTGATACATCATAGCCTTGATTTGCAAATATGTGTATTGTAAGTAGGTCATCCTTGTTTATAAATACCTATATTGTGATGCCTGCACAAGAAATTTTACAACTTAATCATTGGTTTTTAGTTTTTTTATGTCTCTTACCACGTAGTGGTGTGGGAGACATATTGATTTACTCCTTTCCGTCCGTCTGTCTGTCACAAAATATTGTCCGTCTAAAAGTTATCAGCCAATTATTATGAAACTTTATGAAAATGTTTGTGACTATAATATCTTGGCCAAGTTAGGAACTTCAGAGTTATGGCCCTCGATTTATCCATATTTGGCCTTTTTAGCCTCTTCTGTTCTCTAAGTCAAAAACATCCCATCCGATCTTCACCAAACCTTATAAAAATGTTTATGGCTATAATATCTAGGCCAAGTTCAATATCCAGCAAGATTGTTTCAGGAACTGCAGAGTTGTGGCCCTTGATTTATCCAAATTTGGCCTTTTAAGCCTTGTCCACTCTCTAAGTCAAAAACATCTCTTGCAATCTTCACTAAACCCCTGTATAAGTCATCTATACCCCATGTGTCTGGCTTTTCGATTACCGCCTTGAATAAACCTGTCAAACTTGCTCAAGCGTTTACTTACCCAGGTTTACAATTGTGACCATGACGTTTAGGTGCTGAAGCTAGGCGCTTCGGGGAAACACCGCAAAGTTGGAGACAGAATCCGAGGGTACCACCCTCAGGACGACCCGGATTGAGGATCCAAGTGTTTCGTTCGGGTGTTTAATATCTTCCATGGGCCCTGGACTCATTTTATGAGCCATTTCATATAATTATGTCTGTGTGCGCATTCACCTATACTATTAGTGTAATTTTGCGGGAAATGACATGTGACGTGTTATCCCTTAAGCTTTCCTCCATGAATATTCATGGAAGAAATAATGAAATCATGAATATAAATTAATATAAATTTGTTTGTAATTTTCTCTAATACACATGGACACAGGATTTATTTTTTGCCCATTGCAGAAACTGTAGAATCAGATCTATATTAACCCATAAGAGTAGTCTTATCTGGATCTACTCTGTTTGCAAAGGCGTAGAAAAGCGTATTTATGGAGTAAAGGGTTAAGAACCACATGACTACCTAGGAAGGAATTTCGGAACTGTTTCCAGCTGCAAAGTTGTGAAAGTATTGTGTTTTGTGTAAATAGTGTTGTGTTTTAATATATATATAGTGCATTGTTTGGACAGATCGTGTGTCTGGTACAACAAGTAAGTTTATTTGTTACTGTTGCTGGTTTTATTCATTTGCAGTTTCGTTTGTCTATTTCGTTTTTCGTAATTAACTTTTCTACAGCTGTGTACATATTCTGCCTGGTGTGTGTTTTCTTATAAAATACACACGACATGCCGTAAATTTTAAGTTTGGCTTTTCAAAATTATTGTCACGGTTTGTTTGTAATTCTTGCCATTTGTTTATGGTGTGAATTTGTAAATGTATGCATTTTGAGGCTGTGTTTGAGTTTGGAAATATTGTTTTACGGCATAGAGGGGTTTCCTAGTTAGCTCGTCTGTTTCGAAGAAAAGGTCTAGCTATTATGATCACTAGGTTGTAGTTGTTGTTGTTCTTGGCATGCAAATGTAGCTCATTACTCGAACAGTTTCGAAGGTATCAACATGAAACTTCATAGGTGGGTAGCTCTCATTGAAGAGAAGGTCCCTACATAAGAACAATAACTCTTGATTTAAATCTATTTGAGTTATTGCGCTTTTTAACTCACCTGGCACAAAGTGCTGTCTCCGGTGGTGTGCGACATGCGTTGTCAACAATTTACTTAAACATCTTCATCTCTGAAACCACAAAGCCTAGAGTGTTGATATTTGGTATGTGGCATCATCTGATGGCCCTCTACAAAAGATTGTTCAAATTATGACCCCCGGACCAAAAATGGCCCTGACCCTGGGCTTATCAGTTTTTTAGCTCACCTGGCACGAAGTTGTCGTCAGTCGTCTATTGTCAACCTTTTTAGCTTTGTGCCAGGTGAGGTTTGTGAGGGGGCTGTCTTCGGCGTACGTCTATGTGCGTCGTCAACAATATTACTTAAATATCTCCTTATCTGAGACCACAAAGCCTAGAGCTTTGATATTTGGTATGTAGCATCATCTAATGACCCTTTACGAAGATTGTTCAAATTATGACCCCAGACCAAAAATGGCCCGCCCCGGGGCTTATCGGTTTTTCATAGGAATTTTTAAAAAAATCTTCTTCTCTGAAAACGTAAGGCCTAGACCTTTGATATTTTGTATGTAGCATCATCTAATGGTCCTCTACAAAGATTGTTCAAATTATGACCCCGGGACCAAAAATGGCCCCGCCCCGGGGCATATCAGTTTTTCATAGGAAAATCTTTAAAAATCTTCTTCTCTGAAACTGTAAGGCCTAGATCTTTGATATTTTGTATGTAGCATCATTTAATGGTCCTCAAGAAAAATTGTTCAAATTATGACCCCCGGACCAAAAATAGCCCCGGGGCGTATCAGTTTTTCATAGGAAAATCTTTAAAAATCTTCTTCTGAAACTGTGAGGCCTAGACCTTTGATATTTGGTATGTAGCATCATCTAATGGTCATCTAGAAAGATTGTTCAAATTATGACCCCGGACCAAAAATGGCCCCGCCCTGGGGCTTATCAGTTTTTCATAGGGAAATATTTAAAAATCTTCTTCTCCGAAACTGTAGGGCCTAGACTTTTGATATTTGGTATGTAGCATCATCTAATGATTTACTACCAAGATACTTCAAATTGTGACCCTGGGGCCAAAAGTGGCCCACCCCATTGCTTATCAGTTTTTAGCTCACCAGAGCACAAAGTGCTCAGGGTGAGCTTTTGTGGTCGCCAGATGTCCGTCTGCGTTTGTCGTCCCTCGTTCGTCGTCAACAATTTGAACATTTAAAAATCTTCTCCTCTGAATCTACAGGGTTCTCAGCTTTCATCTTTGGCATAAAGCATCATTCAGTTCCTCTATAAAAGTTATATAAATTATGCCCCTGGGGTCAAAATTGGCCCCACCCCAGGGGTGCCTTGTTTTCGATAGAAAACATATAGTAAAACTTTGAAAATCTTCTCCTCTGAAACTGGAAGGTTCTCAGCTTTCATATTTAGCACATAGCATCATGTTCATGTCCATTACAAAATTTGTATGAACTATGCCCCTG
The DNA here is from genome assembly GCA_963576725.1 of Azorinus chamasolen. Classification (NCBI taxonomy): domain Eukaryota; kingdom Metazoa; phylum Mollusca; class Bivalvia; order Cardiida; family Solecurtidae; genus Azorinus; species Azorinus chamasolen. The sequence continues at coordinate 719,693 of OY755242.1, read as the reverse complement.
GGGTCAAAATTGGCCCCGACCCAGGGGTGGCTAGTTTTCAATAGAAACAAATGGAGAAAACTTTGAAAATCTTCTCCTCTGAAACTTGAAGGTTCTCAGCTTGCTTACTTAGCACATAGCATCATGTTCAGGTCCTCCACAAAAGTTACATAAATTATGGCCCTGGGGTCAAAATTGGCCCCGCCCCAGGGGTGGCCAGTTTTCAAAAGCGACATATAGTGAAAACTTTGAAAATCTTCTCCTGAAACTGGAAGGTTCTCAGCTTTCATATTTGGCACATAGCATCATGTTCAGGTGCTCTACAAGAGTTATAAAAATTATGCCCCTGGGGTCAAAATTGGCCCCGCCCCAGGGGTGGTCAGTTTTCTATAAAAACATATAATTAAAACTTTGAAAATCTTCTCCTCTGAAACTGGAAGGTTCTCAGCTTTCATATTTGGCACTTAGCATCATGCTCAGGTCCTCTACAAAAGTTATATAAATTATGGCCCTGGGGTCAAAATTGACCCGCCCCAGGGGTAGCCAGTTTTCTATAGAAACATATAGTGAAATTTTTTGAAAATATTCTCCTGAAACTGGAAGGTTCTAAACTCGTATGTGGCACACAGCATCATGTTCAGGTCCTCTTACAAAAGTTATACAAATTATGCCCCTGGGATAAAAATTGACCCTGCCCCAGGGCCAGCTAAGTTCTATAGAAACATTTAGTGAAAACTTTGAAAATCTTCTTCTGATTGTCTGGTGAGCGATATCAGGGCCTTTAAGGCCCTCTTGTCCTAAAAACAAGCTCTAGTTACTTTGTTGGGTAGGCCAATCGAAAGTTTTAGTTGCTTTATGGTCATAGGATTTATTTGATATGTCTTAGCCTTGATTTGCAAATATGTGTATTGTAAGTAGGTCATCCTTGTTTATACCTATATTATGTTGCCTGCTTAAGAAATTTTACAACGTATTCATTGGTTTATAGTTTTGTATTTGGGTTTGATTTGAATTTGAGTTCATATTACTAGTCAAAAGGTTTGAAACTGTTGAAACACTTGTGAATTGGTATAATTGGATCATTTTATATTGACTTAGCTGATTGAGTTTTCTTAAATTAGTTAAGCTGATAGTATTTTGATAAACTTTGAAATTTAATTTCAGATTTTGATAATATCTGGAGATTAGAGTGAATTTTAAAACTTTATGGTTGTTTCAATGTGATATGATCCAATTTACATAGTTGAAGTTGACATAGTTTTGTTACTTAGATATATAGTATTGATTCATGAAATTTTGACATCGAAAATTGCTTCTACTTCTTAGTATTTCTTCTTTTACTTCTGCTTCTGAATTTCACCTACAGAAAACACAAAATTCTGTGAGTGTGTGAGTGTGACAGATTTTTATATTGAATTATTGTGTTTACTTCATTTTTTTGGTCACCTGCCGAGAGGCAGTGTGTCACTTAGGGATCACTTTTCCGTCGTCTGTCTGTCTGTCTGTCCGTCACACTTTCTTTTTTTGGCTGTCATTTCTAAACTAATCATTATAGAGCTTTCAAATTTCACACATGGAACAAGCATGATAACTTCATAAGAGGAAGTGCCATGCACAAGGGCCACAACTCTAGCATCAATATTTTTTTAGTTATTCCCCTTTTTCATATTAAAAATAAGTTTTGTGTCAGCTGCGAGCAGGTGACACACGTGTTCCTCCGAACACTCTTGCGTTCATCAGTGTTTACAAATAGAAGACTTTGGCTGGCTAAGCAATGTTTCTACTGGCCTGGACTGGCAAAGGATGTCAATGACGACTGATCATTGTGGGCGCTGTGTTCGCCGCAAAAAGCCAGTAGCCAATCTAATACCAATTTTGACATCTGGGCCTTTTGAGATGGTTTGAGATGGTCTGCATTGACTTTTTATGCCCCCAAAAGTGGTGGCATATAGGGTAGCTCTTGTCCGTACGTCTCTGTCCGTACGCACATCTAGAAGAATCTGTCCAGACTTTAGTCAGGCATAGGGAAAACTTTAAAAATCTTCTTGCATGTCCCAGAGTTTAGATATTTGGTGTATAGATTTACTTAGTATACCTTTATGAATTTTGTATATATCATATTTCTGAGGTTAAAATTGGCCATGCCCTGTGGCCTTGTGGGTTATACTTTAAGATAGACTTCTACAGTATAAAGGTTTTTTAGCTCTAGCATCACTGAGTTGAGGACAGTGCCTTGCTTGAGGTCTAGTCAAAGTCCCGGAAAAAGTTGTTCTTAATTCAATGAAATAAACAACTGCTGGGTCAAATGTGTCTTGCTCAAGGACCTGGGCTGGTTTGAGGTATAATTATGCCCCTTCATAAGTTAATCTGTTGTTTGTAGCACTATTGACTCGAGGACACAAATGTGTGAACAAATTAGTCTACTCTCGTTATCTCCAAATTTCAAGGGACCGTCAAAATTAATTGGAGTTAACGAGAGTTGGAGTTATCCAAAGTCACTTACATACATTGTGTACACGCAGTGTGTGCGTATGATACAAGTTTACTGAATTACTGGTATTGAATGAATAAATAATACAAGGATATGGAACAACATTTCATTTCATTAACCCTTTCCCTCGTATAAACGTGTTTTCACGCATCTGCAAACAAAGAAGACCCAGATCAGATGGCTCCTAGAGGAGCCGTCTGATCAGGGTCTGCTCTGTTTGCTAATGGAATTTGATAGAACTGTTTATTTACTTTCCAAAATGGCTACAATGCTCCACCTTCCATATTTCATTATAACTTTTTTGTCCATGAATATTCAGTAGGTATTGAAATTTGAAATAAACGTAGAACAGGGAAAGGGTTAATCAACTTAGTGTAATGAATGCACTAAGAACATATAAAAATAAAAGCTTGAGTGATACATGTCTTACCGAACGTGCATTTTATACACACTATGCACACTATTGATCAACTCATGGCAAAGCATAGAGCGAGTTCGACCATCAACCAATGGTCACTACGGTCAATGTCAACCATCAACCAATGGTCACTACGGTCAATGTCGACTATCAACCAATGGTCATTACGGTCAATGTTCGAGCATCAACCAATGGTCACTACGGTCAATGTTCGACCATCAACCAATGGTCACTACGGTCAATGTTCGACCATCAACCAATGGTCACTACGGTCAATGTCGACCATCAACCAATGGTCACTACGGTCAATGTTTGAACACAAACGGGTTGAAGTTTGGTTTGGCTCCTCTTTATTTCAACTTTAGTCCGACCATACTACAACTGTTGGTCTGACCATCGACACTAAACTGACGTCATTTCCTCTAACCGGAAACAGTTCGATCAACGTTTAGTCAAACATATCTCAACAGCCGATGCTCAAACTCGCCCGTAATCCGCTTGTGTTTTATGCAAGCCATCATATGTAATTTCGTTTAATTATAAGTTTGGCTATTAATGATAACAACTATGGCAGTTAATGGAGTAGGTGTTTGGAAAGTTTGCAAAGATCTGATATCATTTGAGTGTCGAGGTGACAACCTAGTTCGCAAGTAGATAGAAAGGTGTGAAAGTTTGTCTTTGCGCCCGGCCAACAGGTAGTTCGACTTACACTAACAATTTAGAGTTTGGTAGACTCTTGTCGGACCAGAAAATAAATTGGAGTTGGCGAAAATTTGAAGTTAACGAAATTTGACTTATCCATAGTCAAATTACATAGATAAAGAAGGAAATAAATTGGGACCGAGAAAAAAGTTGTAGTTAGCGAACATTTTGAGTTATCCGAGTTGGAGTAAACGAGAGTAGACTACCTGTTGATTATCACTTCTCACCTGTCAGTCTGTGTTCTCACCTGTCAGTCTGTGTTTTCACGAGTAATCAAACAGTTATCAATCTATCGGATCACACCTTTAAATGGAATAATTGTAGGGTACATATCAAAGCATATCAGATCATGAACACGTTAAACGATGTTTGCTTACGAGTAAATATTATTTGTGTTTCATTAGAGTTTGCCTATAATAAGAAAACATTTTTATGCCTCGCCTTTAGGCGACGGGTGCATTAAGTTTTACCCTTGTCCGTCCCGTACGTCTGTCCTCAAAATCTTTCGTCAAAGATTTCTTGGCTTGTGTAAGCTGGAATGATTTGATATTTGGTCTGAAGCATAATCATAGTGAGTTGTACCGTGTCTCCCCTTTTCAGGTCTGTCGTTCATCTACTTCCTGTTTGCCGGCGGGGGCATCCGTGTCCCATGGACAAATTTTCTTTTATTGAATGTGAACTTGCATACAAAAATTCGTTTAATTTAAGAATTCTGAAACTTGACTCTACTGAGAAAGTGAAACAATACAGTCACATACACAAACATGCCTCAATGAAGTAATTAAAGTGAAAGACGTAAAGCACATGAAATTTGGGTTTACAAGCTCAAATTTACTGAGCAAAAGGATTTAAAGTAAGTAATGGTATAGAAACAGATGATGTAATTGATAACCAGCATCAAAACACAAGCAATTGAAAAGTTTCAAAGGCTTGAACGAGTATTGCACACTATTTCATGTTGTAGTATCGTATTTTTACTATCTAGGTAATCACTTGCTCGAGCACTCTCACTAGGTCGAAAATTGTGCGACCTCGACCTATTGAAGTTCGACTGTACATGTAGTACCATGTGACACTCTCAGTTTAATATCATTGAAATTGACAAGTCAATGGATTTATCATTGTGTTGTAGTTAGTTTGTAGTTTGTAGTTAGAGGTAGTTGAAACCATTATATTCAGGTAGTTTCCATTATTGAAGTATAGTGAACATTTCATCTGAATTCGAAAATTTCACTATATATGAATTACATGTACATAATATGATTTTAATATTTCAAGTTCTTCAGTTTATTAAGTATTTGGCAGTAAATGTCAGGAGACGTTTATTTCAACCCAGGGGAGAATGTAACCAGGGTTTCATATTGCTAAAGTGTAGTCTGCTTTAGTTTTGGGGAACTGGGGTTCCATATAATCAGAATGATTGGAATGTCATCTGCTTTCATAAGTGTCTATACACATGTATATCTCATTATATCATGTATACATCAGTGTATGAGAGCATGATTGAGAGAGAGTTAGTTGAGTTGCACGATATAACATTTGTGCATGCTTTGCACAGACTTTATCTCTTCGTCCTATGCGTCCGCGCCGTCTAAGCTGGGTGCCCTCCAGACTGGCTTGATGTTAACATCTTGCTATACCACCACAAACAAAGTTTTTTTTTTTGTGGGGGGGGGGGGGGGGGAGGTATAATGGAGTCACCATGTCTGTTCGTCTGTCCGTCAGGCTTGTCCAGATCATAACTTCCAAAGTATAAAAGCTATTGACTTCAAACTTCATCTACAGATAGATCACATTGACTGCAAGACTTTTAGTGCAGTGCACAAGGTCCATAAATCTGTCTTCAGTATTTTTGGAGCTATTGCCCTTTGTTACTTTTGTCAAAATCTGGTTTGTCCGGATCATAACTTCTAAAGTATAAAGCTATTGACTTCAAACTTCATATACAGATAGACCGCATTGACCGCATTTAGTGCAGTGCACAAGGTCCATAACTCTGTCTTCAGTATTTTTGGAGTTAGCGCTTTTGAACGCACATATCCTGTATGAAAAGAGCGCTATATAAATGTGGTATAATAATTTTCAAACGACATCTCCTCTGAAACCACTAAGCCGATTTTAACCAAATTTTGTCAGAAGCATCAGTGGGTAGGGGAAACAAATTACTGTTCACATTATGACCCCTGGACCAAAAATGGCCCCGCCCAAGGGCTTATCAGTTTTTCATAGGAAAATCCTTAAAAACTTCTTCTGTAAGGCCTAGACCTTTGATATTTGGTATGTAGCATGATCCTCTACAAAGATTGTTCAAATTATGACCCAAAGATTGTTCAAATTATGACCCGGACCAAAAATGGCCCCGCCCAAGGGCTTATCAGTTTTTCATAGGAAAATCTTTAAAAATCTTCTTCTCTGAAACTAAGGCCTAGACCTTTGATATTTGGTATGTAGTAGCATGATCTAATGGTCCTCTACAAAGATTGTACAAATTATGACCCCCGGGCCAAAAATGGCCCCGCCCAAGGGCTTACCAGTTTTTCATAGGAAAATCTTTAAAAATCTTCTGAAACTGTAAGGCCTAGACCTTTGATATTTTGTATGTAGCATGATCTAATGGTCCTCTACAAAGATTGTTAAAATTATGACCGCCGGGCCAAAAATGGCCCCGCCCAAGGGCTTATCAGTTTACTACTGCCTTTTATAAACCTGGTCCTATCGAACTTGCTCGTATGTATTCATTATTCACTTAGTAAATAACCAAATATTTATGAATACAAAGTAAATTTGATTTCTTTTGTAAGTAAAACGCTCCCAATCAAAGATGGCAAAGACATTTTCAATGTGAGTTTCAGTGTTGCAGCAGGACTCCCTTTTAGTAAAAATCAAACGAATACGGTAAAAATGTGCGTCTGCTTTAAATATCGTAAAATAACAATATATTAAAGAAAATCAGCGACTACTTTGGGGTAGGTTAACAGATTTTGCTTGTCCGAAGCATATCTCCTACACTACTTTGGCTAGGATCACCAATATGGTGTGTGAGTACATCTTGGGATGGCGGAGTGTCGCATACTATTTATAGGTCAAAGTGACCTTGACCTTTACCTTGGGCTTCATTTGCAAGAAAAATTTGTCCGGAGCATAACTCCTATACGGAATCAGCTAGGATCACCAAATATGGTGTGTGAGTTCATCTTGGGATGGCAGAGTGTCTCATACTATTTTTAGGTCAATGTGACCTTGACCTTGACCTTGAACTTTGACCTCATTTACAAAAAAAAGCTTGTCCGGAGCATATCTCCTACACTACTTCAGCTAGGATCACCAAATATGGTGTGTGTGAGTACATCTTGGGATGGCGGAATGTCGCATACTATTTATAGGTCAATGTAACCTTGACTTTGGGCTTCATTTACAAGAAAAACTTGTCCGGAGCATACCTCCTATACGGAATCAGCTAGGATCACCAAATATGGTGTGTGAGTTCATCTTCGGTTGGCGGAGTGTTACATACTGTTTTTAGGTCAATGTGACCTTGACCTTGAACTTTGACCTCATTTGAAAAAAAAGCTTGTCAGGAGTGGAATCAGCTAGGATCACCATATATGGTGTGTGAGTTCATCTAAGGTTGGCGGAGTGTCACATACTATTTTTAGGTCAATGTGACCTTGACCTAGAACTTTGACCTCATTTGCAAAAAAAGCTTGTCTGGAGCATATCTCCTATTCTACTTCAGCTAGGATCACCAAATGTGGTGTGTGAGTACATTTTGGGATGGTGGAATGTCGCATACTATTTATAGGTCAATGTGACCTTGACCTTGGGCTTTATTTACAAAAACACTTGTCCGGAGAATACCTCCTATACGGAATCAGTTAAGAACACCAAATATGGTGTGTGAGGTCATCTTCGGATGGCGGATGTGGCATACTATTTTAAGGTCAATGTGACCTTTACCTTGACCTTTGACTTCAGTTACAAAAAAGTTTGTCTGCAGCATATCTCCTACACTACTTCAGCTAGGATCACCAAATATGGTGTGTGAGTACATCTTGGGATGGCGGAGTGTCGCATACTATTTATAGGTCAATGTGACCTTGACCTTTGACCTCATTTACAAAAAAGGCTTGTCCGGAAAATGTCTCCTACATTACTTCAACTATGATCACCAAATATGGTGTGTGAGTACATCTTGGGATGGCAGAGTGTCGCATGCTATTTATAGGTCAATGTGATCTTGACCTTGGGCTTTATTTACAAAAGAAATTTTGTCCGAAGCATACCTCCTATACCGAATCAGCTAGGATCGCCAAATATGGCATGTGAGTAGATCTTGGGATAGCAGAGTGTCGCATACTATTTATAGGTCAGTGCGACCATGACCTTGACCTTTGACTTCATTTACAAAAAAGCTTGTCATCCCTACACCGAATCAGCTAGGATCACTAAATATGGTGTATGAGTTCATCTTCGGATGGTGGAATGTTGCATACTTTTTGTAGGTCATGTGGCCATGACCTTGACCTTTGACCTCAAATATGAAAAAAAGATTGTCATTTGGGGTAACTTGAGTTCAAATTGTGGTCTTACTATGCAATCTTTACTTTCATTTTGCAGTTGCATATTGCAGGCTTGCTTACAAAACGCATATTATCAGTGCTTTGCTTTGGGGGCATTTGTCACATACTGTGACACATTTTTTGTTCTGGGCGTTATGCCCCTTTTAACTTAGAAATCACCAGTTAATAGTGAAGGAAAACCCGGTTTGATGTCGTGTTGACATTTCTTGTTATTTTATTAAAGCCAACAGAGCAGACCCTGGTCAGATGGCCCCTGCAGGAGTCATCAGATCTGGGTCTACTTTGTTTGCGTGTCAAAGGAGTGTAGAAGCTGTCTGATCTGGGTCTACTGTGTTGATAAAGTGGTCTTTGTCAGGTAATGGGGTAATGTATAGTTACTAAACTTGGAATGTTTTAATTTTGTTGTTACAGACTTTGCTGCAACACCAACTGCTGCTGGTGGTTTATTTGGGCCCAAAACTACAGCCAGCTCCCTATTTGGGACCTCTACAGCGAGCAGCAGCCCCTTTGGGTTTGGCAGTACCGCAGGTAGAGTTCTACTTTAGTTCATTATATCAAAGGTTTGTAGAGAGGAGACAAACTTAACCACAGCTTTACACTTTCAACACAAAGTAATGGTTTGTTCACAAAATATTTTTTGCATGCTTCAGTCCAAAAAAATCTGTTTTTGTCCTTTTCTTTTATGAAAACAAGGTTTTATCCTGATGAGACCAAGTTATTTGAAGTCTCATCTAGATCTAAACTGTTTCCAAGTCATCAGTCGTTGAAAAATGAGCAAATTTAATGGGCAGAAAATGTTGTATACGCTAAATTTCACTGTTGATTTACAGTAATATTTAACCTTTTCAGTGCGGGAAACAAAAGGATCAAGATCAGGATCTTCACTGTCATTCAAACTCCTCATGAAGATTTTGCCCTTTCCCACTAAATTGACTTTCCCACTTAATTGACTTTCCCACTTAATTGACTATTGTCATTAAATAATAGGTGGACAGTTCCACATTTAAAATTCATTGCTCATGTTTAATTCTGAGTCTCAGTTTAGTCTCAAAATGTAAGTGAATCTTTTAATCCTTTCTTTCATATATAGACTTGTTCATGCCTTTGCACAAAAGTAGACCCAGATCAGATGGCTCTAGTAAAAGCTGTCTGGTCATAATCTGCTGTTTGCTCATGAAATTATAATACAGTAAAACCTCACTATAATGGCCACTAAATTGTGTTAATTAGTTGGTATTTAGGGCAGGTGGCTGCTTAAAGCAAGGTGAAAGTAACACAGAACGCTCCTATAGGAGCGTTCTGTTTTACTTTCACCTTGCTTTAAGCAACCATCTGCCTTTAGCACAAAATACTTGATGTAATTTATTGGCCGTTATAGAGAGGTTTTACGGTAATTTAGTGGCCATTATAGAGAGGGTTTACTGTACATTTAACCTCAGTTTCCACCAGAACCAACAATGCCTGTGTACATGTACCATTATAATAGTTCAGCTAATAAATATTCATGATGTCATTAATTCTTGCATAAATAATTATCCTGGAAAGCGTCACCATGCTGAGCAAAGTTCTAAAAATGTTCTATGTTTCAGACTTATATCCATCTATTGTTTTTCAGACATAATCAGTGTTAGTTTAGTCCAGATAGGATATCCATAGTGTCTACTGTCAATGTAAACATTTTGCATTTGAGTTAATACAGATTCAATTTTCAGCGTTGACCCATTGAACATAAACAGATGTTTACAGTTTGTTTCTACTATATTTAGCTTTAATGTTTAATCTTTGCACACTAAGTAATTGTCATCTATAATTCTCAGTGTTGATATTTCTGCATTTCTCTTAACCCTTTCCCTGTTTAAATGATGACATCATGATTATTTATGGTATGAAATTTTAAAATGGCATAATATAATTATGTACACAGGATGTTTTGGTTCAGGCAGAAACTATAGAATCAAATTTATGTTATACCATAAGCAAACAGAGTAGACCCTGATCAGACGACTCCTATAGGAGCTGTCTGATCTGGGTCTACTCTGTTTGCAAATGCGTGAAGAGATTATTATATAAAGGAAAGGGTTAAATAGTACAGAGTGTGAAATGGTTTCGATTCTGATGAGACACCCAATCACTCAATCACCCAATCACTCAACATTTTACCTAAGACACCCAATCACTCAACATCTTACCTAAGACACCCAATCACTCAACATCTTACCTAAGACACCAAATCACTCAACATCTTACCTAAGACACCCAATCACTCAACATCTTACCTAGATTCAAATTATTAGTATAGGTTATTGCTGTTATGCAAACAGTTAAATGGCTGCTAGCACTAGAATACTATTCCTGTTTCTGTGTTTGTAGGAGGACAAAGGTTTGGCACTGCCACAACCTCTAGCAGTGGACTGTTTGGGGCCACTGCCCCCACTGGTGGTGGTGGCGGTTTGTTTGGCTCTTCAACAGGTAAGAAGTGTTCTCATACAGTAATGTGATTATACCCCCACAGTGTTTAGTGGAGAGATATTTGTAGGAGTAAATATGGTGGTTGGTGTTGGGTTTTCATGTCCAGGCTATTTATCATCAACAAGTGACTGGATTTCAAGGAACTTTATGGGAAGCTTGTTCATTAACCCCTTTCCCTCATATAAACACCTTTTCATACCTTTGCAAAAAGAGACTACCAAGATCCGATGGCTACTGTTGTAGTGGTATGATCAGGGTCTCATCTGTTTGCTATAGATCTGTTTCTACATTTTCTGCCAAATAAAATAAACCCTATGTTCATGTCCCAATATAAAAAAAAGCTAATTAACATTTGTGAAGGAGTTAGAATAGTTTTGCACCAAGCCCTCGATTGATGATGTCATTATTTTTATGCCCCTGTTGATGATAGGGGTATTATGTTTTGCATGTCTGTCCGTCTGTCTGTCCGTCCGCACTCACCAAAGGGTAGTTGTGTGACTTTTTCTAACTAGTCCCACAAGTAAAATCATTAACCTGGCCATCTCTTGTGACATTAACCTGGCCATTTCTTGTGACATTAACCTGGCCAGTTGTGGGACATAGGGTTAGGGTTAGGGTTAGCTTCCAGATCATTCTTTTCCAAAGTTAGAGCCAAAAATAGTTTTTCTTGTGGGACTAGTCACACAAGAAAAGATCAAAGGAAAAAGTCACACAACTACCCATTTGTTAGCATGTCCGTCCGTCCGTCCGTGTGTCATGCTTTTACGTGCAGTTGGTTGTCACAGTTTTTATACGTTTGAAAAAACGGGACATATTATGGAATGGCGCTGTCTGTCTGTCTGTCCGTCTGTAACATCTCTAACTCAAGTTCCACTTGGTGGATCCTTCCCAAATTTAATCACAATGTTTATCTTAATTCTAGACCTGCTACAGTAGCAGTGCCATAACCCTTTGCGTTAAAGCTTTGAAACTTGGAACACTTGTTCACAGTCACAACCTTCACCTATAGGCAAAAGTACACAACTCTCTGTCAAACATTTTGACCGAATTATGCCCCCTTTTAACTTAGAATTTTTGGTTAAGGTTTTGGTTAAAGTCCACTTATTTACATAATCCTTTGAGATAAAGCTTTGAAACTTGGAGCACTTGTTCACCATCACAACGTTATCTCCCCATGAGGGCTTCCATACTTAGTATGCAACTTTCTTGTCTTAAGACTTTTCCAACCATCCATTGTTTTTACCATCTGATCTTGACCTTTGACCTACCTATGCAAAATCTTTAAAATGCATATAGCATTGCAACCAATAGGCCTAGGGCTTCCATACTTGGTATGACCATGCCAACATATTTGCCTTTCTGACATTGACCTCGACCTTTGACCTACTTTTGCAAAAGTCTTTAAATGCATATACTTCCATATTTGGGTATGTACATTTTCTGTCTTAAGACTTTTTCAAACATACCAATGTCTTTTACCATGTGACCTTGACCTTTGACCTACTATGCAAAAATTATTTAAGTACATATCCTTGGTATGACCATGCCAACATATTGACCCTACTGACTTTGACCTTAACCTTTGACCTACTTTTGCAAAAGTCTTTAAATGCATATAATGTTGGAATAGGCCTAGGGATTCCATACTTGGTATGCATCTTTCCTGTCTTAAACTTTCCAACCATATCAATGTTTTTTTACTATATGACCTTGACTTTGACCTACTTTTGAAAAAAAATGAAAACCTATAATATTGGACAGGATGGGCATAGGGTTTCGATACTTTGTATGACCATGCCAACATTTTTGCCCTTCTGACCTTCACCTTTGACCTACTTTTGCAAAAATCTTTTAACAGTCAAATACATTGGAACCAATAAGTCTAAGGTCTCCAAACAAGGTATGTATCTTTCTTGTTTAATAATCTTTTGAAGTTGCTGAAAATTTATATTTGGTTACATTTTGGTTCTGATATTGATGCAGTTAAGTTTGTATTGAAAATTTAATAATTATTTTTTTAGTTCACCAGAGCACAAAGTGCTCAGGGTGAGCTTTTGTGATCACCTGATGTCCTGCGTCCTCCATCATCGACAATTAGAACCTTTAAAAATCTTCTCCTCTGAATCTACAGGGTTCTCAGCTTTCATCTTTGGCACATAACATCATCTGTAAGCCCTCTTCAAGAGTTATATAAATTTTGTCTGTGTGGTCAAAATTGGCCTGCCCCAGGGGTGCATTGTTTTCTATAGAAACATATAGTGAAAACTTTGAAAATCTTCTCCTGAAACTGGGAGGTTCTTAGCTTTCATATCTGGCACATAGCATCATGTTTAGGTCCTCTACAAATTTTTTATAAATTATGCCCCTATGCTCAAAACTGGCCCCGCCCCAGGGTGGCCAGTTTTCAATAGAAACATAGTGAAAACTTTGAAAATCTTCTGAAACTGGAGTGGATGTGGGGGAGGGGGAGACATCTGTTTTTATACGCCTGTATGAAAAAACGGGACGTATTATGGAATGGCGTTGTCTGTCCGTCTGTCTGTCTGTAACATCTCTAACTCGAGTTCCTTCCCAAATTTAACCACAATATTTATCTGGACATGCTACAGTAGCATGCCCAGTCCCGGTATGTATATCCAAGGTCAAGGTCACACAATTGGATTTAGAATTTGCGTTTAGCAAAAATATTAACCTGTCTGCAATATCTCTAACTCAAGTTCTGCTAGGTAGAACCTCAAATTTCACCACAATGTTTATCTGGACATGCTAAAGTAGCATGGGTGTTTCCTGGTACTTATATCTAAGGTCAAGGTTGCACAATTAGACTTAGAATATGCATTAAGCAAAAATGTTAACCTCAATTTATGTGGAACACATTTTTGTAAGTTATGCCCCTGTTGACGATAGTCAGGGGGCATTATGTTTTGCACATGTCCGTCCATCTGTCTGTCCGGCCGTCTGTCTGTCTGTGTGTCACGCTTTTAGGTGCAGTTGGATGTCACAGTTTTTCAAGTGTTATAATTTCTACACTTATACACATGAAACTTCACATACGCATCAATTACCCTCTGTGCTATCATTTGGCACCCCACCAATGCTGCCGGCAAGCCCAAGGTCGAGGTCCAATGACTTGGAAATTTTACTTGCAGTTGGTTGTCATATTTACGTGCAGTTTTTTGTCGAAGTTTTTTCATTGTCTTATAGCTCCCTAACCACTGTAGCTATTGCCATGGAATTGCATATACACATTAAACAACCATCCGTACTTTCATTGCACACCCAGCCCATGCTGCCCGCAAGCCCAAGGTCAAGGTCAAATGACTTTTACGTGCAGCTAGGCAAGCACCTACACGGGGGCCTTCTCTTTGGTGCTTTCCTTGTTGGGGTTGAAATAGATCCATCAGCACCGACATCAATTTCTAACTCGTTCGTTTATACTTAAACGTGAAGTTCAACCTGAATGTTAATTTCGTTTTGAGCCTTATACAATTCGGCACATTCTCATTGAATGTCCTGACTTAAACCTAATAAGAAATCGGTTCTTTCAAGTAGATTCCCTGATGGAACTGTTTGAATTGGTAGAAATACTGAAAATATGTGAATTTTTAAAAACCGTTAATGTATTCTAAACTTTGAAAGGTGTGTTTTTAAATGTCAATTATGTTTTGTCCTTATATTATTTACCATCATGTTGATCAGGACTGACATTTACATATTCTAGGGAGATTATCTTTGATTTAATCATACAGTTTCATTTACATTATTTATTCGGCTCTAAATGACCATCAGTACTGATATATACCATATATTCATTCTTTATTCTGAATCCGGAAGGTGTGGTAGAGTTAACCCTTTAGTCCATGAATATTTATGTAAGAGATAATCACATCATGAATATTTTTTTTGAGGGGGAATACTGGAATCAGCCTGTCCGGCGGTTGGTCCGTTGTCCGTCTGCATTTGAACATGGGTAGTTGGTGTTGCAAACTCCTCATTCAGTTTTTAAGTTATTGACTTTATATTTGGTATTCATAATAACCAAGAATGGTAGATGTGCAAGAGGCAATTTCCATGTGTTTACTGTTGGGAATTGCGGAATTATCTCCCCTTGAACTTACAGTATTTTCTATCATTTTGGCATGAAACATGTGGTGTTGCTGTCACAAACTCCTCCTTCAGTTTGAAATTAATTCATTGTTTAAGTGGTATACATTATAACCATGAATGGTAAATGTGCAACACTTAATTTTCATGTTTTTAGTGCAGGGCATATCAGAATTATCTGCCCTTGACTTAACTTTGAGTTTTTTTGTCATTTTGGCATAAATCATTGGTAGTTGGTGTCGCAAACTCCTCCTTCAATTTTAAAATTATTGAATTTATATTTGGTATATCTAATATCCACGAATGGTAGATGTGCAGGACGCAATTTTTATGTGTTTAGCGCAGGGCATTGCAGAGTTATCTCCACTTGAACTTTATGTCATTTTCGCATGACACATGGCAAGTTGGTGTCGTGAACTCCTCCTTCAGTTTGAAAGATATTCAGTTTATATTTGATATACATAATTACCATTAAAAGTAGATGTGCAAGACACCATTATCTCCCCTTGAACTTAAGTTTTTTTTGTAATTTTTGCATAAAACATGGGGTGTTGGTGTTGCAAACTCCTCTTTCAGTTTTAAAGTTATTCAGTGAATATGTTGTGTACATAATAACCATGAATAGCAGATATGCAAGACACAATTTTCATATGTTCAGTTGCAGGCATTACTGAATTATCTCCCCTTGAACTTTGAGTATTTTTGTGTTTTGGTCCTGTTACATGGGTAGTTGGTGTCACAAACTTGGCTTTGCAATCCAAGCTGCCGTGCAGGGATATTCATCACCTTTAGTGATAGTTCTAGTCTTGACAAGCCATGTCACAAGCCATTGTGGGCTAATGACTACTTTTCGGGCACTTCAAGCTTCACAGACAGTTTTTCTCAGACTCCGTGTGGGTGGGAAACACAGAAAAGCATCTCTGAAATTTTCCCAGAGGACCGTGATTTGAACCCCAGACCTCTGGATTGGCAGTCAAGCGCATTACAACTAGACCACCGCTCCACCTGATCACATCATGAATATTTATTAACATAATTTCTATGGGGATGAATGAATCAGCAAAAACTTTGTCCGGATAAACACTAGAATTAGATCTGTATCATGTCAAAAGCAAAAAGAACAGACCCTGAGCAGCTGTCTGTCTCTGATCTGGGTCTTCTCAGTTTGCAGGAGTAGAAGGCGTATGTATGGAGGAAAGGGTATTAACAACAAAACCATTAAAACCCCCCCCCCCCCCCCCCCTCCCTCCATGACACTTTTTAGAATTAACTTTTAAACAGGTGAGTATAAGGTGGCTTTGACACAATTTCTGGTAGTACTTTAATTGGCACCTTTATCTGTAGCTTTGAACTTGCATGTTTGACACTCGGTCATTAATTTCTCCAAATCTTGAATGAAGAGGATAACTTGTTTGTTTTGTTGGTTTTTCAGGATTTGGACAGCAGCAACAGCAGCAGCCAGGAACTACAGTTAAGTTCAACCCACCCACAGGTCAAGATACCATGGTGAAGAATGGTGTTACCAATACCATCAACACAAAACATCAGTGTATCACAGCAATGAAAGAGTATGAAGCGAAAAGTCTTGAGGTATGTTCAAATTTCTTACTTTCAAGAGACTTAACTACTTAACCATTTACATCATGAATATTGATACAAGAATTCTTGACTTCATGAATATTCATTGACTGATTTTTAGCTCACCAGAGCACAAAGTGCTCAGGGTGATCTTTTGTGATCGCCTGATGTCCGTCGTTCGTCGTCAACAATTTGGACCTTTAAAAATCTTCTCCTCTGAATCTACAGGGTTCTCTGCTTTCATCATTGGCACATAGCATCATATTCAGTTTTATAAATTATGCCCCTGAGGTCAAAATTGGCCCCACCCCAGGGGTGGTCAGTTTTCGATAGAAACATATAGTGCAAACTTTGAAAATCTTCGCCTTTGAAACTGGAAGGTTCTCAGCTTTCATATTTGGCACATAAAACTGGAAGGTTATCAGCTTTCATATTTGGCACATGACATCATGTTCAGGTCCCCTACAAAAATTGTATAAATTATGCCCCAGGGGTCAAAATTGGCCACACCCAAGGGATGGCCAGTTTTCTATAGCAGACCAGGGTTTTACATCAAACTAACATTTTGGGGGTCCCTGGGACACCTATTCTAAACTTTGGAGGGGGGGGGGGCTGTCTAAAAACAAGGGTCCATTTATGAAATGCTTTATTTTAATCAATGAATACCTGTACCTTTAATTTAAATTATCACTGCATAATCTGTTGTATGTACTTGTTACAGTCTTACCGTATGCAGAATGAACAAACAACCTTGCTGCTTGCATAAAATCAAATGTTTCAATGTTGGGCCCTTCAAGCTTAATAAACATCAGCCTGTTCATTCAAATTTATACTGTTTAGAAACTGGCATCTGTGCATCCCAATGGACACAGACTTGCATGATTTAGGGGTCCCAGGTGTCATTTTATGTGTATAGGACGCAGAATATTGGGTCTGGTAAACCCCTGGCAAACTGCTGTTTAAACCTTTGCTGGTCACTGAGAGTTTAGTGGTGTACTCAAATCAGTTAGGTCACTTGACCAGTGGCTATTTTTAGCATACATGTACGGCTGGAGTGTATCATATTGCTAATTGGAACTCATTTAGCAGGTTTTGTAGTTGGTTTTTGGAATTTTTGCCTCGTTTTATATAGAGATATATTGTGAAAACTTTCATATTTGGCACATAGCATCTTCTTGAAATCCTCTATAAAAGTTATATGAATTATGCTCCTGGGTTTAAATGAGGCCCGTCCTAGGGGTGGCCAGTTTTTAGCTCACCTGAGCCGAAGGCTCAAGGTGAGCTATTGTGACCGCCTGTCGTCCGTCGTCCGTCTGTCCGTCTGTCCGTCTGTCCGTCTGTCCGTCTGTCCGTCTGTCCGTCTGTCCGTCCGTCTGTCCGTTCACTTTTATTTCAAATGACTTCTTCTCCTAAACCACTGGGAGGATTTCAACCAAATTTCACAGAAATGTACCTTAGGGTGTCCTCTATCAAGTTTGTTAAAATCATGACCCCCGGGCAAAAAATGGCCCCGCCCCACTACTTTTAAAGGTTTTTTTTTTAAATCTTTAAAAATCTTCTTCTCTGAAACCACAATTTCTAGAGCTTTGATATTTGGGATATAGCATCATCTAATGGTCCTTTACCAAGTTTGTTCAAATGATGACCCCCGGGCTAAAAATGGCCCTGCCCTGGGGCTTGTAGTTTTTACATAGACTTATATAGGGAAACCTTTAACAATTTTTTTTCTGAAACCACATAATCTAGAGCTAAGATATTTGGTATGAAGCATCACCTAATGTATCACTACCAAGTATGTTCAAATAATGACCCCTGGGCCAAAAATGGCCTCACCCTGGGGTTTTATATTACTTTAACATCAGGAAGCTAGTTAAAAAAAATTCCTCACAGTTATTTCCCTTGTCCCATCAGCATAGCTATAATGGACAAAGGGAGATAACTGCATTGGAATTCTAGTACTTCCAGAATAGTGATTCTATTTGTAACTACTTATAATAAAATGTGGAAGGTGGAACAGTGTAGCTGTTTTAGAAGGCATAGAAACAGATATATCAAATTCCATTTGCAAACAGCAGACCCTGATCCTATAGGAGCCACCTTATCTGGGTCTACTCTGTTTGCAGATGCATGAAAACAAGTTTATATGATGGAAATTAAGGGTTAAACAGGCTTTTCTGCAGTTAAAGGGTTATAGCTCTGGGCAGTAAAATCTCTCCAGGTCAATGCATGACTCTTAACCCTTTGCACGCTAGTGGTGAAACTGTGATTACCTATGCAAACAGTTTGGATCCAGATGAGAGGCTGCATAATGCAGCGTCTCATCAGGATCCAAACTGTTTGTCATCTTAACCATATTTTTGAAAAAAAATGAAAGTAAGTTTATTTTAAGAATTGAAGCAGATGACAATAACTTTTTGTTGCAGACGAAACATTAAAGGGATTTGGAAAGGAATGACCTATTAACCCCATAGTGTGAGTGCTATACAGCTAGATGTTACCAATGTCTCTCAAATTAGATGTGGGAGATATTGGAAATCCTAAGCTAAGAAAACATGATCATGCATATGCCCCCCCCCCCCTTGTTTGCATCCTGATGAGACACTGCATTATCATCTGGATCCACACTGTTTGCATAGGTAATCAAGATGATTATGATGAGAATCATGAGACGCCACATTATGTGCAAAGAGTTAAATATTTAGGAAAATAATAGGTATTTCTTAAATTAGATAATACCAACAATAGATTCATTTTAATACTTTTAATTAACTAAAAAATTGTCATTTTAGGAAAAAAATAGGCATTATGCTAGTTACCATATTTAGAATATTAAATATTAAGGAAACTATTAGGTATTTCTTAAATTTAAATACATAACAAACAGTTTGAATCCAAATCACACACCACCTTATGCAGTGTCTGATCTGGAGCCAAACTGTTAGCAATGTGAAATACATCAAACTGTTCAGGATTTCGTGTACATATGTATTGAAACCTTTCACAAAGCATCTCATCGGGATCAAAACTGCTTGAAACAGTCATAATTTAACAAGTTCCTTCACATAAACGTGTTTTCATGCATTTGCAAACAGTAGACCAAGATCAGATGGAATTTAACGGAATTTAATAGATATGTTTTTCCTTCATAACATTACTCAACATCTCATCAAGAATAGACGGATTTTAAGATATAAACTGCAGGAAACAGTCAATAAACAGGTTTTCACGCATTTGCAAAGTTTACCAGAGTAGACCAAGATCAGACAGACTTTAATAGAATTTATTTTTTCGATTGCATCAAAGACAATATTTTAATATGACTTTGATTATGTGATTTATGTGATTTATACAATTACAAACAATACTAAGTGTCTATTAATTAAGCAATCTGACTTAATTACATGTTATACTTAAATTACATTCAACCCTCAACTTTTTCCATCATCTTGTTTGAGTCATTAACTGTAATTATCAGTTTTCTGCATATATTTGTTCTCTTTCTATAGGTAGGCCAGTTCAAGCAACCTATAAAGCAATCAATTGATACTGACTATAGTCTAATGCATGCTCCATTGAATTACCTGTCTGGCTTGATTGTG
Source organism: Azorinus chamasolen (assembly GCA_963576725.1). Lineage (NCBI taxonomy): Eukaryota > Metazoa > Mollusca > Bivalvia > Cardiida > Solecurtidae > Azorinus > Azorinus chamasolen. Next base: position 699,773 of record OY755242.1, on the reverse strand, counting down.
GGACTTATTGGAATTTTGTCAACCAAAATGTGGGAGACATTGGAATAAACCGTTAACATTTTAGTTTCACAGGTCTTTGCACAATGTTATGTTTGTTTCTGCAGTTAATTTATGTGATTGGAAAAAAATAGTTTCATTATGATCATTTATTCTAACAAATTTTATTATGCAACTCTTGTTTAATTGCATTTAGTTGAAATTTAGGTGTTTAATAATGTCTTTTCTCCTTGCTACTAATTGTATTTGTTTTAATTTGATTTTTAAAAAAAATAATGTCTTTAAGTTAATCAAAATTATTGTCGATCAATAATTAATGTTACTCAAAAAATTAGTAACTCTTCTCTATTTCAATTGTTAAAAAAACTAATGACCCTTTTAATTGACTTATCATCAGATATTCACACCTAGAGCTAGAATTATTTCTAAACACCTATTAACCCCTTACCTGTTTGCTTTGACAAAAAATTATCTGGGACTACTCTGTTTGCTAATGCGTAAAAAATTATTTCCATAAAGAGAAGTTTTAGCTTTGATAAAACCTGTAAAATCAAATCTATATCTTGTCAAATGCAAACAGAGCAGACCCTGATCAGACAGCTTCTATAGCAGCCATCTAATCTAGTCTACTCTTATTTTTAATGCGTAAAACACATTATTTTTGTGAAGAGAAGTTTTTGCTTTGATAAAAACTGTAGAATCAGATCTATATTCCATAGGTGTCGTTTGATCTGGGTCTACTCTGTTTGCTAATGCGTGAAAACAGCTTTATATGAGGGAAAGGGTTAGAAGATTTTTAAAGATATTTTTATTGGTCATTTCACACAAAAACTGGCATTATGTACTGCCTAGCACTTTATTTGCCTATATACCTGGATCAAGGTATAATTGCATAGCTTTATTGAGGTCATTTGAATTTCTCAAAGACCAGTTTTAGGCATTTTGAGCTAAGGCAAAAATGGCACAAGTTGTAAACAGTTTAGATCTTGGTCAACCAGTCACTTGGTATTAGATCTGAATCCAGTTCAAGTTTATTCAGCAGTGAAAGGGTGAAAGCAGTGGACTAAGCTTCTTTCATCTGCTAGAAATGTTGTCCACTGAAAAATGTCAATATATTACTGTAACTCAGGTGAGCGATATAGGGCCAATGGCCCTCTTGTTTATAGAAACATAATGTAAACTTTGAAAAATCTCCTTTGATTGCCTGGTGAGCAATATCAGGGCCATCATGGCCATAATGGCCCTCTTGTTCAAGTACCTGTGTGTACCTCTTATGTGTTGATAACACTACTGTTGTTTTGGGTTTCAGGAGCTGAGGACGGAGGACTATGCAGCCAACAGGAAGGGCAAACAAGTGGGTGCAGCCACAGGGTTTGGGTTTGGGGGCACAGCCCCTTCCACCCAGCAGAGCACTGGGTTCAACTTTGGAGGACAGGGGACAGGTTTTGGAGGCTCAAGTAAGTGTTGAATTTGGCCTTTTTGTACTACACAATATGCTTACTCTTTGCCGTTAGAAAATCAGTTCCGATATATGGGGTTGTCATTATTAACCAATTACCGATTGAAACCATCGTTTAAAATTGTGGGAAAAACAGTTGTTTTTACAGGAACTTCAAAACGGCGATCGGAAATTTCGATCTCAACCCATCTCGCCTAATACGTAACTAATTGATGAGGAATTACTTAACTGTGGCACCGTTTTCGTTGTAAAACAGCTTTTGATTGGTTTACCAGGCTGCTTACAACCAATTACATACGGCGGTATAAAAAAAATAAACACAGCATGTTGATGGCGATTGAACAGCCGAAAAAAAATAATAAAAAAAAACAAGTTTGACTTTAGATTTTAGACAGAAAGGTGGTGAGTATGGAACAATTTTTGTTATGGAAACCGTTTATTTATTGTTTTGTACGGATGCATGACACTTGTTTGGAAAGTTTTTCCTGTTAAATAAAAGTTGTTTTTAATCACTTTGCTTTTAGCAGCGGACTTCGAATAGGAGGTGTTTTCATCGCTTCATTCTGTTGTTAAATCAAAGAAAGGCAAATGGTTTATTTCTCATTCTGAATAATGTGAAAGTTAAATAAATTTCATCATTGTCTAACATTTTACCTTCTTAGAACATGTCTGATACCTTTCTAGTTTTAATTTTCAGCACCACTTTTTTTCGAAAAGTTGAGGTATTGTCATGACCTTCTCGTCGGCATCGGCGTTGGTGTCGGCTTCGTCGTTAACCTTTTTGTTAAGGTCCATTTCTCAGAAACCATCAAAGATATTTGGTTCACATTTGATATGCATGTTTACTATCACAAGGGGAACCCATTTCGCAATGGTAGGTAACCCTAAAATTTTGCCATAATTCTGCCCCTTTTTCAACTTAGAATTTTCGTTGTTGGTTAAGTTTTATGTCCAAGATATTTGGTTCAAATTTGGTATGCATGTTAACTATTATAAGCGGGACCCATTTCACAAGGGCAGGTAACCCTAAAATTAATTTTGCTATAGTTATCTTCCCTTTCTGGTTTAGACTTCCGTACACTATCCAGCACTAAAGAAAGTGAAGCACACTGTCTGTGGACAGCTCTTGTTATATGCCCACCTAACAAAAGTGGCTTCTTAGAATGTGTCTGATACCTTTCTAGTTTTAATTTTTATACACCTACCTTAACAAAGGTGGTTGGTTATTGGCGGGCCCTGTCTGTACGTTTGTCCGTCCATCCATTTGACCTTCAACATTTTGCTTGTTCGCCGTTTTCTCGGACAAATATTTGACAGATATTACTGTAATGTCACATAAATTTTTAATACATCAAGATCTGAAGCTGAGACAATTCTGAGGTTCGTTTGATTTGTCATTACACTCAAAAAAATCAAGTTAAGACCCATGAACTTGATGCATTCTTTGCTTTGTTCGTCGGTCAACTTTTGGTTTGTCTGTTGTTTTCTGGGAAAACTATTAAAAGGATATTAACCCATTTGCTCCCACGATCCCACATATGGGGCGTAGGCAAACAGTGTAGACTCTGATCAGATGCTGCATAATGCAGCGTCTGATCAGAGTATACAATGTTTGCGGATAGGAAATTCAATATAAAACATAACAAAAATGAAAATTTTAGACCAGACATCTCTTAGATAAAAGATAGACTAATCCAATATATAAGCATGGAAGATTCCACTGGGAACAAATGGGTTAATGAAACTAAACACAAATGCTTTATGCAACAAAATCTGAAGCTGAATTCAATTTGTCATTAGAGTTATGACCCTTGCACTTTATGAAAATCTGCAAATAGAGGATGGCTGTAACTCTTCTATTTAATAAGATATTCACTTCTTTTTTATTTTTTATATAATATCACCATAATATGGAGATCAAGATCAAACCCTATGTTGTGACCACTCTTTAGAATCACAGAATCATTAAAGGCATTTCAAAGCTCCTTATATAAGTGACCCCCCCCCCCCCCCCCCCCCCCCCCCCTCTATATCTACACAGTATCCAACAGTGCTCCTGCAGTGTCCAGTCAGGGTCCATAGCCATAAGAGATAAAGTTATGTAATTATACATTGTTTTCAAATGTTTTTGTTTCTGTTTTAGCAGGTTTTGGAACGGGCACCCCAGCTGGGTCAACAAGTCTGTTTGGTCAGACAACCACTGCCCAATCTACCGGATTATTCGGAGCAAGCAAGCCTTTATTTGGCACAGCCACAACCACGCAGAGTGGGTTTGGGTTTGGCACCACTCCTAGTGCAGGAACCAGTTTGTTTGGCCAGCCCCAGCAGAATAAGGTGAGAATCTTTTAATGAGCACTAATGAGAGCATTAACCCTTTACTTCATGAATTAAATGCAAGAAATAATGATATCATGAATATTAACTGCAATTTTATAATCGCACAATGAACAAAGGACATCTTCTTCATTGCAGAATCTGTAGAATAGATATTTCATAAGCAAACAGAGCAGATCCTGATCAGACCGCTCCGGTACAAGCTGTCTGATCTGGGTCTACTCTGTTTGCAAAATTGTAGAAAGGCATATTTATGGAGAAAAGGGTTAAAAGCAGGTGATTGCTTAATCCATTACTCTGCAGAGATGCCTTTTGAGCACCTTTGCAAGCAGAGTAGACCCTGATCCGACATCTCCTGTTGGTGCTGTCTGATAAGGTTCTGCTCTGTTTGCTTATGAAATGACAGAACCGTTTCTTCTGTGTCTGCCATAGTATAGTAGGAGCCGTCTGATCAGGATCTGTTCTCTTTGATGATTGGATAATATAAATCTGATTTTACAGTTTCTGCCATTGCCAAAACTTCCTGGTTTGATATTCCATTAACCCATTACCTCATAGGCTATTTTTAGACCCAACCTCTTTGAATAAATCTACCAAAAAGGAGCATTTACTAGAGAAAATTATGGTTTCAAGAAGTGACTATTACAGAGACGTAGAAAGGCGTATTTATGGAGGAAAGTGTTAAAACATCATAGATTTCATAAATACACATATTATCTCTTACTTTTGTGTTGCCTTGTTTCAGCCATTGTTTGGAACAGCCACTACCCAGCCCAGCCTGTTTGGAGGTACCAGTACATTTGGAGCGACACCTGCAGCTAGTTCTGGTTTCGGAGGATTCGGCACATCTAATGCTGTAAGTTGAATTTTAGTAGATGCTGTAATTGAAATCCCCACTGGAAAAAGATGTTTTGAGTGCTTCTGTGTCAATGCAGACCAGATCATCAGTTTGACTTGAGCCACAGTGTTTCTACATTGTTTCACAAATGCATGATTTCTAATGAGTGTTAATCCTTACAACGCTGAATTTTCAAATGGACTATTCCAAAATTCAAACAGTTCAAGCTTACGATGAATATTTAGGAATTTTCTAAGAAAAGTGTATCATGACAAACAGTGCAGACCTTGATGAGAGGGCTCCTCTAGGAGCGATCTCCCGAGTCTAAACTGTTAGCAAATGTCACAGTGTGTAGGTTTATTATCACTTGTACGGCCTTGCTGTACAACTTTTATGGCGATGTGATAGTAGTGTTTGACTGAGAACCTGGCGACCCGGGTTCGATCCTGGGTCTGAGTGGGTATGTTTCTTTATAAGAAAACCCAGTTACATTTGGCGCCCAACGTGGGGCTGTGACTGTATGTGCTCCGAGATCGATTCCCAGTCGTTCTCATACCCATAGAAATTCGGGACGAATTACAACTTGCTGGGAGAGTATGTCACAGTGTGTAGGTTTATCATCACTTGTCCCGGGTCTGAGCGGGTATGTTTCTTTATAAGAACACCCGGTTACACAAAGGACATTTAGTGACGTGCGTCCGGCACAGAAAGGTTTAAATAACACTGACTTTGTTCCAATGTGTTCCTGTGTTCATATAGCATTATAGAAAATCATCTATTAAAAAACTAGTTGTTTGTTATGTCTGTATTAATTACATGGATACTCATGAAGTAAAAGATTAAGATGAATTGATAGATACTGAGATGAATTGATAGATACTGACAGTTGAAATAGGATGAACAATAGTGTAATTTGAATTTCAGGGTGGACTGTTTGCCAGCAAACCTCCAGCATTTGGGACCCAGACCACAGCCTCAACCAGTGGTTTCAACTTTGGGGCCACTCCCAGCACTGGCTCAAACCTGTTTGCCAAGCCTTTCTCTCAGCCCTCCACTGGGTTTGGCTTCGGCAATACTGCCACAACATCTACAGGATTTGGAGCTGGTAAGAACTATCATGCAATAGTATAACCTCTTTGGACGGACATCTTACTCTTTAGCATGCTGACCTAATTTTGGTTTTCACAGAGTTTTGACCACTTTAACCCTTTCCTTCATTTAAATGCCTTTTCATGCATTTGCAAAATAGGAGCGGTCTGATCTGGGTCTGCTCTGTTTGCTTCTGGAATGATAGAGACATGATTCTACAGTTGCTGTCACAATCAAACATTCCTTTCTTAACAGTGTAAACTATGCAACTTAGTGGTATTTATAGTCATTATTTCCAACATTGATGTTGATGAGGGAAAGGGTTTAAAGTACATCATATATTCCATTTCTCACCAGGAATCGGTTCTAGTTTAGAACCTGATGAGATGTGTTATGCTTGTCATCTTATCCGGATCCAAAGTGTTTGCATAGATGATCATAGTTCCATAGCATAGATGATCATAGTTCCATAGCATGCCAAATGTTTCAAGTCTCTGAAAGCAGGTGCTTGTTTAACCCTTTACCTCCTGAATATTCATGACAGGTCTTAGACAGGTGATAACATAACCCTTTCCTCCATAAATACCCCTTTCTATGCCTCTGTAATAACCACTTCTTTAAACCATTGTGGTAAATAGAGCATTTGCTCCTCTAGGAGCTAATGCTCTATTTATCACAATGGTTTCAAACTACAAAATTCTAAAATTTTACTTTTCTCAAGTAAATGCTCCTCTTGGGTAGATTCATTCAAAGAGTTTGGGTACAAGAATAGCCTATGGAGGAAAGGGTTAGGCCACTGCCTGCTTGTCTAGACTTCCCTGTTTAGTCATGATAAGGTACCTATAGGCATATTCTGCTGTAATTTGAATTTTCAATAAAACCCCGTTATTTAGAAATATACCATTTGGATCAATAACCAGCCAACTAGCCAGTAACATTATATACTTTAATACAGCTATGTTATCAACAAACATTTAATACGTAAACTGTACGACTAGAATATTTTAGTTATTAAGCACACCTGATAGGCTATACCACATAGTGGTCCTGTCAAGTTACCATTGAAATATTGTCATTCAAAAATTTGAATAAAATGACCAAATTATATGACTAGATTAATGTTGGAGATTTAGGGCCGCAACAACAATCCTGATAGTTTAAGCCATTAAGTGGCCCTACCAAAATGTTAACTTGCAAGCAGCTGCCAGCCACCACGGAATGCTCCCGCAGTTATTTTTAGCTTGCCTATTCGAAGAATAGGTGGGCTTATGGAATCACCCGGCGTCGACTTTGCTTTTTGGTTAAAGTTTTTGGGTAAGTGTTGAAATGCACTAATACTACATGAAATATTTGCCCTAGAAAGCTGATATTTGGAATTGAGGTTCCCTGTGTGTTGAACATTGATGTAGTGTAGTTAAATTTTAAAATAAAATTGAATATTAGTCAAAATTTCACCTGTTTTGGACCAATCCAATGCCTTATAGCAGTCCATCCGCCAAATCAAAATTGAGCTAGGAGTTCTCAAATATAGATCCGGTCAAAACCCACTCTTCCTAAGAAATGTTTTAAGAATGCAATGATGTAGAGGCCATTTCCTTGACAGGCTCTCTCAGAACAATTCTGAGCCTATGCAAGAAGTGCCCCTTAACTCTGTACCCTATTAATTTAGTAGTTTTTGTTTGGCAATCATGACTATTTATCATGGTAATAAAGAATATGCATTCCAGGATGACTGACAGCTACTTGAATTTTCCGCCACAATAAATTTACTTGTCAACTTATCCGCCAAAATTATAGTTTGAACACTCAGATAAATATCATTGTCGGTTTTTAAGACAGGTGGCTGCTTAACCCTTCTCTTGCTGAATTTTAAAATACATTTCTCCTTCTTTACCCATGCCCTGTTGTATAATTACATATATCTTCACTGTGTACACGTATTTCGCTGTCCAATCACTGCTGTGGAGTGCACTGGTTGCACAATCAACTTGTAAATAGTGCAGACCCTGATGAGACAGCTCCTGCAGGAGCTGTTTCATCTGGTTCTTCACTATTTACATGTAGGCATATTGACGTGAATAGCAAGCGAAGGGTTAATACAGGGTGAAAGTCATTCAGAAAGCTCCTCTATGAGCTTTCTGCATGACTTTCACCCTGCATTAAGTGACCACATGCCTAATAAGGCATAAATTCTTCATTACTTAAATTTCGAAGTATAGAGTTTTTACTGTATTTTGATATTGCAATCCTTTTTATTGTTTTGCAGCAACAGGCTTTAACAAGCCAGCTGGGTTTGGCCTCACAACTACATCGGCTGCCCCTGCTTTTAACTTTGGAGGTGGTCTCTCTACCGGCAGCACAAGTCTGTTTGGTAACAACAATGCTTTGAACAAGCCTACAGGGTTTGGAACAATGGGTACCACTGGCAACCCAGGTGAGATGACATATGAAATGGAGCTGTGTCAATACATGGCTGTGTACTTAATGCATATTATATACAGTAAAACCCCTCGAAACGGACTTTAAATTTAGTATAAATATAGGTCTTGAAAAAAGCTCCTAGGAGTTTTCTGCATGACTTTCATCCTGCATTGAGGAGCCACCTGCCTAAAAGTATCTAAATTCTTCTTTACTAGAATTCCAGTTTAGAGAGGGTTTACTGTAAATCTAATGATCGGCTGGATCTGTCTGTCCGAGGTCTTCATTATTTTGTTTGTGTTAGGCTTGTTAGTCGTGACATGTTTGTGTTAGGCTTGTTACGACTGTCGTGACATGTTTGTGTTAGGCTTGTTAGTCGTGATATGTTTGTGTTAGGCTTGTTAGTCGTTAGTCGTGACATGTTTGTGTTAGGCTTGTTAGTCGTGACATGTTTGTGTTAGGCTTGTTAGTCGTGACAATGTTTGTGTTAGGCTTGTTAGTCGTGACATGTTTGTGTTGGGCTTGTTAGTCGTGACAATGTTTGTGTTAGGCTTGTTAGTCGTGACAATGTTTGTGTTAGGCTTGTTAGTCGTGACAATGTTTGTGTTAGGCTTTTTAGTCGTGACAATGTTTGTGTTAGGCTTGTTAGTCGTGACATGTTTGTGTTAGGCTTGTTAGTCGTGACAATGTTTGTGTTAGGCTTGTTAGTCGTGACAATGTTTGTGTTAGGGTTGTTAGTCGTGACATGTTTGTGTTAGGCTTGTTAGTCGTGACATGTTTGTGTTAGGCTTGTTAGTCGTGACAATGTTTGTGTTAGGCTTGTTAGTCGTGACATGTTTGTGTTAGGCTTGTTAGTTGTGATATGTTTGTGTTAGGGTTGTTAGTCGTGACATGTTTGTGTTAGGCTTGTAAGTCGTGACATGTTTGTGTTAGGCTTGTTAGTCGTGACAATGTTTATGTTAGGCTTGTTAGTCGTGACAATGTTTAGTCCAATACTTGTACAAACAGTTTCTGTTCTCTTGGAATGTTGAAAATTAAGTCTTTACCTGATGAATAGTCATTTGTTAACCCTTTCCCTCATACAAACGGTTTTCACGCATTTACAAACAGAGTAGACCCAGATCAGACGGCTCCTCTTGGAGCCGTCTGATCAGGGTCTACTCTGTTTGCTAATAGAATTTTATAGATCTGTTTCTTTACTTTCTAAAATGTCTACAATGTTCAACCTTCCAGATTTCTTTATAACTATTTTGTTAATGAATATTCAGTAGGTACTGAAAATTGGCCTAAATACAGAACAGGGAAAGGGTTAAACAAATATTGTCTATGAATAGTAATTCATTGAATATCAGTTAAATGATATTTTGTTATGGCATTATGAACAAGGGGTATCTTGTCCATCGCAGAAACTAGAATCTGATCCATACAACTCCATAAGCAAAGAGAGCAAACCCCTCACCAGATGGCTCCTACAGGAGTTGTCTGATCTTGGTCTCTCTATTTGTACAGGTGTCCAAATGCATCTCTATCAGGTAACCCTGCACTCCATGAATATTCATGTTAGAAATTATGACATCATGGCTATTAATTAGATTAATTTTTAAAATAGCATATTAACACAATCATGAATGTTTTGCCAAAGCAGAAACTATAGAATTATGTCTATATTATTTCATAAGCAACGAGAGAAGATCCTGATCAGACGGTTCCTATAGGAGCCACCTGATCTGGGTTTACTCAGTTTTCAAAGATGTAGAAAGGCATATTTATGGAGTACGGGTCAAATATCCTTTTGCCATGCAGCTCTGATATGATCTTTTCCGTCATGGAATCATGTATCATTTTGATAATATTGCAAATATTTTGGCTCACGAGTTTCATGCAAACTGACCAGAAATGTTTGTTGTTTATTTTGTGCAGGTTTTGGATTTGGAGCCAATCCTTTGAATATGGGAGGTGCAGCTCCGCAGCTTGGAAGGTAAGAGATACTTCTGTATTAACCCGTATTCCTGCTAAACACAATTTTATTGACATTTGTTTTGGGGTCTCATTGGGATTTCAGCTGTATGCCATTGGGATTTCAGCTGTATGCCACCAACTTGATAGTTACGGAAATTATGTTTAAAAATGTAGCAGACAGCAGTTTGGCATGTCATATGGTGTATTCAAGCCCTGAACAAACAAATCCGAAATGTATTAGTCTCACCATATGTGTTTGGGAATGTGTTTGGAATTGAAGGTTTTTGAAAGTATTTGAGTTTGTGTTAATTCCATCGTTTCAGCCAGTACAGAGAGAAACTTGATATTTGGCATGAATATGTATCTCATAAAGCATTTTTAGTGGTGACAGTCAAGGTTAAGGTCATCCTTCAAGGTCAGAGGTCAAGTATATAGGTCAAATCACCGACTTTAACATTGGTCATAACTTTGGAACCAGTAGAGATAGAGACTTGATATTTGGCATGCATGTGTATCTCATGAAGCTGCACATTTTGGGTGGCATGTCAAGGTCAAGGTCATCCTTCTAGGTCAAAGGTCAAATTGGGTGGGGGCATAGTGTTTCACAAACACATCATGCTGAATTCTTATATCAGAGGTATGGACTAAGATACATAAATTAAACCTTATTTTCAAGAATGGCTTGTTTATTTGTCCATCAACCCACTATATTTGCCCCCAGTGGATAGAATCATCAGTCTGAGTCTGTTCTAAAGAATTGTCACAACATTGAGTTTGATGGAGAAATGGAAGATTTTAGTATATGAATACGCCCATTATGACTTTATGCATTCTATCTATACCTCTTAGTAGTTGGACTGAGAGATGACAATTTTAGTATTGGAAATATGCCCCTTGTATCTATGGATTTCTATAATAATATTCTGATATGATGTCAGGTGTTGTGTTATATAGTGCTCCTACAATTAATAGGAGTGTATAAGATAATAAGAGTTAAATGATAATTATACCCCACACAACAAAGTTGCTTGGGGTATATAGTTTTTGACAGTCCATCCGTGTGTCATAATACATTGTTGCTCATCTAGCACTTTCATTTCTTGACCAATTTATCTCAAATTTGCTGCAAGAGTTGTCATGAATAAAAGCATGGATGTGTGATTTTCAGAGGAATCGGTCATGGGGAACCACTTTTTTTCTCTGACGATGTGGTGGCATGGGATATGTGGGCTTTCTCACTAAAGTTCTTTAATAACTCAAAAGTTAATATTTCAAATAATTATCCTCATTATTTGAGTATGGCTATGTGTTTGTATGTTGTAGCACGATGGTGCAGACAGGCCAGGACAGTGCCAGTCAGATACAGCAGACATTGCTGACTCTAACTCACTCCCCGTACGGTGACTCCCCACTCTTCTGGAATATGAAGGAAAGCAAGACGAAACGCGAAGACGTTCTTAAGCCCACCAACCCAGCAGCACAGAAGGCTGTACTTGCAAATCAGCACAAAGTCAGCCCAAGGCCCATTGCCAAAATCAAGCCCAAGGCTCTGCATGGGGTCCTAAATGGAAGCAAGGTATGGAGAATACTTCTTACAAGAATTGTTTGGAATAGTATACAGTTAAACCTCTCTTAACCGGAATTCTAGTAGAGAAGAATTTAGATATTTTAGACAGGTGGCTGCTTAATGCAGGGTGAAAGTCATGCAGAAAGCTCCTCTAAATTTTAACGTCCTGTTAAGAGAGGTTTTACTGTATACAGTAAAATTCTCTAAATCAGTGATTAAAATTAGTATCAGTGCTGATCTTTTAGACAGTGGCAGCCTCATGCAGTTTAAAAGTCTGGCAGAAAGCTCCCAAAGTGCCTTTTGCATTACGCAGTCACTTTATAACTGAAAATACCTAAATTGTTCTTTGTTAATATTCCGGATTAAAAGGGTTTTACTGTATTATTATATTTGTGATTTTTAGCTTGTCTGTGTTTTTTTTTGTTTTTGGAAACAATGGTATTGTTATAGCCTTGATGTTAGGGCTGTGCAAAAATTGATATTTTACTATAGCTTCAAAATCCCTAAGAAATTTGCATATATAAAGAATTATGTATCACAATGGTTTTACAAAACGACTTTTACAGAGTCGTCAAAAGTCGTCAATATGAGGGAATGGGTTAAATATGATGTAAATAAACTATTGAAGTGATGAATTTATGTAAATAAACTATTGAAGTGATGAATTAAGAAATAATAAATTCATACCAGTGTTTTATTGTGCAATCGACACCGGTAGGAGTTGAGATGCGTAGTAATTAAATCACGAGGCCGATAGATTTAATTATAAGCATCTCTACGACTACCCGTGTTCAATTGCACGATAAAACACTGGTATAAATTTATTATTTCAATTCTAACACTTCAATTTAACTATAATTTGTACCGCCACAACGGCACTACGCTTCTTGTCGTACGAATTTTTTTAAGCCGTTAGAAATACGTCCCTTCTTTGTTTATGTAGATGTGTGCGTGAGGTGTGTTAGAATTTTGTTTTAACAATATCTGATTTAACATACTTAGATCTATTTCCTTATCCACCTGTATTTACAAAGACTTAAACTCTTATCAGACCAAATACAATCTTGAGTTGCATTTGCAAACAGCCTGGATTGTTTAGGGTTAGCTAATGGAGGGACTGGAGAATCAGGACTCTTCACTTGTTGTTTTTGTTAGGGTCAGATATATATTAAGGTATTGAAGATGACTTCAGTATTTTCTTATGTTTTAGGGTCAAATATTTGAGGGGTTGGAGGATGATGACTTCAGTTTTGGCAACGACACATTTGTACCAAGAAAGAGTGTGAAAAAACTGACATTGAAAAAGACTGGCTTTGACTCCGGTACCCCAAGTAGAGCGTCATCAGTAAGTGGGGAACCAATCAACCTGTCTGGCATGAGAGAGGAGGAGCAGTTCAGAGCAAGGTAAAACATGTAGATTAGAGTAAAACACCTCTTGATGCTTTTACTTCATAGATAAGTCTTTAAATGCCTTTGCAACCAGAGTAGACCCAGATCAGACAGCTCCTGTACAAAAATTATTCAGAGCTATACCTGTGGAGGTAAGCTGTTAAAGTGTCAAACAGTTTTTGATCCTAATGGGACACGGTAATGTTGCATGTCATCTTTTCCTAATTATCTGCAATGTCATTACATTTGTCTGTAATATGTTAATCCTTTACTTGATAGAGGTACCTTTTTACACCTTTGCAAACAGAGTAGACCCAGAGCAGAAGATTCCTGTAGGAGCTCTCTGACCAGGGTCTTCTCATATAGGTCCTGAGTGCTGTGTCCAAAAACTGTGTTCATATGCCATTTATTAAAATACAGCTTATAAATATCCCATGATGTCATTTCTTGAATGAATATTCATCAGATACAGGGTTAACGATTAAATTGTCACCATTTCCAGATCTCCAGAGCCTCAGTATAGACAAGATGACATTGTGCTGGAGAGAGTTCCAGAGTCAGAAAACATTATCCGCAGTAAAGGCATTCCAGATCATATGGCGGACACTCCCAACAGAGGGTAAACAGCTAGTAACATTTGAAATCTTGCTAAATAAATGCTAGATACTTGTTAGTACAGAACACAAGGTTTTTTGTCACCTTGTTTAGCAAGACAACACTTGGGTATCACTTTTGAGTCAACAGTAAACACTTTTGTATTGTGAGTCAACAGTCGAAACTTTGGTATCACTTCTGAGTCAACAGTAAACACTTTTGTATTGTGAGTCAACAGTCGAACACTTGTATTGTGAGTCAACAGTCGAACACTTTGGTATCACTTTTGAGTCAACAGTAAACAATTTTGTATTGTGAGTCAACAGTCGAAACTTTGGTATCACTTTTGAGTCAACAGTAAACACTTTTGTATCGTGAGTCGTCGAAACTTTGGTATCACTTTTGAGTCAAGAGTCAATCTGTCAGTTTGTCTGTATCCAAACTAATTAACTTCGAAAATGAAAGATCTTTTATTCTACACTATTTGCTACTATGTCAGTCTAATTGAGGTTGTCAAACTGGTACCTTATTGGCTTTTTCAGCCTTACAAACCCATGGAGAGAAGAGATGGGTGTGTGAATATTTATGGTAATTAGGTACAATCTGATCAGACTGGACTACGTCTTCAGCTATAAACGCTATCCTGTGAGAACTCATTAGTACTACTACTACTGCTGGTTTGGTGGACTTTAGATAGGCAAATAGTGCAGGTCCAGATCAAACAGCTCCTGAGGAAACTGAGTTATCAATGGCCACACTATTAAACTACTGTCAGTCTGATTCAAAATTTTATAAAGGTGCCAAGGTGATTTATTCATCTGCACAAACTGGTGGAGAGATTATGTGACTCAATACTTAGGGTAATTAGGATATATCCTGACCAGAGTGGACTGCAGCTAACCCTGCAATACTTTAAGGTAATTAGGATATATCCTGACCAGAGTGGTCTTCAACTAACCCTACAGTACTAAGGGTAATGACTTCAGTTAACCCTACAATACTTAGGGTAATGACTTCAGCTAACCCTGCAATACTTAGGGTAATTAGGATATATCCTGACCAGAGTGGACTGCAGCTAACCCTGCAATACTTAGGGTAATTAGGATATATCCTGATCAGAGTGGACTGCAGCTAACCCTGCAATACTTAGGGTAATTAGGATATATCCTGACCAGAATGGACTGCAACTAACCCTGACACGTTTGAGACCAGCTGTATGAAAAGCAACATTTAGGCTTTGCAAACAGTGTAGAACCAGATAAGTGGCCGCATTAAAAAAAAAATTGTGTAATCAGGCTCTGCACTGTTTTGTCAAAAAGGTCGGCCAAACAGAATATTCTCTGATGTGTGACTTAATCAAGTTCTTCACTATTTGTCACAAAAAAATCCCAAAAGGACTAGGCTTTGATTGGTGGCAAATAGTGCAGAACCCATGGCTCTAAACTGTTTGCAAAACCTAAATGTTGCTTTTCATATAGCATATCTTTCTATGCGGAGTTAGGTTTGGCATTTGGCTTTGGCATCTGACTGTATTTTCAGGCTGAACATAGTACAGTGGGAGAGTTTTGGTAATCTTTTTATGCCCCCAAAGCTAGGCTTTGGCGGCATATAGTGATCGCACCGTGCGTGTGTGTGTGTGTGTGTGTGTGTGTGGGTGGGTGGGTGGGTGTGTGGGTGGGTGTGTGGGTGTGTGTACCTTTTGTCCGGAGTATATTTCCTTTGTCACATCAGCTACGGATATCAAATTTGGTGTGTGAGTTCATCTTGGGATGGGGGAGTGTCGCGTACCATTTTCATGTCACTGTGACCTTGACCTTGACCTTTGACCTTGATTTTACAAAAAGCTTGTCCGGAGCATATCTCCTTTACCTTACCAGCTACAGATTCCAAATTTGGTGTGTGAGTTCATCTTGGGATGGCGGAGTGTCGCGTACCATTTCCAGGTCACTGTGACCTTGACCTTGACCTTTGACCTCGATTTTAAAAAAAGCATATACCTTACCAGCTACAAAAAGCTTGTCCGGAGTATATCTCCTATTCCTTACCAGCTAAGGATTCCAAATTTGGTGTGTGAGTTCATCTTGGGATGGAGGAGTGTCGCGTACCATTTTCAGATCACTGTGACCTTGACCATGACCTTTGACCAATTTTACAAAAAGCTTGTCCGGAGTATATCTCCTATTCCTTACCAGCTAAGGATTCCAAATTTGGTGTGTGAGTTCATATTGGGATGGAGGAGTGTCGGGTACCATTTTCAGATCACTGTGACCTTGACCTTGACCTTTGACCGATTTTACAAAAAGCTTGTCCAGAGCATATCTCCTGTACCTTACCAGATACGGATTCCAAATTTGGTATGTGAGATCACCTTGAGATGGCAGAGTGTCGCATACCATTTTCAGGTCACCTTGACCTTGACCTTTGACCTCGATTTTACAAAAAGCTTGTCCGGAGCATATCTCCTATACCTTAGCAGCTACGGATCCAAAATTTGGTATGTGAGTTCATCTTGGGATGACGGAGTGTCGCGTATCATTTTCAGGTCACTGTGACCTTGACCTTTGACCTCGATTTTGCAAAAAGCTTATACCTTACCAGCTGCAAAAAGCCTGTCCGGAGTATATCTCCTATACTTTACCAGCTACGGATTCCAAATTTGGCGTGTGAGTTCATCTCGGGATGGAGGAATGTCGCGTACCATTTTCAGGTCACTGTGACCTTGACCTTGACCTTCGACCTCGATTTTACAAAAAAGGTTGTCCAGAGAATATCTCCTATACCTTACCAGCTACGGATTCCAAATTTGGTGTGTGAGTTAATCTTGGGATGGCGGTGTGTCCCGTACCATTTTCAGGTCACTGTGACCTTGACCTTTGACCTAGATTTTACACAAAGCTTGTCCGGAGCATTTCTCCTATACCTTACCAGCTACGGATTCCAAATTTGGTTTGTGAGTTCATCTTGGGATGGCGGAGAGTCGTGTACCATTTTCAAATCACTGACCTTGACCTTGACCGTTGACCTCAATTTTACAGTCTGGAGCATATCTCCTATACCTAACCAGATACAAAAAGCTTGTCCAGAGCATATCTCCTATACCTTAAACGTTGACAATCAACCCAGGGTCCTTTTTAACGTTGAGAATGACTTAGGGTCCTTTTTAACTAAGTTTTGACCATTGGCTCTTTTCTTAGCTATCATAATCGTCAAAGGTTCTGTTTCTAATGTTAAGAACCGACTCCTGTGTCATTTTTAACAGCATCAAAATTTCATGTTACACCTGCATTACATTGTATTGTTTTTCCGCCAAAATGCATTTCGGTGTCAAACACTTTGGGGGCATTTGTCACCCGTGACGACTCTCTTGTTCCATATATTTTCAGGCCGAACATGGATGACACAATCGCTCAGCTGAACACCAAGAACAGAAGTCTCCAGCCACAAGATTTACCAGTGTCTCAGAGCATACAGCCAGAGCCTGTCAATATTAGCATTATCTCGCGAGATGACTCCAATGTTGATGACAATATTATGGATGAGAGACCGGTAAGTAGTAGAATGGTATGCTTTACTGAAGGTACAGAGCTACTTTATAAACTTCGTGTGAGTTTATAACCACGTTGAGAGTTGGCATATAAATGTGCCTTTGTTCACCTGTTGCTGCTTTAGATTTAACTTTTTACCAGATGTAGATGCCTTTTCACACCTCGGGAGACAAACTAGACTCAGATCAGATGACTGCTGTAGGAACCGTCTGATCATGGTCTTCTCTGTTTACGTATAAAATAATATAGATCTGATTCTACAGTTTCTACCAGTTACTTTGCATCTCATCTGGATCCAAACTGTTTCCAAGGGTAATCGTAGAGATCCCAGTTGCTGAGAAAAAGACAGGTAGAAGTTAGTACAAGACAAAAGTTATGCAACATGCTACGTTACTTTTGTGTTGCAGTAACCTTTTCCCTGTTCATATTCATGTAAGAAATAATGACGTCAAGAATATTAGATTATTTTTTATAATGGCAATTGAACACAGGACATTTTGCCTCTGACAGGCAGAAGCTGTAGAATCAGATCTATATTACACCATAAGCAAACAGAGCAGACCCTGATCAGACGGCTCCTATAGGAGCCGTCTGATCTGGGTCTACTCTGTTTGCAGATGCGTCAAAATGCACTTACATAAGGGAAAGGGTTAAGCTGCCACCTGTCTGTAACCCTTTACCTGGTGAATATTCATGTAAGATATTATAGCATTATGAATGTTTAGATGAAATTTGTAATGGCATAATATGAACACCGGAATGATTGAACTTGGGAGAAATCATTGCTATATAGCAAGTAGAGCAGACCCTGATCAAAAGGTTACTACTCTGCAAAGGCATCAAAAATTGTGTCTATCAGGTAACGGGTTAACAGAACGCATATTTATTCATTAAGTGTTTGTTTACAGAGGTTCTACTGTTGTATACTAACAGGGCAGACCCTGATCAGACACATAGGCTGTATTGGGTTTAAATAGAACTGTTAGCAAAAAGTGAGTACCTAAAGACATGTTCTGTGCATTTCTCAACACACACACCACAGTCACTGATAGTGTGGCATAAATTGGTCGTACTGGTCTGTAAGCGTTACCAGTATTATGTTATTCTTTTTAAAATCTCATTGG
This sequence comes from Azorinus chamasolen, assembly GCA_963576725.1. Classification (NCBI taxonomy): domain Eukaryota; kingdom Metazoa; phylum Mollusca; class Bivalvia; order Cardiida; family Solecurtidae; genus Azorinus; species Azorinus chamasolen. The sequence continues at coordinate 681,460 of OY755242.1, read as the reverse complement.
TATAATTGCTAACAAATTATATTTATTTACAGATGACACCGCCCCCACCCCACCCAGCTGGTATCATGCTGACACGCCCAGGGTACTACACAATACCCTGCATGGAAGCCCTTGGAGAGATAGTTGACGAAAAAGGTGACTGTTTTGTAGAGGACTTTACCATCGGGCGTGAGGGCTACGGAAGCATTTTCTTTCCTGGCATGACCAATGTAGCTAATATGAACTTTGATGAAACAGGTAAGGTTTGGGCTCTTAAAATGGTTAACATTTAAGTGTTTACTTCATAATTATTCAAGAGAGATATAATGACTATGAGTATTGATCAACTGCCTGTTTTTTTGCAGTAGACACAAAATTATATTTTTATGCCCTGTTTTAACATTGGTGATAATTTTGTCGCCATTGCACATACATACTTCAAACTTGGCATGCATGTGCAACTTATGAAGGCAAACATTTTAGGGGTGACTGATTAAGGTCAAGGTCATACATCAAGATCAATGGTCATATCGGGGGCATAGTGTTTCACAAACACATCTTGTTTACAGAGGCATATAAACAGAGAAATTTGGCCCCTGCAGTATCTGTAGAATCCAATGTATGTAATTCTATCAGCAAACAGAGCAAACCTTGAATAGACAAATCAAACAGGAGCTGTCTGATCTTGGTCTGCTCTGTTTGCAAAGGCGCTAGCAAAGCATATCTATCAGGTAAACGGGGCCAAACGATACTGTGTTCATATACAATTAAAATAATTCAGCTAAAAGATGTTTATGATGTTGAGAACTAAAATATATTGAACTTGTGTTTATACATTATCTAGCTGGAGGTTTAAGAAAACAGACATAAACAAATTATTCCCAAATTTTCTTCATTTAGTTTTGTAATATGCAGACAGTAAAATATGAGCTTTGCTTTGAAAAAAATACATCACTTCATTACAAAAGTTTCACGCAAGGTAGTCCCAGAACAAGACACTGTTGTAAACAGTGTCTGATCAGGATCATAACAGTTAAACTATTGTAGATCCTGAGTACTGTCAAGAAAATGCCCTGATATAAGGAATTCGCCCCAGTCTTTACAAACGGTATATGACCTGATCAGTAGTCCGGTTTAAAACATGTCATCTTATCCAGTTCTACTGTTTGCCACCCATCACATTCTATTCTATTTCGTTAACGTGCTCGAAATGGGGTGAAGCCTGTCAGACTAGATTTCATGCTTTGTATTCCCAAGTCCAAAGGTTTATTTTCATGTTATAGCAAGACTCGGTGTAGATCATGATCACATGTAGCAAGACTCGGTGTACATCATGATCACATGTAGCAAGACTCGGTGTAGATCATGATCACATGTAGCAAGACTCGGTGTAGATCATGATCACATGTAGCAAGACTCGTGTGTAGATCATAATCACATGTAGCAAGACTCCGTGTAGATCATGATCACATGTAGCAAGACTCGGTGTAGATCGTGATCACATGTAGCAAGACTCGGGTGTAGATCGTGATCACATGTAGCAAGACTCGGTGTAGATCATAATCACATGTAGCAAGACTCCGTGTAGATCATGATCACATGTAGCAGAGGTCCAGATAATGCGTAAAACATTTTCAAGAATAGCTCCTTCATTTCGCCACCAAACCCTATATTCTGATCATTCTTTTGGACGATTCTAAAGAATGGTCACAATAAAGGGATTTGTAGGAGAAATGACCATTTTAGTTTTTTAATACACACCTATATCTGTTGCTCTGAGGTGCGGCAACTGGTCTGAGTCTGCAGAATTCAAGTGATGAACGCAAAACTGTTGTAACTAATATATATTAAGTGAAACAGTGATGACAGTTTGGATCCAGATGAGATGCTGAGTAATTAGGCTTCTCACCAGGATCCAAACTGGATAGGAAAGATATGGAAGAAAACATTTCATTTCAGAATAAAACAGAACAGTTTTGTAAAAGCTTGTAGATATAAAAGAATGTAGATACAATAGTATTAGGCTAACCCCTACCCTAGAATTGCATTACTAATGTAACATAAAGTATATCACAATTCAAATGTGTGAATGTCCCTATTCCAGTGTTCTTCCGTCGTAAAGAGGTAATAGTCTACCCAGACGATGACAATAAACCAGCAGTGGGAGAGGGACTGAACAAGAAGGCGGAGATAACTCTGGACTGTGTGTGGCCAAGAGACAAGTCCGTAGGAACACCCATAAAGGTAGGCTGTAGTTTAATACTAATTTCAGAGGCCCAGATAAGACAGATGAATTAAAACATTTTCAAGAACAGTTCCTTTATTTCTCAACCAAACCATGAGCTGTGACCATTCTTTAGAATCATCCCTTCTAGACATTTCTAAAGATGTTCACAGCATAGGGTTTGGTGATGAAATATTAATTTTAGTATTTGAATTCACACCTATCTAACTCTTTCCTCCATAAATACGCCTTTCTACGCCTCTGTAATAACCACTTCTTGAAACCATTGTGATAAATAGAGCATTTGCTCCTATAGGAGCAAATGCTCTATTTATCACAATGGTTTCAAACTACAAAATTCTAACATTTTCTTTTTCTCCAGTAAATGCTCCTTTTGGGTAGATTCATTCTCAAAGAGGTTGGGTCTAAAAATAGCTTATGGAGGAAAGGGTTAAAGAAAGCTGATGTCAGCGAAAGGCTGATCTGGGACAATTTTGACTAATGATTTGTCCAATGTTAATTGACATCTCATCTGGTTCTAAACTGTTTTAAAAGGTCATCAAAAATTGATTTATAGTTTTGAACAAGTTAAAGCAGAGTAAGAGTAATGCAATCTCCTTCATTGCTTTTTGTCTGTCTGGTTTGATAGATAAATTTTCTAAGCCCTGTTCAAGTATTTATGTTTACACTTTATCATGTTCATTTACATGAAGGTAGCAGAGAAAAAAATATTTTGAGTTTATGTCTAAATTTCTTCTTTGAAGTTTTATTTCAATATTTGTTGTATTTATAGAGTCCTGAGAAGTTGAGGGCGATGAAGTGGCAGGATAAGATAGAGGAGAACTCGCTAAAGGTCGGGGCTAAATTCATTGACTACAGGCCTGAAACTGGATCCTGGGTATTTGAGGTAACTAGACATGAATGTTTTTACATCAACATGTAGTATTCTAAGTACAATGTAATGCTTGTGTCTTTGCATGTTGGTGATAAACTACTATGCAAATAGTTGGCATCCAGATGAGACACCCTGTCTGCAGTTTTAGAAAGATATTTTAAAATGTAGAGTTTAATCAGAGTCTTTACTATTTGCTACTGTGTCAGTTTAATTCAAAGTTATCAAAATGGTGCCAAATTTACAAACTAATGGAAAGGGGAGGTTAGATAATGACTTGTGTATATTTAGGGTCATTAAGGTAGTTAGTACTCAAAACATTGTTTACATATATACGGTGCACAACTATGATGATATTGAAATAACTCATAGGGTGCTTTGACCTTTTACATGATGATTATACATGTAAGACTGCCACTTGTGAATATTTATTAATCTTTATTGTCATATTGATGTCTTTTCACACATTTGCATACAGACTAGAAGCATATCTGGGTCCATGCTTATAAAGCTTTTAGTTGAGTCTGAGTTTCGTTCTCAGGCTTTTGATTGGTCAGATTTGAGTTCTAAAGCTTTTGATTGGTCAGATTTGAGCCTTTGGCTCAAATCTGACCAATCAAATGCTTGAGAACGTTCTCAGACTCAACTAAAAGTTTTATAAACATGGACCCAGACTGCTTCTATAGGAGCCAGAATATCTTCTACTTAAATCCTGCTCTAAGTCACCACCTGTCGTATAGGCCCACAATTAAATGTTAATATAGTGTTTCAGAGAGGTTTTACTGTACAATTGGCTGTGTTTATTCCAGGTCAAGCATTTCTCTAAGTATGGTCTCGTAGATGACTCTGATGACGAAGATGTACCAGAACAGGAGAAGAAACGCTTGCGTACTGCACAACAACAACAGATGGCAGTACAGGTCAGTAACTGTCAGTACTAGTTGTTGTCATGGAAACTGGTTGTTGCCATAGCAACAGCAAGTGTCACAGAAAGTGTCATGCACCATAATTGGTGATGTGATCTGGACATTGCTAAAAGCAGACAATTCAAGAGGAACTGATAGAAATAGCCCTTGCAAAACTGGATAGTGCAGGGAAGCTACACATTTCTGAATCATGTAACCCTTTACTCCATGGTAATTCATGTAAGAAATAATGAAAGCATGAATATTAACTGGTTGAATTTTTTTAATGGCATGAAAGCAGGACTGTTTACCTTGACAAACTGGAATCCTATAATTTCATAAGCAAACAAAGCAGACCCAGAGCAGATGGCTCGTACAGGATCGGTCTGATCTGGGTCTACTCTATTTGCAGAGACATATCTGTGGAGTAATGAGTTGTTTTAACATGTTTGGGCTTACAATGGATACCCATTTCAATGGATATGCATGCTAATGTATGTATTAAGTTTTGTGGGTAGTCACTAATAAACAGTAGTAGATTGACTGAGAGATACACTGTCATAGATTGTCCAAACCGGTGTTTGGTCACATCTGACATATTAGAGGGAGTTTCTGGTGTGGTGAAACTGAAAAAGAGTGAACATTCTTGAAGTGATGAAATAGTGTAAATGTACAGCAGAAAATAAATATCTCGGGGATGAAATAGTGTAGATACGATGCTGAAAAGATACTAATATCGTTAAATATCTCCTGGGGTGAAATGATGTAGATACGATGCTGAAAAGGACTAAGATTGATAAATGTCTCCTGGGCTGAAATAGTGTATTTATGCAGCTGAAAAGGACTACTGTCAATAAATACCTGCAATGATGAATGTCTAGGTACACGGAAAAGGAACTCATGTTGATAAATATCGCCGGCGATGAATAGTGTAGATATGGTGCTTAACCCTTTCCCTGTTTTGCATTTAGGCCAAATTTCAATACCTACTGAATATTCATTAACAAAATAGTTATACAGAAATATGGAAGGTGGAACATTGTAGACATTTTAGAAAGCAAAGAAACAGATCTATCAATTTCTATTAGCAAACAGAGTAGACCCTGATCAGACGGCTCCTCTAGGAGCCGTCTGATCTGGGTCTACTCTGTTTGCAAATGCGTGAAAACACGTTTATATGAGGGAAAGGGTTAAAAGGACTAATATCAATAAAATATCTCCAGGCATGAAATGGGGTAGATACACAGCTGTAAAGGACTAATGTTGATAAATATCTCTGATGAAACAGTGTAGATCCACAGCAGAAAAAGACTAATACGTATCAATAAATATCTCTGATGAAACAGTGTAGATACAGAGCAGAAAAAGACTAATACGTATCAATAAATATCTCTGATGAAACAGTGTTGATACACAGCAGAAAAAGACTAATACGTATCAATAAATATATCTGATGAAACAGTGTAGATACACAGCTGAAAAAGACTAATACGTATCAATAAATATATCTTGGGATGAAACAGTGTAGATCCACAGCAGAAAAAGATTAATACGTATCAATAAATATATCTTGGGCTCCATGCCGAACTGTTGCTACTGCACTTGTGGACAAGTCCGTGAAGACCAAAGCAAACTGTCCAGGTGAAGATGAGATTTAGAATGACTAGGTGTCTTATCAGAACCTAAACCATTCGACACTAGTATTTTAAAGAAGTAGAAGAAACATTTTCAGATGTTTTTAACCCTTTAAATGCAAGAAACAAATTTTACCGGAATTTGCAAACTGTGTAGACCCATATCAGAGAGCTTCCAGGGGAGGAGCATTCTGATCATTTGCACTGATCATCATTCAAACCCTCTCAGATTATACCCTTTGGCTTTATACAGTAAAACCTCTCTATCATGGCCACTAAAATACATCCAAGTTTTTTTGTTAAAAGCAGGTGGCTGTTTAAAGCAAGGTGAAAGTAAAACAGAACGCTCCTATAGGAACGTTCTGTTTTACTTTCACCTTGCTTTAAGCAGCCACCTGCCCTAAATACAAACTAATTGACATACTTTAATGGCCGCTATAGAGAGGTTTTACTGTACTCCATTGTTGAGCAATGATGGACCATTCCACTTGGAGCATTCAGCATTCAAAGGGTTAAGTGTGATGTATCAATAGTTTCACACAAACCTGTCATTTGTGAACTAAGAGAGGAAGTGAATGAAGTTTACTCGAGTGAATGGTTGAGATAAATATATACTACTACTAACCAATCTCACCTTATTAGCCCAAGTATTTGAACACCCTGTCTTCTCTCTCTCCATTTGAATAACTTTAAATTAGACTAACATCGTAGCAAAAGTGAAGACCCTGGTCTGACGGCTCTATCAGGAGCTGGTTGATCTGGGTCTACACTAATTGCTTAAGTTTTTCTGTCCAAATAATTAGGGAAATTGTAAACATACTCTGGTTGACTTCGTCGTAAAGCGTGCCAATGTTGGTCAAGATGCAGAATTTCTTCACATCTTGTCAGAATCCAGTCTGTTCACAGAGCTGTAAATCAGAAGAGTTCTGCTCCATCTGGATCTCTTAGTTCTGTTCTCTTTAAGTCTTATGTTTGTTCCAGTCTTCTCAATAAGAATGGCCACAGTTGATTTTTCCAATTTGGTTGTCGTTGTCACTTATTGAATTACTCTATTCACTCTTTCCTCCATGAATATTCATAATTATAAGAAATACAGTTGAACTTCGATATCTCGAAATCGGATAACTCGAACTTTGGGATAACTCGAACAAAAACTTCAGTCCTTCCAAAACTTACAATACACAATTGCTCAAAAATTTATCGCCAAAAATATCTAGAAACACATGTGACAGCTTAATACAGGTCTCAGTAATGCTGAAAGTTCCTAAAGGAGCTTTCAGCATTACTTTAGTCTTGTATTAAGCTGTAGCCTTGAGAAATTGTTCAGATTAGGTATCGGATGACTCGAACTTCAGTTATCTCGAACTTATTTGTATGGTCCCTTGAAGTTCGAGTTATCGAAGTTCAACTGTAATTATGTCATGAATGTTAATTAGACTAATTTGTTATATTAGCACATCGACACAGGAACTTTTAGCCACGTCAGAAACTGTAGAATTATGTCTATATTTTATCATAAGCAAACTGAGCAGACCCTGATCAGATGGCTCCTATAGGAGCCATCTGATCTGGGTCTACTCTGTTTGCAAAAGCATAGAAAGGCATATTTATGGAGGAAAAGGTTAATTTCAAACCCTTATCCTGTTGTATAAAAATGATGTTTGCTCAAAGTCGGATATGGAGCAATTTTTATTGACTTTTTCAAGCTTTTGAGAAGCTACTGAACAAATATCAAACAGCTTGGATCTGTTGTTGGCTTCTAGTCAGAATCCAGGTCATTTGCAGTTTGCCAGTCAAAATTAAACCTTTACTCCATAAATATACTTGTTTACGCTTTGGCAAATACAGTAGATCCAGATCAGATGGCTCCTGTTGGAGCCGTCTGATTAGGGTCTGCTCTGTTTGCTTAGGATATAATATAGATATGATTCTAAAGTTTCTGCCATGGCCAAACATTCCCTGTGTTCATGTGCTGTTAACAATTAATCTAATCAATATTCATTATGTCATTATTTCTTACATGAATATACATGGAGTTAAGGGTTAGATATAGGGGGTTTATGTGCAGAGATGTAGATAACATTGGTATTTAGTAAACCATTTTTAGAGTTATCTTTCCCACCCAAACCATATGTTGTGATTACTCGATAGAATTGTCTCTTTGAGACCACTCTAAAGTCTGATCACAACAGGTTTTGGTTAAGGAATGACACTTTTATTATTTGAATAGGTATAGTATGTATCTATGGCTCTGGATGTGACTGTCACAACTTTGTAATTCCATTGAATAATATGCATTACAGTAAGACTTGAATTGTATTTGTGTTAAGTGCAAACAAATAGATAAATGTCTGGGCTTGTTTGCTATTAATGAATTATTAGTGCAATTTTTATGAAATAGAAACATTTGTAAAAGTATCTTTCACTGTTTAAATGAATGAATTCAGTTTTATTTAACTGATAAATAAACAAAATATTTGTGATATGATTATTATACATCATGGTTATTTGATTTTTTGTGATTCATATGATAACGTTTAACCTTTTCCTTCATATAAACACTTTTTTCACACTTTTGCAAACAGAGCAGACCCCAATCAGACGGCTCTTGTAGGAGTCGCCTGACCAGGGTCTGCTTGGTTTGCTTATGAAATTATAATAATCGTAAATATATCTATATTTGAGCTGTAGATTTTAAAAAAAATCTGGAAATGTGGGTAAAATAGTTTTCTCAGCGAAACTCTTTCTTGTTGGTATTCATTAAGATTATGTCAGTGTATGTTTTAAACTCATCCCTCATGAATATTTATGCAAGAATTCATGAATATTTGTATATTGGTAAATTAAAGTGTTTTGCATAAATACTTGAACTGTTCAAGTATTTATGTATTATATTAATTCCCTATTTTGGAATATTTTCTTTAAAGTGTTTTGGTTTTTATTTCCATAAGCAAACAATTTAATGCAATCATTTCTCGTCCTCTCTTTCTAAATGTTACATATAATAATGTAAATGATTTTCAGTTATTATACTATAGCTTTTATGATTTTAAATACTCTATTATGTTGTTGTACTATAGCTTTTATGATTTTACATACTGTATTATGTTTTTATACCTTGCTAATTCAAACACTGGAAATATGTATCATTATCAGTTTTTAACCCTTACCCGGTTTCATATTTTTTGCATATTTCAGTACTTATTGAATATTCATGGACAAAATATTTTTATGAAATATGGAAAGTGGAACATTGTTGCCATTTTAGAAACAAGAGAAACATGTGTCAAATTTCATTAACAAACAGAGAAGACCCTGATCAGACGACAGAGAAGACCCTGATCAGATGGCTCCTGTAGTATCTGGGTCTCTTCTGTTTGCAAATGCGAGAAATGTTTAACCCATTCCCTCATAGGCTATTTTAAGACCCAACCTCCTTGAATAAATCTACCCAAAAGGAGCATTTACTAGCGAAAAGGAAAATGTTAAAATTCTGTTGTAAAGAAACCATTGTGATAAATAGAGCATTTGCTCCATAGGATCCACAATGGTTTCAAGGAAGTGATGATTACAGAGTCATGGAAAGGCGTATTTATAGAGGAAAGGGTTAAGACAGGTCACCTGTCTTAACCCTTTCCTCTATAAATACGCCTTTCCATGACTCTGTAATCATCACTTCCTTGAAACCATTGTGGATCCTATGGAGCAAATGCTCTATTTATGCTTCATTCAGGGTGGCTTTCATTCTGCATTAAGCAGCTGCCTGCCTGATATGTTCTCATTTCTTTACTTAACCCTTTCACTGTTCTGTATTTAGGCCAAATTTTAATACCTACTGAATATTCATTAACCAAATAGTTATAAAGAAATATGGAAGGTGGAACATTGTAGACCTTTTTTAAAAAGCAAAGAAACAGTTCTATCACATTTGATTAGCAAACAGAGCAGACCCTGAGCAGACGGCTCCTCTAGGAGCCATCTGATCTGGGTCTACACTGTTTGCAAATGCGTGAAAACACGTTTGTATGAGGGAAAGGGTTAAATTTCTAATTATTGTCAGAGGTTTTATTGTTACTTTGTATTAACTTTCTTAATTTGTAGATATGTTTTACATCATAATACATTTACTGTTAATGTGGTGTTTGCTCTTTTCTGCTAAGAATAAAGTTTGAAATGTAGATAACTAGTAGTATAGCTGATTTTGTGTCCCTTTAAACCATTACCCCAAATGAATATCCATGTGAGATATAATGACTTTAATTAGTTATTTTTGTGCCCCCCCCCAGATCAGATCCGAGGGGGGGGGGGGGGATATTGTTTTTGCCATGTCTGTTTGTCTGTCTGTGTGTTTGTTTGTTTGTCACCAACTTTAACATTGGTCATAACTTTTGAGGCAGTTCAGATAGAGACTTGATATTTGGCATGTATATGTATCGCATAAAGCCGCACATTTTGAGGGGTGACATGTCGAGGTCATCCATCATGGTCAGAGATCAAAATATAGGTCAAATCACCGACTTAAACATTGGCCATAGCTTATGAACCAGTAGAGATAGAGACTTGATATTGGCATGCATGTGTATCTCATGAAGCTGCACACTTTGAAGGTTCATGATAAAAATTGCACATACTATCCAGATGAGATGCTGAGTGATGGAGGATCCAAACTTTTGTATCTTGATAATGTCTTATCTCTTTGTACTTAAAATAATTATCGTCTGCAAAAATTGTCACCTGCTACCGTTATCAAAGTTATTTTTCCTTCCATTTCTCAAAAAAAAACCGCCCCAGAGTGTCAAACAGTTTAGATCCTTAAGAAACTGCCCAATATGCTTGGTGTGACGATTTGCTTAGATTCTCACAAATATAAGCTGCTAGCACGCATAAAGTTAACCCTTTACCCCATGATATCTTTTCACAGCTTTACAAACAGGGTAGACTCAGATCAGATGGCGTCTGTTTGAGCTGCCTCTTCAGGGTTGACTATTGTTTGTTTATGGAGTAATATAGATTTGATTCTACAGTTTCTACTAGGGTCAAAAATTGATCTGAGGGAGAAATGGAGATTTTAGTGTTTAGTGTTTGAATATATATGCACCTTTATCTGTTTTGAAACAAGGAAAGGTTTATCAGGGAAATGCAGCATTTTAAAAATAATTTAAGCTTGCAAAACAGTTTATCATTATAACAAGGCAGATACTTAAGGATAACATTGTTTATTACAATTGTAGTGTCTTCATCTTAACCCTTTCCCTGTTCTATGTTAATTCCAAATCTCAATACCTACGGAATATTCATGGAAAAAATAATTACAACAAAATATGGAATGTGGAACATTGTAGCCATTTTTGGAAGTTGAGAAGTATATCTTTCAAATTCAATTAGCAAACAGAGTAGACCCTGACCAGATGGCTCCTATAGGAGCCATCTGATCTGGGTTTGCTGTGTGTGCAAATAAGTGAAAACACATTTATGTGAAGGAAGGGATTAACACGTATATACTTGACCTAAAGTTGAGCATAATGTTATTGGCATAATAAAACACACACAATAATTCCCTTATATATTCTGCTTTACTCAATGAATGTGGGACACATTCACTGGCATTTGCAAGCAGTGTAGACCCTGATCAGAGGGCCCCTTAAGGAGCCTCATACTGAGTGTAGACCCTGATCAGAGGGCCCCTTAAGGAGGCTCATACTGAGTGGGCTATTCCAGTCTGAAGATACATTGAAGGGGTTAACTTATGATATTCATGGATTGCTGAGAGTACACACACAGTACTTGAAAACCTTAACCCACAAAGTCCATAATGGGGATATGATTACTCATGATTTAACCCTTGGCTTCATGGATACACCTTGTTACCCTTTCCTTTGTGAGTCTTTATACAATAACTTTAACTTAGTGAATATTCATTAACATCATGTTTATAATGGCAAAGGAACTTATATCTATATTGTTTCGTAAGCAAACAAAGCAGTCCCTGATCAGACAGCTCCTACAGGAGCTGTCTGATCTGGGTCTACTCTGTTTGCAGTGGCATTAAAAGGCGCATCTATGGAGTAGTGGGTAACTCCAAGGGTTATATGTGAAATGGCCACTTCATGAATAGTTGTTAATTAATTTTTGTAACATAAAATTTTCAATGGGATTTTGTGCTTTGACAAAAACTGGGAGATCATATGTAAATAGTTTTATAATCAGACAGTAGCCCCTGATGAGATGGTTAGTACAGGAGCCATCTGATCTGGGTCTGCTTTGTTTGCAAAGGCCAGAAAAAGCATTTATGTGAGGGGAAGGGTTAAGTTAGATATTAGGGAACATTACGGAAATATTTTTTATGTTTCTCTGCCAGTTCTATCTTGCTGTAACGCATTAGAACTGTGTATGAGAAAAAATATGATTAGATTAACCCTTTCCTCCATAAATACGCCTTTCTACGCCTCTGTAATAACCACTTCTTGAAACCATTGTGATAAATAGAGCATTTGCTCCTATAGGAGCAAATGCTCTATTTATCACAATGGTTTCAAACTACAAAATTCTAAAATTTTACTTTTCTCTAACAAATGCTCCTTTTGGGTAGATTCATTCAAAGAGGTTGGGTCTAAAAATAGCCTATGGAGGAAAGGGTTAACATACAATTTGGATCCCGAAGGGACTCAGAGTATTGCAGTATCTCACCTGAATGCAGTATCTCACCTGAATGCAGTATCTCACCTGAATGCAGTATCTCTAAACTGTTACATAGGTCCAGGTAATCATAAATTCACTGTTAATTATGTACATGTACCTGGGATAATTTTGAAACTTTTTATGAGTTTAACCCTTTACTCCATAAATACACTTTTCTACACCTTTGCGAAGCGAGTAGACCCAGATCAGATGGCTCCCATAGGAGTCATCTGAACAGGGTCTACTCTCTTTGCAAATGAAATAATATAGATATGATTCTAGTTTCTGCCATGATCAAAACTTCTGTTCATGTGCCACTATGAAAAATAGTATTCATGATGTAATTATTTTTCACATGCATATTCATGGAGTAAAGGGTTAAATTATCCAAACCCTCATACCGGAGTGTTGTCATGCTTTCTTAATAGAAACAAAAGATTCATCTGGAGCAATTAGAGAAGCAGAAAGCTGCACAAAATGGTCATCAGAATGGTCACATGGCCAAATTCACCATAGGAACGGACGAGGAGAGTGATGGAAGCCTGGCAGCTAGAAACGAAGTTCCAATGGGAGATGATGAAGTACAAATCGTAAATAGACGGGGTCCATTTAGGGAAGAAGCAGGCGATCTTGGTAAAAAGAATAACCCTTTGAATTTAGAAAACAAGTGTTATGACATTTGCAAACAGTGTAGACCCAGATTAGACATTAGAGGACCTCCCTGATCAGGGTCTGCACTGTTTTTCATGTAGAATAGCAAATGTGATCCTTTTGTACTGAATGGATTCTTTAGTTAACCCATTCCCTCATATTGACACCTGTAACCCATTCCCTCATATTGACACCTGTAAAAGTCACTTTCTGAAACCGTTGTGATAAATAGAGCATTTGCTCCACAGGAGCAAATGCTCTATTTATCACAATGGTTTCAAAACTACACAATTCTAAACTTTTCCCTTTTTTCCAGTACTGTAAATGCTCCTTTTTGGTAGATTTATTCAAAGAGGTAGGATTTAAAAAAAGCTTATGAGGTAATGGGTTAAACAGTTGTGGGTCATTCTACTTTAAATACTCAGCATTCAAAGGAGTAAATCCTCTCCGTTATGTACCACTCAACGACTAAATCCTCTCCGTTATGTACCACTCAAAAGAAATCTGTTATGTGATATTAACCCTTTACCTTTTCAATATTCATGTAATGAATAATGAGGTCATGAATATTTATTAGCTGCAGTTTTATAATGGCTTTTGTACACAGGATTTTCTGGGATTGTTCGAAACTGTAAAGTCAAATCTATTATAATTTAATAATCAAACAGCAGACCCTGATCTGATGGCTGGAGCCATCTGATCTAGGTCTACTCTGCAAGTGTGTGAAAAGGAGTTTATATGAAGGAAAGGGTTACAATACAGGTAGTAGCTTGAACCTTTCCCTGTTCTATGTTTATTTCAAATTTCAATACCTACTAATATTCATGGATGAAATAGTTATAATGAAGTATGGAAGATGAAACATTGTATCCATTTTGGAAAGTAAAGAAACAGATCTATCAAATTCCACTGGCATACAGAGGAAACCCTGATCAGACAGCTCTTAAAGGAGATGTCTGATCTGGGTCTTCTCTGTTTGCAAATGCGTGAAAAAGTGTTTACATGAAGGAAAGGGTTAATACAAATTGAAAGTACATTGTATTGTAGAAAGCTTTCTTCATTACTACTTAGCAATTTGCAGCCACTGGCTTTTAACTTTTACCTGATGAAGACATACACATGTGTTTGTATATTTGCAAACAGAATAGACCAAGACCAGGAAGCTCTTGTTGGAGCTGTTTGATCTGGGTCTACTCAGTTTACTTATGGAATAATATAGATTTTGAATCCACAGTTGTGACATGGCCGGAAATTCCTCATGTTCATGTACCAGTATAAAAAAGGTAGTTATCCCTTTACTCCATAAATATGCCTTGCTATGCCTTTGTAAATAGAGCAGACACAGATCAGACGGCTCCTGTAAGAGCCTTCTGACCAGAGTCTGCTCTGTTTGCTTATGAAATAATACAGATATGATTCCACAGTTTTTGCCATGACAAATGTCTTGACAAAATGATAGAAATATAAAAATGATATAATTTATATGCATGGTGTCATTATTTCTTACATGAATATTAATGGAATGTCCTCATACCCTAACCCTCGCTAATTCAATTTTTTATTCAACAATAATTGAGAACTTCTCGACAGATGGCTGCTTAATGCAGATTGAGTTTTCTGCATGACCTTCATTTATTGGCATAATATGCGTAGAAAATGTCCACTGTATACACAGTAAAGTGAATATATACATGTTTAACCCTGTCCCTGTTCTATATTTATTTCAAATTTCAATACCTGCTGAATATTCATGGACAAAATAGTTATAATGAAATATGGAAGGTGAAACATTGTAGCCATTTTAGACAGTAAAGAAACCTATCTATCAAATTCCATTAGCAAACAGAAAAGACCCAGATCAGACGGCCATCAGATCAGGGTCTACTATGTTCGCAGATGCATGAAAACATGTTCATATGAGGGAAAGGATTAACTAGGCTGTATATAAAAGGAGTACTGATCTATCCAAATGTTTTATTTCTCTATCTTGTAGGTCCTCATTAGAATGGCATTGGAGAGGCATTTCTTTTGAGTACCATCAAGATGGGGATTAGGGCGAAAATGTTGAAAGAAGTTAACATAAATTTCATAAATATTCCTTTGATCTAAAGCACTGGTGAATATACATGTTTATTTGTGTTTAGAGTATGACGAGTATGAAATGGACATGCCTGAGGATCAGCCATCATCCCATCGCCTAGCAACCAGTATGGGTGTGGATGCTCGCAACATGCAGGTGATGAAAGCCTCATTCCTTGGGGAAGATGAAGGGCCTGCACCCTCATTTGGTGAGTTTAGTGCTTGGAAATACAGTAGAATTGCTGTAAAGTGACCACAGAATGAATAAGCATGCTCTAATTCAGAGAAACAGATAAATGTGCCTACTCAGATATTAAAATCGTCATTTCTTAAACAAACCCTATGTTTTGACTACTCTTCGAGACGATTGTAAAGAGTGGTCACAGCATACAGTTTTGTGGAGAAATAAAGAAGTTATTCTTGAACATGTTTTAATTTACGCATCTTATCTGGACCTCTGCTAATTACCAAAGTATTCAGACACCCATTCTTTACTTTCCATCAGTTTGTAAATCTGAACTGAACTCAGTTTGGTACCATTTTGTTAACTTTATATTAGGCTGACTTACATAGTAGTAAATATTGAAGACCATGATCCAACTGCCCCTTTTTACCTAAACTGGTCTGTCCAAATACTGTATGGTAATTAGGATAGTTGCCTTGAATAGAATTAGAAAAATACACTCCTTTAGCATTGAAGCTGTCAACATTTTTTGCAGACATTTAGAATGCATAGAATTTAACCTTTTACTTCATAAATATTTAAGCAAGACTGCACATTGTGAATATTAGTTAATTGAAAATAGCAGACAGTAGAGAATCAGATCTGTTACATATCTGTTTTGTTTTGTGTTGATTAACGTCTATTTCTGCTCACTTGGACTAATTGGACGCCCCAGAGAGAGGGGAGAGGATACAGAGAAACCCGGACGCGATGCCCTACTCTTTATTATCGACTGAGTTGCTCTGGTTCTTTTAGTACATATCTGTAAACATAGCAGAACTGGATAATACAGCTCATACAGGAGCTGTCTAATCTAGGTCTGCTCTGTTTGCTTACATGTTAACCCTTTCCCTCATATGAACACCTTGTGATGCCTTTGCAAACAGAGTAGACCAAGATCAGATGGCTCCCGTAGGAACTGTCTGATCAGGGTCTGCTCTGTTTGCTTATGGAATTCTGTAGATCTGATTATACAGTTTCTGCTGAAGTCAAGATATCTTGTGTTCAAATTCCAGTACAGTAAAGTTCCGCTAATGCGACCACCTAAAAGAGGTATAATTCTGGGTGCCAGATGCAGGTGGTAGCTTAATGCAGGACAAAAGTAATGCAGAAAGCTCCTAGAGGAGCTTTCTGCATTACTTTTGTCCTGCATTAAGCAACCACCTGCTTATAAAGGCACCCATGTTTATTCATTAAGTGGTCACATTAGCGGGGTTTTACTGTATTAATAGCCAACTGCTAAATATTCATGAAGTCATTATTTCTTAACCCTTTCCTCCATAAATATGCCTTTCTATGCCTCTGTAAAAATCACTTCTTGAAACCATTGTGATAAATAGAGCATTTGCTCCTATAGGAGCAAATGCTCTATCACAATGGTTTCAAACTACAAAATTCTAAAATTTTACTTTTCTCTAGTAAATGCTCCTTTTGGGTAGATTCATTGAAAGAGGTTGGATCTAAAAATAGCCTATGGAGGAAAGGGTTAAATGAATATCCTTCAGGTAATCTGTCAATTATAAAGTAAATTGTTAATATGATCTGTGTTATTTGTTGATGCTAGGAGGGAATCTGTTTTCCAAGAAGTCAACACCACAAGCTGCTCCACTGTTGTTGAGACAGTCAGACAAGAGTGGACCCAGTCTCTTTAGCTCCTCCCTCAAATCAAAGTACATGTCTCCAGTCCAACCCAATCTGCCGCAGGGAGAGTCTGGCAAAGAAAGAGGTGAGTATCCAAATTACCCTAAGCTAAGTACATGTATTCAGCCACCCAATCTCCCTTCTGCATCTGTTTGTAAAAGTGAAAAACTGTAGACCCTGATAAAACAGCTCCACCAGGAGCCACTTTTTCTTGGCCTGCATGATTTTCCTAACATTTAAGTTGATTAGGGTATATAGAAGACAATGTCTTGAAGTCAGCCAGTCTTTGAATAAACATCCGGTCTATAGCTTTTTGCACGCAAATTCATGATAACCTATGCAAATGGTTTGGATCGTGAATAAACACTGAATATATCGGTGTCTTATCAGGATCCCAACTGTTTGACAATCAATTTTTAGAAGAAATAGAAGAAAATTAGAATTTGAGGATTCAAGCAGACAGCAAGTTTTGTTTTTGGATACATAGTGTGCAAAGAATTAAAAGCAGTTGACTGTTAAATACAGAACAAAAGTAACCAGAGAACTCCAAAAGGAGCTTTCTACACTATTCTTGTCCTCAATTAAAGTACCGCCACTCTTAATGGCCACAACTCTACCTTCAATTCTCTACTGCCAATTTTGTGTTCACCTTGGCAAACAGTCTGGATCCAGATTGAGGTGCAGAGTAACTTGGCATGCCGCATCTCATCAGGATCCAATCTGTTTTTGACACTCTTATATAGTTTGGTGAAAGAAATTGAAGAAAATATGTTTAGAATTGAAGTGAAGGACAATATTTGCAATTTTTGCTTTATGTTATAATATAACTTGACTATGTCTTATAGAAACAATTTTCTAGTATCTTTCTTATATATATGTTAAATGGCTGACACTACTGAATTGTCTTGGTGTCGTTTTGGTGTACCTATGATGAAACATTTCTTTTCTAATCAAAATTTATAATCTGGAAAACTGGAAAGCTTTTTGACTCTTTGGGATCACTTCTCTGTCATGTGTCTGTCAGTCTCAGTCATGTATTTGTCTGCCATGCTGTTTGTGTCATGCTTTTTTTGTCATGTTGTTTTCATCTTACATCTGCAGGCAAGTGATGCATGTACCCTTAACCCATTACCTCATAGGCTATTTTTAGATCCAACCTCTTTGAATAAATCTACCAAAAAGGAGTATTAACCCTAGAGAAAAGGAAATTTTAGAATTTTGTAGCTTGAAACCATTGTGATAAATAGAGCATTTGCTCCATTTATCACAATGGTTTCAACAGGTGATTTTTACAGAAGCGTAGAAAGGCGTATTTATAAAAGAAAGGATTAAACACTATTATTTATAGGTAAAGCAGAAATTGTAGAATCAGATCTGTTTAAATATAGAAGCAAACAGCAGACCCATTTCAAAAGCTAGGAGCTGCTTGATCTTGATTTACCCTGTTGTAAAATGGCTTTATTAAGGGAAGGGATAAGCAGCGATGTAGGTTAATGTTTTCAATATTTCTCAGCCAAACCTCATCTTGTACTCAATAGAATTGTTGCTCTAAGGTGATTCTAATAAGTACAAACAAGAGATGTAGCTAGATTATACCCCTGTTGTCAACTCTGATCTGATCTTACAGCCATGTTCTCTCCTCGACTGATCACACCGGAGCCTATGCGAGCAACACCACAGGTTTTCCACCCACCCGTTAAGGAGTACCTCCTACTGTCTAGTGGCATGAAGCCTGAGGACTACCCAAAGAAGATGGTTGGCTCTAAGGTCACCAGAGAGTACCCGAGGGTAAAGGACGGGTACCAATACAATAAGCAAGAGCTGTTGGTAGATGCTGGTTTATTTATGGGCCGCTCTTTCAGGGTGGGCTGGGGACCGGGAGGGACACTGGCACACAGTGGGGATATCATACAAGCTTTGCCACAAGGTACAATTGAATTTAATCCTCTATATTTTTCAGCTCGTCCGTTGATTTTTGAAGAAAAGGTTTTGAGATATTGCCATAGTCTTGGTGTCATTGTTGTGGGCTTATACCCCCACAAACGAAAAGAGCAAACAGAGCAGACACTGATCAGATGAGTCCTATAGGAGCAGTCACATCTGGGTCTTCTCTGTTTGCAAATTCGTTTAAAAGCGTTCATATGAAGAAAAAGGTTTAAGACATTGGTTTCTGTGGCATGAGCATGCAGTGCTCTAATTATACCTGGTCTCACTTCTGGTAGTTTACCTTTCTAACTTTGATAATTTGCATCAGATCTGTACCAAGCTAGATCACAATATCTATTTGTATATAACGAATATTGCGTAAGTGTTGGCTCTGTAAGAGTCCTCAACCAGGTGAGCATCTGTATCTACATGCATTTGAGATACTCTTTTTACAAGGCGTCAAAAGGCGTTTATATCAGGTATAGAGTTAAAGAGATGATAATGTTTATCTTATTGCAGAGGAAGAGAGGCCAGCTGGAGGGTTTAACCTGTTTGCCAGTCAACCTATCAGATCCACAGGATCAAACTCGGAGTGGAAAGTGCACTTTCAGAAACTGAACATAGCTGACCACATCACTCCGCAGGATAAAACTATATTGGTGAGTGTGTGTGCTTCAGATAATAAACATTTATAGTAATTACCTTTACTTCATGAATATTTATGCAAGAAGTAATGACTTTATGGATATTAATTAACTGGTTTTTTAGCTCACCAGAGCACTTTTGAAATATATAGTAAAACTTTGAAAATCTTCTCCTCTGAATCTACAGGGTTCTCAGCTTTCATATTTGGCACAAAGCATCATGTTCAGGTCCTCTACAAAAGTTATATAAATTATGCCCCTGGGGTCAAAATTGGCCCCGCCCCAGGGTTAGCCAGTTTTGAATAGAAACATATAGTGACAACTTTGAAAATCTTCTCCTCTGAATCTACAGGGTTCTCAGCTTTCATATTTGGCACATAGCATCATGTTCAGGTCCTCTACAAAAGTTATATAAATTATGCCCCTGGGGTCAAAATTGGCCCCGCCCCAGGGGTAGCCAGTTTTGAATAGAAACATATAGTGACAACTTTGAAAATCTTCTCCTCTGAATCTACAGGGTTCTCAGCTTTCATATTTGGCACATAGCATCATGTTCAGGTCCTCTACAAAAGTTATATAAATTATGGCCCCAGGGTCAAAATTGGCCCCGCCCCAGGGGTAGCCAGTTTTGAATAGAAACATATAGTGACAACTTTGAAAATCTTCTCCTCTGAATCTACAGGGTTCTCAGCTTTCATATTTGGCACATAGCATCATGTTCAGGTCCTCTACAAAAGTTATATAAATTATGGCCCCAGGGTCAAAATTGGCCCCGCCCCAGGGGTAGCCAGATTTCATTAGAAACATATAGTGACAACTTTGAAAATCTTCTCCTCTGAATCTACAGGGTTCTCAGCTTTCATATTTGGCACATAGCATCATGTTCAGGTCCTCTACAAAAGTTATATAAATTATGCCCCTGGGGTCAAAATTGGCCCCGCCCCAGGGGTAGCCAGTTTTGAATAGAAACACATAGTGACAACTTTGAAAAAAAATTCTTCTGAATCTACAGGGTTCTCAGCTTTCATATTTGGCACATAGCATCATGTTCAGGTCCTCTACAAAATTTGTATAAAATATGCCCCTGGGGTCAAAATTGGCCCCGCCCCAGGGGTGGTCAGTTTTCAATAGAAACATATAGTGAAACTTTGAAAATCTTCTCCTCTGAAACTGGAAGGTTCTAAGCTTTCATATTTGGCACATAGCATCATGTTCAGGTCCTCTACAAAATTTATATAAATTATGCCCCTGGGGTCAAAATTGGCCCCGCCCCAGGGGTAGCCAGTTTTCAATAGAAATATATGGTAAAACTTTGAATATATTCTTCTCTGAAACTGAACGGTTCTTAGCTTTCATATCTGGCACATAGCATCATGTTCAGGTCCTCTACAAAAGTTATATACATTATGCCCCTGGGTTCAAAATTGACCCCGCCCCAGGGGTGCCAGTTTTCTCTAGAAACATATAGTGAAAACTTTGAACATCTTCTCCTCTGATTGGCTGGTGAGCGATGTCAGGGCCATTCTGGCCCTCTTGTATAGTGGCAAATGAACAGGGAAGATTTTTTACCTGGACAGAAACTGTTGAATCACATCTATAAAATTCCATAAGCAAAACAGAGAAGACTGATCTGACAGCTGTCTGCAAAGGCTTGAAAAGGTGTTTATATCAGGTAACGGGTTAAACCATGCCTTAAAGTTTCTTTTGTTCATTGCAGCAAAATCACCGCGAGATGTTGGAGATCCAGCTGGTTCATTCCCTGAGTGCTAAAGAGGGGAACTGTCCCGTGTTCACCCCAGCCCTGGGTGTAGAGGCCTTGCATCAGTACTCAGAGAGAAACCAGGATGAACTAGATAGTCTATGTATGATTTAAATATCAGTTTTAGCTACAGTAAAACCTCTCTATAACGACCACTAAATTGTGTTAATTAGTTGGTATTTAGGACAGATGGCAGCTTAAAGCAAGGTGAAAGTAAAACAAAACGCTCCTATAGGAGCGTTCTGTTTTACTTTCACCTTGCTTTAAGCAGCCACCTGCCTTTAACACTAAATACTTGATGTAATTTAGTGGCCGTTATAGAGAGGTTTTACTGTATGTACAATTTAATGTCAGTTTCGAACAAAAAGAGTTGATATTGTATTAGCCATGATATGTTGTTTTGGCCTTAAATTCAAGAATGGGAAAATCTTGCGTTTGACTGTATATGCCATGAGCTAGTTTCTCTCCAGATTTTCCGGCCCTTGAAGTTTTGACCAAGACAAAAATTATAGAGTTGAATATTATTTGTAGATATCTTTAAAGTCATAGATTTTATTATCAAATTTAAAGTGGTACTAGTAATTTTTATACGCCCGTTTGAAAAAACGGGACGTATTATGGAATGGCGCTGTCTGTCCGTCTGGCTGTCTGTCCGTCTGTAACATCTCTAACTCAAGTTCCGCTTGGCGGATCCTTCTCAAATTTAGCCACAATGTTTATCTAGACATGCTACAGTAGCCTGCCAAGTCCCGGTTTGTTTATCCAAGGTCAAGGTCACACAATTGGACTTAGAATTTGCATTTAGCAAAAATGTTAACCGGTCTGTCTGTCTGTCTGTAACATCTCTAATTCAAGTTCCGCTTGGTGGATCCTTCCCAAATTTAAACAAAATGTTTATCTAGACATGCTACAGTAGCCTGCCAAGTCACGGCTCATTTATCCAAGGTTAAGGTCGCTTAATTAGACTTAAAATTTGCGTTTAGCATTTGCGTTAAGCAAAAATGTTAACCTCAATTTATGTGGAACAAGTCCACTTATTTACATAACACTTTGTGATAAAGCTTTGAAACTTGGAACACTTGTTCACCGTCACAACCTTCACCTGTAGGCAAGAGTAAATAACTCTGTCAAGCATTTTGACAGAATTATGCCCCTTTTTAACTTAGAATTTTTGGTTAAGGCTTTGTTAAAGTCCATTTATTTACATAACCCTTTGAGATAAAGCTTTTAAACTTAGAACACTTGTTCACCGTCACAACCTTCACCTGTAGGCAAGAGAAAATAACTCTGTCAAGCATTTTGACCGAATTATGCCCCTTTTTAACTTAGAATTTTTGGTTAAGGCTTTGTTAAAGTCCATTTATTTACATAACCCTTTGAGATAAAGCTTTTAAACTTGGAACACTTGTTCACCATCACAATCTTAACCTGTAGACAAGAGTGCATAACTCTGTCAAGCATTTTGACAGAATCATTCCCCTTTTTAACTTAGAATTTATGGTTAAGGCTTTGTTAAAGTCCATTTATTTACATAACCCTTTGAGATAAAGCTTTTAACCTTGGAACACTTGTTCACCATCACAAGCTTTACCTGTAGGCAAGAGTACATAACTCTGTCCAACATTTTGACAGAATCATGCCCCCTTTTAACTTAGAAATTTTGGTTAAAGTTTTGGTTAAAGTCCACTTATTTACATAATCCTTTGAGATAAAGCTTTTAAACTTGGAACACTTGTTCACCATCACAAGCTTCATCTTCATCTCAAACATTTAGACACAATTATGGCACTTTTTAATTTAGAATTTTTGGTTAAGGTTTTTTGTTAAAGTATGCCTATTTACAACCTTGAAACTTGGTCGCAAAATTGGACTTTGTATTTAGCAAATACGTTAACCCCAGTTTATGTTGAACAAAACCTCGACGGGCGTATATTGTGCCCACTGGCACTCTTGTTAAGTATGCTGTAAATGCGTTTTGTGACTAAATTATTGAATAATTTGGAAAACTCCGATGTCTGCCTTTAAGCATTACAGCTGAATTATTTTTTGCCAGTAAAAGTTGATTAGTGTTAAAAGGTTAAAATTATTCAATTTACAAAATCTTGCTTTGTTGCAGGTTCACACCCCGATGAGGCGACGGTCAAGCACATGGGTATGGTATGGGACCTGTGCGTGGCTTTGTGGGGAAACATGCCAGAGTTCAAAGACATGGGTACGTAATGGACTGTTAATATAAGTAAATCTTTATAAATCTGTTAAATTTGTAAACAAAAAGTCTTAACCATTTTCGCCATTTTTAGCTCACCTGAGCCGAAGGCTCAGGATGAGCTATTATGACCGCAATCCCGTCCGGCGTCCGGCATCCGTCCACATTTTCAAACGACGTCTCCTCTGAAACTGCTGACCTGATTTTAACCAAATTTTGTCAGAAGCATCAGTGGCTAGGGGGGACGAAATGTTGTTCCCATTATGACCCCCCGGACCAAAAATGGCCCCGCCCAAGGGCTTATCAGTTTTTCATAGGAAAATCTTTAAAAATCTTCTTCTCTGAAACTGTAAGGCCTAGACCTTTGATATTTGGTATGTAGCATGATCTAATGGTCCTCTACAAAGATTGTTCAAATTATGACCCCCTGGCCAAAAATGGCCCGTCCAAGGGCTTATCAGTTTTTCATAGAAAAATCTTCTTCTCTGAAACTGTAAGGCCTAGACCTTTGATATTTGGTATGTAGCATGATCTTATGGTTCTCTACAAAGATTGTTCAAATTATGATTCCCGGTCCAAAAATGGCCCCGCACAAGGGCTTATCAGTTTTTCATAGGAAAATCTTTAAAAATATATTCTTCTCTGAAACTGTAAGGTCTATACCTTTGATATTTGGCATGTATCATGATCTTATGGTCCTCTACAAAGATTGTTCAAATTATGACGTCTGGGCCAAAAATGGCCCCGCCCAAGGGCTTATCAGTTTTTCATAGGAAAATCTTTAAAAATCTTCTTCTCTGAAAATGTAAGGCCTAGACCTTTGATATTTGGCATGTAGCATGATCTAATGGTCCTCTACAAAGATTGTTCAAATTATGACCCCCGGGCCAAAAAATGGCCCCGCCCAAGGGCTTATCAGTTTATTATAGGAAAATCTTTAAAAATCTGCTTCTCAGAAACTGTATGGCCTAGACCTTTGACATTTGGCATGTAGCATGATCTTATGGTCCTCTACAAAGAGTGTTCAAATTATGACCCCCTGGCCAAAAATGGCCCAGCCCAAGGGCTTATCAGTTTTTCATAGGAAAATCTTTAAAATATTATTCTCTGAAACTGTAAGGCCTAAAGTTTTTATATTTGGTATGTAGCATGATCTAAAGGTCCTCTACAAAGATTGTTCAAATTATGACCCCGGGCCAAAAATGGCCTGCCCAAGGTCTTATCAGTTTTTCATAGGAAAATCTTTAAAAATCTTCTGAAACTGTAAGGTCTAGACCTTTGATGTTTGGTATGTAGCATGATCTAATGGTCCTCTACAAAGATGTAGCTTTGGCTTGTGGTCCTATGCCAATAATGTTCAACTTACGACCTTGACCTATGAGCGAAACTTGGCCCTGCCTTGGGGCTTATCAGTTTTTCATGGGAAAAATATAAAATATTATTTTTCTCTGAAACCATAAGGCTTAGACCTTTAATTAATGCCATACTGCTTTGCCTTGTGGTTCTCTACCAAGGTTGTACAAATGATGACGTCTTGGTCAAAAATGGACCTGCCCCTGGGTTATCTCAGGTGAGTGCTTCAGGGCCTCATGGCTCTCTTGTATTGCCTTTGCAATCAGAGTAGACGCAGATCAGATGGCTCCCATAGGAACCGTCTGGTCGGGTCTGCTCTGTTTGCTTATGGAACAAAATAAATCTGATTCTTCAGTTTCTGCTTTGGCTAAAAAGTTTGTTTATTTGGCAGTAAAAAAATCATCTAATTAATATTTGTATGTTTGTTGTATTTTACCTGAATAGTCATACAGTAAAGGGTTAATTGCCTGAATTTGGATATCTTTGAATTCCATTATATATGACTGATTTACAAAGAGAAACGGGTAAGATAAGACCTTAGTCCTGGTGTCAGACAGAACACCCAAAAATGAAGTCTTTGTTTTCTTTTTCAAAATTTCATAATGTTGGAAATATATGAAAAAAATATCAGGATCCAAGCTGTTTGACATTTTGTCAAAGTTTCACGAAAGCTTTAATGATATGGAAGTAAGTAAATATTGTAAAGCAGATCAGAGTTGACCTCTTTGCATGCTAGCGGTAAACCGTGATTACCTATGCTTACAGTTTGGATCAAGAGGAGACACCACGTAATGTGGCATGTCATCAGCATCCAAACTGTTTCATACTTGGATCCTATTTTTGCAAAGAAATGAGAGACAATTTATTTTAAAGATTCAAGCAGATGAATAATACATGTACTTAGTGATTAACGAGTTAAGCAGACATTATTACAGCCTGCTAATGTTTAAGGCATTTCTTACTGTATTTTTATATCCAGATGTAGCCAAGGACAGTTACATGTTCCACAATGCTCGACGGGAGGCCTTCTCCAAGTGGTTGTCTTCTGTGGCTGATAGTGCCATCAGGAAGGAAGTGCAGGAAAATAAATTCAAGGTACATGGCTTGCTTGTTATACCAAATATTGGGGTTTTAACTAATGAATTTCAATATCAAATTCCATAAGTAAACAGGGCAGACCCTGATCAGCTCCTGTATTATGTAGGAAATTAAGTAAAATAAATGTCTTATTGCTGATCATAAATAATTCTAATGGGTACCGACAAGATAGAGTTTGGCTGAGAAGCATGAGATCTGGGTCCATGCTTATAAAACTTTTAGTTGAGTCTGAGTTCGTTCTCAAGTTTTTGATTGGTCAGATTTGAGCCTTTGGCTCAAATCTGACCAATCAAAAGTTTGAGAACTCAAATCTGACCAATCAAAAGCTTGAGAATGAACTCAGACTCAACTAAAAGTTTTATAAGCATGGATACTGGATAGATCAGTATTCAGCTTATCTGCAGCTCTGTTCCTGGGCTCATTTACAAAATATGCAGAGTAAGATGATTAAAAACCCCGTATTCTGCATTGGTAAACTTTGTATTTCAGGACCAGGGTCATTTTGAAGCTATCCTGAGCTCATTGACAGGTCGACAGGTAACTGAGGCTTGTCAGTTGGCTCAAAAGTCCGGTGACCACAAGCTTGCACTGCTGTTGGCTCAGGCCGTCAGCAATTACATGCCACGACAGATGCTCAACAAGCAGTTGGAGGAATGGATAGAGCTAGGGGTAGGTGGAGGCAAAGCTAAGAATTATTGGGCTTAGCTAGGGTAGATGAAGTTTATCAGGAGCAGGTGGTTGAGACTAGTTAAGGCTAGGTAAAACTTAGCTAGGGATAAGTGGAGTTTGGCTAAGTGTAGGTGGAGATTAGCTAGGGCTAGATAGAGATTAGCTATGTATAGATGGAGCATAAGATAGGTGAGGCTTAGTTTGGGGTGGGGGTGAGTTTGGCTAAGGGTTGGTGGAGTTTAGATTGGAGCTTAGCTAGGGGTAGATGGAGTTAAGCTAAGACTTGGTGGAGCTTAGCTAAGAAAATGGAGTTTAGTTTTGGGTTGATGAAGCTTACCAGGGACAGTTGGCATTGTTTGGGATGGATAGGGCTTACCTAGTGCTAGATGGAGCTTAACTAGTAATAGGTGGGGCTTACCTAGGTGAAGGTGGAGATTAGCTAGGGGTAGATAGCTTGTTACAGTTCGCTTTTATGAGAAATACTGAAGTCATCCTAAAGTTTGTCAGCTTGTTGCGAAAGAATTAAGTAGTTTCAGCTATACACAGCTTCGAGCAAAATGAATTAGCTTCAAATATATTGAATAGTGGTCTCAAAGATTTATAAATGCAATAATAATCTACCGTGTGGGAGTGCCGAAATAGAGTGCCGCAAATCGCAGAAATGCACTAGTTCATTTTTTATGCAAATTAGTAAATGTATCTCACATTTCAATGTTTGCCATTTGTAGCGCACAATGTGTGTCGTCCGTTGTATTACTACGCTGTTTGTAAGCTGTTTGTAAAGATCTTCTGTTTACTATGAAATGTAGACATGTTACATGTATTTTTTAGGTTTTCAGAGGCATAGCAGAGTGGCGGACACAAAACATTTCATATACCACATAGAATCTCTATACACATTTTACAGGAGCTTCATGAAACTTCATACACTTTAACCTAACCCTTTACTCCATAGATATTACTTTTGGCACCTTTACAAATAGAGTAGACCCAGATGAGACCACTCCTGTAAGGTGTACTGAGTCCACTGTTTACAAATAGAGTAGACCCAGATGAGACCACTCCTGTAAGGTGTACTGAGTCCACTCTGTTTACAAAGGTGTGAAATGTTGTCACTATCAGGTAAAGGGTTAAGACAAATGTTATTGCACTAACTGACACTAATTGGCACTAACTGAAACTAACTGAAGTCTCTATTTATCACAGGTATACGACTTTATGTCTGAGACCGTTTTGAAGATCTACAGTTTGTTGTCCGGCCAACTGGTACTGACATCACCCAATCTTACAGTGAACACTTGTGAGGGACTGGACTGGAAACGTTCCCTGGCATTACATCTATGGTACGTCCTTTTTCTTATATATCTGTATGATTTGAAACTATCATAACACAATAGATTTGGATTGAGGCGTCTTTTATTCCAGTATATCTATTAATATCTATTTTTTATACGCCCGAAGGGTCGTATTATGTTATGGTCTCCATCGTCTGGCCGTCTGGCTGGGTGTCCGTCCGTCCGTCTGTCTGTCTGTCTGTCCGTCCGTCCGTCCGTCCGCACTCACCAAAGGGTATTTGTGTGACTTTTTCTAACTAGTCCCACAAGTAAAATCATTAACCTGGCCATCTCTTGTGACATTAACCTGGCCATTTCTTGTGACATTAACCTGGCCAGTTGTGGGACATAGGGTTAGGGTTAGGGTTAGCTTCCAGATCATTCTTTTCCAAAGTTAGAGCCAAAAATAGTTTTTCTTGTGGGACTAGTCACACAAGAAAAGATCAAAGGAAAAAGTCACACAACTACCCATTTGTTAGTATGTCCGTCCGTCCGTCCGTCCGTTAGCAAATTCGTGTCCTGGCTATAACTTACTCATTTTTTCTCCGATTTTCAAAATTCTTTCACACAAATGTTCAGTATCACTTGAAGGTGTGTCGCGTACAAAACCCAATTGTGAACTTTCAAGGTCAAGGTCACAAATAGGGCGTTAGCAATTTTCGTGTCCTTGCTAAAACTTACTCATCTTTTCACCAATTTTCAAAATTCTTTCACACGTATGTTCAGTATCACTTGAAGGTGTGTCGCGTACAAAACCCAATGGTGAACTTTCAAGGTCAAGGTCACAAATAGGGCGTTAGCAATTCTGTCCGAATTCTGTCCGTCCGTCCGTTAGCAAATTCGTGTCCTGGCTATAACTTACTCATTTTTTCTCCGATTTTCAAAATTCTTTCACACAAATGTTCAGTATCACTTGAAGGTGTGTCGCGTACAAAACCCAATTGTGAACTTTCAAGGTCAAGGTCACAAATAGGGCGTTAGCAATTTTCGTGTCCTTGGTAAAACTTACTCATCTTTTCACCAATTTTCAAAATTCTTTCACACGTATGTTCAGTATCACTTGAAGGTGTGTCGCGTACAAAACCCAATGGTGAACTTTCAAGGTCAAGGTCACAAATAGGGCGTTAGCAATTCTGTCCGTCCGTCCGTTAGCAAATTCGTGTCCTGGCTATAACTTACTCATTTTTTCTCCGATTTTCAAAATTCTTTCACACAAATGTTCAGTATCACTTGAAGGTGTGTCGCGTACAAAACCCAATTGTGAACTTTCAAGGTCAAGGTCACAAATAGGGCGTTAGCAATTTTCGTGTCCTTGGTAAAACTTACTCATCTTTTCACCAATTTTCAAAATTCTTTCACACATATGTTCAGTATCACTTGAAGGTGTGTCGCGTACAAAACCCAATTGTGAACTTTCAAGGTCAAGGTCACAAATAGGGCGTTAGCAATTCTGTCCGTCCGTCCGTTAGCAAATTCGTGTCCTGGCTATAACTTACTCATTTTTTCTCCGATTTTCAAAATTCTTTCACACAAATGTTCAGTATCACTTGAAGGTGTGTCGCGTACAAAACCCAATTGTGAACTTTCAAGGTCAAGGTCACAAATAGGGCGTTAGCAATTTTCGTGTCCTTGGTAAAACTTACTCATCTTTTCACCAATTTTCAAAATTCTTTCACACATATGTTCAGTATCACTTGAAGGTGTGTCGCGTACAAAACCCAATGGTGAACTTTCAAGGTCAAGGTCACAAATAGGGCGTTAGCAATTCTGTCCGTCCGTTAGCAAATTCGTGTCCTGGCTATAACTTACTCATTTTTTCTCCGATTTTCAAAATTCTTTCACACATATGTTCAGTATCACTTGAAGGTGTGTCGCGTACAAAACCCAATTGTGAACTTTCAAGGTCAAGGTCACAAATAGGGCTTCAGTATCACTTGAAGGTGTGTTGCATACAAAACCCAATTGTGAACTTTCAAGGTCAAGGTCACAAATAGAGCGTTAGCAAATTTTGTGTCCGACAAATAAAAGATTACTATTACAATAAGCAGTTTTACTCTCCTTGCTATTGCCTTAGCCCTAATAGAGTCCTCATATGCGCAACTTCTGAAGGTTCACACATTGTGTAAATAGAACAGCCTTCGGGCGTATATTGCCCCGTCTCGCGGTGCTCTTGTTAATAATTATTAAAATCTGGTTTAATGGTTGATCTTTCATCAGTTTCTCTCGAATTGTTACCTTTGACCTCTGGTTAGTTGTTACATCATTCCATTCTATTGAATTATTATCATAGTGATTGCTTGATGCAGGAGCTTTCTGCATGACTTTCATCCTGCATTAAGCTATCATGTTTGTGACCTGGAATAAAACCACGTTTTAATGGTCGATTTAGACAGGTTTTACTGTAACACACAAATATTAGTAAAGTTCAGGCAAAAGTGAATCAAAAGAATAATCCCAACCGTTAATCTTTTGGAACAGGTTCTGTTGCCAGGTAGACGCTCCTATCCAAGAGGCAATGGAGCTGTTTGACCGTGCTTACAGCGGTGGCGGGGATTACCAGTGCTACACCAGCCCTCCCCTACCTCCTTACCTTGAGGATGAGTCTGATATGGCAGTTGATCTAGAGCAGGGTGAGGTGAAAGATGTCTGTTACCATCTGCTGCGGCTGTACTGCCAAAAGTGTCACCATTTAGAACAGCTTCTCAACCCAGTCACATCAACACGGAATCAGCTAGACTACAGGCTTAGGTTTGTAATAGAGTACAATGAAAAATCTGTCAGAATGGAACACCTACAGCCAGAGGTCCAGATCAGATGCGTAATTTGAAACATTTTCATGAATAACTTCTTTATTTCTCACCAAACCCTGTGTTGTGACCACTCTTTAGAAACGTCTCTTTGAGACGATTCGAAAGAAGGGATCACAACATAGGGTTTGAAGGAGAAAGGATGATTCTAGAATCTGAGTATGCACCGTTATCTGTAGCTCTGCCAACAACATTCCAGAAATCTCAATTTATAAGTATTAATTGCATGCAAGTAATTTTCGGCAAAAAAATTCATCTGCTGTATTTCTTAAAGTTATGTTTTCATCAAAGTGTTGAATAATTTGAAGCCTTGTGAAATGCATACTTACTCTGTGTATCATCTGTTGCTGCAAGTGTGCAAAGCACTAACCTTTAACCTCATCAACAATCATGTAAGAAATGAGGACATCATGAATATTAATTGGATTAATTGTTTTAATGGCACATGGAGACAATAATTTGGCATTGTCACATACTGTAGAATCATTATTACGTCATGAGCAAACAGCAGACCCTGATCAGACGGCTCCTGTTGCAGCCATCTAATCTGGGTCTACTTTGTTTGCAAAGGCATACTTATGAAGTAAAGAATTAAAAATCTTCTGTTGGTCAATGGTTCTTTCCTAGTCATATGAATATTTCATGTAAGAAATAATGAATGTTTGAAAATCAATAATTTTGAAATGATATCATGAGCAAGGGAATGGTTTACCTGGACCAACCCTGTGGAATCAAGAGTTGTGTTATAACAGTTTAAGCAAACAGGGCAGACCTAGATCAGATCGTTCTTTCAGGAACACACACATACACAAAATAAAGAACAACAAAATAAAAATGAATAAAAAAAAACCAAAACTTCAATAATCTCATGATGTCAAGTTTTGCTTTTCTTTGCTTTTTCTTTTTCTAGAAGTAATTTTTGCATTGACAATATTTAACAAGATGAAGGTTTTACTTTAATGTTTTCAGGTTGAGGTTGCATTTTCACAGTGTGATAACGTTAAACCATTTACTTGTAATGAATATTCATTTAAGAAATAATAACTTCATGAATACTGGTTAAATATCAGTTAAATATTTGTATAATGGTAATGAACAAGGGTACAAGGAACAGAGCTATATTATTCTAGAAGCAAACACTATACTGTATTATTCTAGAAGGAAACAGAGTAGACCCTTATCAAACAACTGCTGCATGATCTTGGTCTTCCCTGTTTGCAAATGCATATATCTGTCTTTTACTCTTTCCTTAACACCCCCCCCCCATGACTTTAGACCTTTGCAAACAGAGTAGACCCAGGTCAGATGACTCGTGTGATCAGGGTCTTGCTCTGTTTGGTGATGATTTTATAATAGATCTGACTCTTTTTGTTTCTACCAGTACAAAAAACTTATACAATTATGAAAAATTAGCTATTTAATAATTCTTTATGTCATTATTTCATACAGGCATATTCAACAGGGAAAGGGTTAAACTCTATCGAGTGAAGAGTAAACTTTTCTGTGTTTTGCTAGAATTTACCTGATGGAGTATATGTACTTTCTGTCTACAGCTGGCACCTGAGTCAGGTGCTACAGAGCCTAACCTACCACAATGTGTCGCCATATCACCGGGCATGTCTGCACATGAATTTTGCCTCGCATCTTGAGTCATTAGGCCTGTGGGAATGGGCAGTCTTTGTAGCATTACACCTAGAAAACCCAGTTAGGTAAGATGGCCATTGATTATACTAAGGTTACATTTTAGGTAATACAGTAGAACCCCTTGAAAGTGACCACTTAATGAATAAATATTTAGGTCTATAAAGGCTGGTGATCGCTTAAGGCAGGACAAAAAGTAATGCAGAAAGATCCTGCAGTAGCTTTCTGTATAATGTCTGTATAATGTTTATCCTGCATCAAACTACCACCAGCCTATTAGATTCAGGATTAGACTTCTTTTTGATGGTCACTTTAGAGGGGTTTCACTGTTTTAACACTCACATACCAAAATTATTACTCTCTCTTTGTGTCTTTAGTGCAGTTCATTCTTTTCAAACTTTTCATAACAGTTGTCCTTTTTGAGCTTTCCGTATTACTTTCGTTCTGCTTTAGGCAGCCACCTGCTTTTAAAGACCTGTCAAGTTTAGTTTCTTAATGATCAGTTATTTCTTGCCTGCACATGCTATTGTCTATTATTCTTTTAGTTAAATTTTCTTCATTTCTCATAAAAAATGAAGTAACTGTGTCAACAGGTTGGATTCTGAAGAGGCACATGCATTCAGCTTCTCATCTAGAGCCAAACTGTTTGCAAAGATTATCACAAATCGGTCACTTACAGGCAAAACGTTAAGGCTGATGTTGTCTTTTTTCAGTCGAGAGACAGCCGTGCAGACTATTATTAGTCGACACATCCAGCTAGTCACAGAAGAGGAATACATGGAGAAAGAGGAACTACTCAGGGAAAAGCTGCTGGTGCCAGAGGAGTGGATACACCAGGCCAAGGTGGGTACATGAGATCTTTTGAACCCTGTCATGTAGAGTTCAGCTTATAAAATGTGCTTTATCTTTATGTATAGGGAATGTTCCAAAGCTTTTTGGGGACAGATTTTTAGCTTGTCTGTGTTCGTTTTTTAAGAAAAAAAAATAATTTGAGAGAACAAAGTACTAGCTACTGTCATATCTGGTTTCCACACTGATTTTTATACATGAAAGATTCCAAGAAAGGATGTTGGTTTGAATAAGTACAGCCTGCTACATGTATGAGTCATTCAAGAAAAACACTTCTACAGCCTTTATGTGAAGAAGGCTTATGCCAGAAGTCCAAACCACATTCTGAGTCAAAGATGTATTTAACGCAATGAGTGATAGCTACAGCTGTAGATGAGAGGCATACATGTATTTAGATCTAAGTAAAACATTCTCATATTTCTCTGCCAAACCTATCTTGCTATTACCCACAAGAAATGCGCCAGAGAGGCGATTCTAATGAGTAGCAGTAAGATAAGATTGGGTTAAGCAGAGAAATGAGATTTTTACAGAACAGTATGTGTCTACAGCCTTCCATAGTTCTAGTGTATCTCTGTATATCTGACTTGTAGGTTAAGTGCACTTTTCATGAAAACAACATCTTGTGATTCTTATACAATTCATGAAAATGGTATCTTGTGATTCTTAATATTTTCATGAAAACAGTATCCTGTCATTCTGAAACTTTCAATGAATATTGGTTTTGTGATTCTTAAACTTTTCATTAAAGTCTTATTTTTTTTCATGGAAATGGTATATTATGATTCTTAATCTACTCATGAAAATGGTATCTTGTGATTCTTTTCATGAAAATGGTATCTTGTGATTCTTTTTATGAAAATAATATCTTGTGATTCTGAAACTTATTGAATATGGCTTCTTGTGATTCTTAAACGTTTCATTAAAGTCTTTAACTTTTTCATGGAAATGGTACCTTCTGATTATGGTTATGTGTTATTCAATCAGGCATTGAGAGCCAGCTATGAGAACAGACCGAGAGAGGAGGCTTGGCACTTACTGAAAGGCAGACATTGGAACAGGTGTCACCAGATCTTACTGAGGGAACTTGCAGCAGATGCAGTCATACACGGTAAAACTCTTCCTTCATGTTGGCATCCGGTGGTGAATTATATCTCATGTGGCTAATCTGTTTTAATGAGTCTTTTTTGGCTTATATTACTTTATCCGTTTAAAACAGAATTAGATGTGGTAACATGCATGATAAAAGTGACAAGTTTGACACATGCTTTGTTTTTGTATTTTACTTTAAATACTTACTTTAACCCATTCCCTCATATTGTATTGACGTCTCTGTAAAAGTCACTTTCTGAAACCATTGTGAAAAATTGTAAATTTCATAGAAGCAAATGCTCTGTTTATCACAATGTTTTCAAAACTACACAATTCTAAAAAAAATCATTTTCTCAAGTAAATGCTCCTATTTGGTATATTTATTCAAAGAGGTAGAATCTAACAAAGCCTTTGAGGGAATGGGTTAAAAGTGTGACACTTAGCAATCACTTCTCCATCACCTGTCCATCAGTCACATTTTCATTACCATAACACCACATATTTCTCCTCCAACCCTATGTTGTGGGTTCTAGGACATTAGCCCACCTGAAACAGTAGCCCACCCGCACTTTCCCCCCTGATTTCTCTAAGGGCCAACATTAGTCCACCCATGTTTTCTTGGTGGGCGGACATTAGCCCACTGGTGTTTTTGTGGTGGGCGGACATTAGCCCCCCTGGTGATATATCGAAAGCGGACAATAGCCGACTCGGACAGTAGACCCCTCAAGATTTGCCCACCTATGTCTGTAAGGCCAAAGGGCAGCAAAAATATTACCTTCGACGTTAGATCGGAGCAGCATCTGACACAAAATTTATTTTCTGTAATGTTTTGTATCATAAAGATGCACGGAACCAGTAAGAAAAGCAGAATTATTACTAAGGGGGTAAATCTCGAGGGGTCTAAAGTCGGAGTCAGCTAATGTCCACCTTCGCTCTATTACCAGGGGGGCTAATGTCCGCCCACCACAAAACACGAGTGGGCTAATGTCCACCCACCACGAAAACATGGATGGGCTTATGTCCGCCCTTAGAGAAATCGGGGGAAAGTGCGGGTGGGCTAATGTCCGGATGGGCTAATGTCCGTTTACCATGTTGTATCCCCTCTTTAGAATTGTACCTTTGGGACGATTCTAAAGAGTGATCACAACATGGGATTTGATGAAGAAATGGCTACATGTATTTTATTATTTGAATATGCACCTTTATCTACAGGTCTGCACTAATCAAGCAGACAAACTCAAGAATTTTCTGAACACATTGTTATCCACTGCCTCATCTTATTTGAATTGTGATTTCTTTTACAGAAAAGCATGACTATCTTGGTGAGTTTCTGTCGGAGTTGTCTGTTCCTGCACACTGCGCCACGATAATAGATTGGAATATCGGAGGGAAAGTGTACCTGGAATATATCAGCATATGCAAAAACATGAAACAACTCTCAAAGGTATAGTCGCCTATCACCAGGCCCCAGGGTTATAAAACTGAGTTTAAGTCTAAAGTAATTCTCAAGTATCTGATTGGTCAGATTTTTATAGTGTCGAGACCTAGCATACAAAAAGGTTTTTATAAACTCAGGCATTTACTTGAAACTACCAAAATGTTCTCAGGCTCAAAACTCAACAATATTCTCAAGTTTGTTTGTAGCATGGTAAACAGTGAAGATCCACGTTAGCAGCAGTCTTGGAACCAATATCAGATCAGGATCCTCACTAGTGGGGCATTTTTAACGATATTTCCCAATGAATATTCATGTAATATTATTGACAATATATATATTATGTAATATATATAATCGAAATATGACAGTGTAGAATCAGCTTTGTCACATTATTAAAGCTGACCCTGATCAGCCAGCTTCTACAGGAGTTGTCTGAATTGGGTGCACACTGTCTGCGGGGACATAAACAGGCAGAATCATGAATTATAGGGTTAATAACGTTTCAGTTTTATTGACTGTCAGTCCCATTGTGAATTGCATAGTAGTTAGGTGTATATTATTTATCTCTTTGAACAGTAAGTAACTTTTGTCTACAGTAATTGTTTTCTGTTTGAAGTCTCATCATTCACTTTTTTCTCCTTTTCCGCTTTGAAACTACATGTGTATCTCAAAGTGTCTAACAGATTTGGATCCAATGAGACGCTCTCATCTTATTAACAAATGTTGGCAAATATTATCACACGTCCATTTATGGAAGTAAACATTGTTATAGTTAAACCAGATCTGTACAATGCATAGTGAGTTATCAAAATCTCTTATTTCTTAAGCGAACACTATCTTACTGCTATTACCGTATCCGCATGAATATAAGACACAGTTTTTTCCCAAAGTTTCGATACTCAATAGGATGGGTGCGTCGTATACACAGAATTGCAAAAAAATATATTATTCTCGAGTAAAAATGAAATTTACCACGGCATCTATCGAATCTTCCGACTCGAGTCCGCCATCTTGTATCAAGTTGCGTAACTCTTGCAGAACTTCCATAATAGATTATTATTTACAATAAAGTGTTATCTGAGTGTTTTAAACTTACCTGAAAAGAAAGTCCGTGCTTTATATGCATTTTATATGTGAATACTGGACACAGTACAAAAATTATTAACTTGTTTCATTTGTGCACGAACAGTTAATTCATTTAGGAAAGTGTAACGTTCATATAGGGAAAAGGTTAAGTGCTGGGCTATGGTATCCACTGAAATTCTAATGAGGAGGGCGGGGCTTATATGCTAATGAACTTGATCCAAAAATATTTTTTAAACACGACACATGACCTTTCTGTAATGACCGCCATCTTTGTTGTTTTAACACACTAACACGCTAATGGTCACGTTATCTATCGGTTTATGACTTTTTAACAAAAGATTGTGGTCTGATAGGCTTGTGGATTACTGTCAATCTCTACACATGTGGATTACCCGTTAATTAGACCTGAGCTTATCAGCTTGTCTACAAATGTTGCCTAGAGTGGTGAATTTGATACGCCCGACACGGTATGGAAGTATTTTCAAAATCTTGACTTTACACACATACTTTTATGTGGCATATATATGTATGCTGTCATACAAACATAAAATCATAACAAATACTGAAATTTCCAAATCTTTATTGTACCCACATCTATACACATTAAAATTTACTAGTCCTATTATGTGCATATGTGGCAAGTAGCGTTACACAAACACCACATTGAATGAATCTTTCGTAAATATTCTGTGCACAGGAAAATGGATATGCTGTGTTTTGGGTCAATATTTTAAGATGCGACTTATTTACACATGTAAGCATTTTCCCTCCAGATTTCCCTTGAAACTAAGGGTGCGTTTTATACATCTTTGCGATTTATATTCATGCGGATACGGTAATTAGAATTGACTCATAGAGGGTGATTCAAATGAGTAGCATTAAGGTAAGGTTTGCTGGAGAAATATCAAAATGTTTTACTGAACCAGTGAACATTTTCCTCCATAAATATGCCTTTGCAGAGTAGACCCAAATCAGACAGCTCCTGTAGGAGCCATCTGATCAGGGTCTGCTCTGTTTGCTTATTATATAATATAGATTTGCTTGTATAGTTTCTTGCCAAACCTCCCTGTGCACATGTTATATCTAAGAATTTAATCTAACTAATGTTCATGATGTCAGTATTTCTTGCATGAATATTCATGGAGTAAAGGGTTAAATTTCCTAAATGTTCCTTATGTCTACAGCTCTTGTAATAGGCATTGCCTGTATGCTAGGTGTGTACTGGTTTGTATGCTAGGTGTGTACTGGTTTGTATGCTAGGTGTGTACTGGTTTGTCTGCTAGGTGTATACTGGTCTTTATATTTTGTTTGCTTCCTGTAAAGGAAATGTATATTTCTCGCTACAATCTTAACAAATATGTATGTATTGTAGGCTAAAGAACATTCTTGTAATGTTTAATGCTGAAATAAAATGTATTGTATTGTATTGTATGCTAGGTGTGTACTGGTTTGTATGCTAGGTGTGTATTGGTTATTCACACCTTTATGATTGTCATGTTACAGAGTGGACAAGTAGATCACTATGAGCTTGATCGTTTGTTACCAGAGGTGAAGTCGCTGTGTACCAAGGTCAGCAGCATTCCATGCAGAAATTCTAAGGACAGGTACAGCAACTAAGATACTCCCTTTGTCTTTATTTAAGTGAGCCCTGCTATATGAAATCCAACTTACAGGCTCTGCAAATAGAGTTAAGTGGAGAAATGAAGATTTTAGCATTTGAATACACTCAGGAATGAAGCCACCACATGGATCTCTAACTTTAATTATGACCTGTAAATGTAATGTGATGTAATGTAAAGGAATGTGGTTGCTACACTTGATATGATCATGTCACTGTGGAAAGTTGATCTGACATGTCTGCTGAATAACATATGAGCAAGTACAATTAGTCAACTCATGTTATGTAGAGTTCATAGGGACCAGTTGGTTATCAACAGTTCC
The DNA here is from genome assembly GCA_963576725.1 of Azorinus chamasolen. NCBI lineage: Eukaryota > Metazoa > Mollusca > Bivalvia > Cardiida > Solecurtidae > Azorinus > Azorinus chamasolen. Next base: position 642,714 of record OY755242.1, on the reverse strand, counting down.
ACTAAAAAAAAAACAGGTGCTATTTTCAAAAAGCCTGATTTCTTTCGTAACATTCATCCCTTAAAGTTTACAAGCTGCGATATTACTGTCGTATCAGTGCTTGTACAATTTACTGCATCTAGTTTTCACTTCATACGTCTTTCAGATTGTGCCAATCAGAGATGGCTAAGAAAGCGGCTAATTTCCTTCGCCTAATATTGACACTGCAGTCAGAGGCTCGGGGAGAGTCTCAGCCCCCAGTCAGGTAAGCTGTAACCTATAGATAGATCAAACTACCGTATTCGGAGTCGATGATGTATTTAACTCCATGACTCCATACCTGATGAATATTCATACAAAACTCCACCCATTATGAATATTAATTACTTCAGTTCTTCTGTAGAAAGTATATAGGAATATTGTGATAGCAAAAAGCAGAGAAACAGAACCGTAAGAAGAAGCATCCAGATCCGACCTGATTAAAACAGCTCCTACAGTTTTCTGATCTTGGTCTACTCTATTCACAAAGGCATTCAAAAGTGGTATCATGTAAAGGCTTAAATGACATCTCAACATTATTATACCCCGCAAACAAAGTTTGAAAGGGGGTATGTGTTGGTCGGTCGGATGGTCTGTGTGTTTGTCTGTCTGTGGCCCAACCTGGCACAAATCTTGAGTTTGATTTGCAATCAAGGCAGCTGAGCGGGGTATTCCATCACCTTTAGCGATAGTTTTAGTTTTTGATGGTAGCATTCTGACTGATGAATGTAACATTGTTTCAAATAAAGAACAATGTCTATCTTATTGTAACTGTTTCAAATAAAAAGTATAAGCTGTCAAATTAAAATAAGTTCAGTATTTAGTTGCAGAGTCTAGAGTTTCTAATATTTTATTAAAAGAATTTGTCATCATCAATTTTCACAAAGATTTATCTCATTCTTTTTGTTTGCAGATTGTTAGCTCCATACATAAGCAACATACCAATGCCAGAGGACTACTCATTACAAGAGTTACGGGCCCTGACTAGAAGTTATATAAGGGAACAAACTGTATCATAGATTATAAAGGCCATAATTATCTCCCTTTGTGGAGAATGCGACTCAATTTTCCAGAAGACTGAGGATGATCTACAACCCTAAGTTTTATGAATAAATTGCCTGGAAACTGTTCAAATAGATAAGATTCAGATGAGCCAGAGAGTTACATTTCTTTAGGATCCAAATCGTGAGAATATTTTTCTCTCTTTAACTCACTCACTGCCAGCGGCAATCTGTGATTGCACAAACAGAATTCTCAGATCCAGATGAGATGCCGAGTAACATGATGTCTCCCGAGAAACTCAGCTCATCAGGATCTATACTGTTTTGGATACTATGATCATGTTTTTTGAAAGAAAGAGAAAAACATGTAATTTAACTTTCAGCAGACAACAATTCTTGCATATGACCATATACATTATGTTGGGAGATTTAATCCTTCATTCCATGAACATTCATTTAACAAATATTGACATCATGAACATTTTTTAGCTGTCTATTACAGTGGTTTGTGAATAGTGAGTTAAAAAGTGTATTAATGGAGAAAAGGTTTAAAAAAGATGTTGGCTTGAATGAGCCAAGGCATTCCCTAAGTCGCAGTGGTGTAGTATGTCGCAGTGGCAGTGTAGTAGTATGTTGCAGTGGTGTAGTATGTCGCAGTGGTGTAGTATGAAAGTGTGTTCATTTCTTTTTCGGAGATTTGATGATACCGTTACTCTTTGCATGCTAGCAGCGAATTTTTGTTTACCTTTGCAAACACTTTGGAACCATGATGAGTTACTCTGTGTACATCAGGGTCCACACTTTGGAACCATGATGAGTTACTCTGTGTACATCAGGGTCCACACTTTGGAACCATGATGAGTTGCTCTGTGTACATCAGGGTTCACACTTTGGAACCATGATGAGTTACTCTGTGTACATCAGGGTCCACACTTTGGAACCATGATGAGTTACTCTGCGTACATCAGGGTCCACACTTTGGAACCATGATGAGTTTCTCTGCGTACATTAGGGTCCACACTTTGGAACCATGATGAGTTACTCTGCATACATCAGGGTCCACACATCTAATTATTGTTTTTTGAAAAACAGTGGAGAAAATCCATATTACCCTTTCCTTCAAAGAAATACTTTTTCACGCTTTTGCAAACAGGGTAGACCCAAACAGATGGCTCCAATAGGAGCCGTCTGATCAGTGTGTTCTGTTTGCTGATGCAATTTGATATGTCTGTTTCTTAAGAGTTAATTTGCAAACCAAATTTGCAGAAGACAATTACTTAGCATGCAAAGAGTTAACCCTTTCCTTCATATAAACACCTTTTCATGCCTTTGCAAAGAGAGTTGCCCCAGATCAGACAGATCCTATAGAAGCTGTCTTATCAAGGTCTGCTATGTTTGCTTGTAGATCTGATCGTACAGTTTTTGTCTTAAGCCAACAATTCATTTTAAATTTTTACCTTATAAATATTAAGTTAATGAATGTTCATGGAAGTGATCTGCTCATGGAAGTGATCCATGGAAGTGATCTGCTCATTCTCATGGAAGTGATCTGCTCATGGAAGTGATCTGCTCATGCATAAATGTTCATTAGAGAAAAGTTTGAGTGCTGCTTTGCAGAGGTTACTTGTTGGGGTCTGTCAGCTTGCAATTGGTGTAGGTCCAGACAGGCTGCTACTATGTCAGAGAGACGATGTCTGATCTGAGTCTAAACTGTCATATTGGATTAGTGTAAACAGTGAAGACCCTGGTCTGATATTTGCTTAAAAAAACAATTGCTGTTTGCTACTGTTTCCAAAATTGACTCAAATATTTTACAATTAATTCTTCTAATTATTTAAGTCTTTGGAGAAACAGTTGACTGAGGATCAAACAACTTGAAACTTGTTCAGCGTATCATTATAAAATTGACTCTAATTAATTCTGTGTTCAATGCCTGTACATGTATATAGAAAGTGCAAAGTTGTACTGTCATACTTACCCTAAATATTCAGCCAGTCAAATTGTCAACGACAAATATTACAGACCCAGATCCGACTGCTCATGAAGGAACAGTTTGATCTGTATCTACCCTTTTTGCTACTCCATTACTTTTATAAGTTTAAAGGTACCAAACCAGTGCAAAATTTAAATATTTAGTTACATAAAACCTGAAGAAATAGAGACATGATATCTTAATTTAAATTGTTCTCCCATTATTTGTGATCTAACTTGCATTTACAAACAGTTTAGATCAAGACGAGATGTCCGAGTACTTTGGCATCTCATCTGGATCCAAGCTGTGTGACTCTAAATCAATAGTTTCTCACACTCTTTTGTTGTGAGCTTGACTGAATGGGAAATAGTCAAAATTGCACAAGATCCAAATTTGGGCAGAAATATATTTTACGGAAGAGAAAGGGCTAATATTTAGGGTATATACGATAACCATACCATGTCCATCACATCTCATCATCTTATGATGTAAATCTTGTTTGAATAAAAGAAAAATCATTATATATTTATTTGCTTGCTTATCTATGTCCCAACTGTCAGAGAAAACAATGAATTATTTATTTACCATTGTCAATAGTTCTCAGGAGAAAAAGAGCTTGAATCAGCATCTCATTCCAGAGTACATGTATTCTCGTATGTTAAGTTGTTAACCTCTTTGAATGTGGGGAATCAGTTAACCCTTTCCCCCATAGGCTATTTTTAGACCCAACCTCTTTGAATGAATCTACGGAAAAGGAGCATTTACTAGAGAAAAAGAAAAGGTTAGAATTTTGTAGTATTGAAACCATTGATAAATAGAGCATTTGCTCCTATGGAGCAAATGCTCCATTTATCACAATGGTTTCAAGAAGTGACAATTACAGACGTAGGAAGGCGTATTTATGGAGGAAAGGGTCAAATGGCAGTGTAAACTCAGATTTGAGGGCACTTAGAGCACTGGTTTGTCTATCATACTGAAAAGACCTCAGATCTGAGGGCACCTAGAGCACTGGTTTGTCTATCGTACTGAAAGGACCTCAGATCTGAGGGCACCTAGAGCACTGGTTTGTCTATCATACTGAAAGGACTCTACCCTTGACCCTTGACCTCCTGTAGACCATTTTCACGCCTTTACATAAAGAGTCCTTTGGAGGCAACCTATCAGTGTTTGAGCAAAAAACTCGCTTGAAAATTTGACATGATAAAAATTCAGCTGTCACATCTTTCATGAATATTGAACAGATAAAGGGTTAAATACATATGGGCCACCCCACTATTAATAGCATTCAAAAGGTTTTAAGGATTTGATTTTGGTGTGATGCAGAATTACCCTCAATACAGACTGATTCAAAATTGTTACAGGACATTAGACCTCTCAATGCTGAATTTTTCAGAGTGGAATAGTCTGTCATTGTTTATTAGTAGAGTACATACAGTATTGAAGCATAAAGTTTGCTAGAGGATTTTGAATGACAAACAGCTGATTTAAAAAAAATTGAGTTGTGGCCCTTTTTAGCTCACCTGAGCAAAGCTCAGGGTGAGCTTTTGGGAGAATTGAATGTTCGTCGTGCGTCGTCAACAATTTGCTTGTGAACACTCTAGTGATCACAATTGTAGTCCAATCTTCATGAAACTTAGTCAGAATGAATGTCTTGGTAAAATCTCGGACGAGTTCGAAAGTGGGTCAAGTTGGGTTAAAAACTAGGTCACTAGGTCAAATAGTAGGAAAACCTTGTGAACCCTCTAGAGGTCACATTTTTAGCCCAATTTTCATGAAACTTGGTCAGAATGATTGTCTTGATAAAATCTCGGAGGAATTTGAAAAGTGGGTTACGTGGGGTAAAAAACTAGGTCACTAGGTCAGGTCAAACAGTAGCAAAACCTTGTGAACACTAGTGATCACAATTTTAGTCCAATCTTCATGAAACTTGGTCAGAAAGAATGTCTTGATAATATCTCGGGCGAGTTTGGAAGTGGGTCAAGTGGGGTTAAAAACTAGGTCAAACAAAAACCTTGTGAACACTAGTGGTCACATTTTTTGTCCAATCTTCATGAAACTTGGTCAGAACGAATGTCTTGATGAAATCTCGTACGAGTTCGAAAGTGGGTCCAGTGGGTAGAAAAACCTTGTGAACACTCTAGTGGTCACATTTTTTGTCCAATCTTCATGAAACTTGGTCATAATGATTGTCTTGATAAAATCCCAAAGAGTTTGAAAGTGGGATATGTGGGGTTAAAAACTAGGTCATTAGGTCAAATAGTAGGAAAACCTTGTGAACACTCTAGAGGTCACATTAATAGCCAAATCTTCATGACGATGGGTCAGAATGATTATTCTAATAAAATCTTGGACAAGTTTGAAAGTGGGTTACATGTGGTCAAAAAGTAGGTCTCTGGGTCATATCTTAGAAAAATCTTGTTTACACTCCAGAGGCCACATTTTTAGCCCAATCTTCTTTAAACTCGATCAGAGTGTTTGTCTTGGTGATATCAAGGTTGAGCGTGATCATGGGTGGGTGGGAATAAAAAGTAGGTCACTAGGTCAAAGTTTTGAAAAAATACTCTAGAGGGCAAATTTTTAGCCCAATCTTCATTGGTCAGAATCATTGTCTTGATAAAGTCAATATTCTAAATCTTTGAAAAATCTTATTCTGTAGAAACACTGCTCATGGTCCACTATCAGCATTGTTCAAATTTTGTCCCTAATGTCAATATTGGCCCTACCCATGGGCTACGCAGCAAAAATCTTAAATCTATAGTAATCAGGTGAGCGATTAAGGGCCATCTTGGCCCTCTTGTTGTTCAATGGACAAGCACCAAATCAGATGATGGTTGGTGCTGCACGCGGCTCCTGTTATCATCTGAATTTATTACCTTGGCAACAAATGTAGAATCGAATCTATACGTCAGAAGCAAAGAGAGCAAAACCCTCATCCGATGGCTCCAACACATCTGATCTGGGTCTACTCTGCTTGCAAATGTGTAAAAGTGCATTTATATGAAGAAAATGGTTAAATAATATGATAAATCTGATTGTATTGTCTGCCATAGCAAAATTTTTCACGCTTCATGGGTCATAACACAGTTTCGCATAATATCCGTGAAATTGTACTTTTTACATGAATATTCGTGCAGTAAATGGATAAACAACTACGAGTATTGGGGTCATTAAGATCATAGTACTTAGACATGAGACCGAAACAACTGTTATCTTGTGACTTTCCTGTTCTTACATCAGATTATGACTAAGTGTCCTTATGGTGTAAACAATTGGATGACGATTCATATCCTATTAAGAAATAACCTGTAGCAGTCTAAGCTAGTTGTGTTGTGTAAACCCTTTCCTCCATGAATATGCCTTTGTAAAAGTCGCCTGTTGAAACCATTGTGATAAATAGGAGCAAAATCTCTGTTTATCACAATGGTTTCAAACTACAAAATTCTAAAGATTTCCTTTTCTCAAGTTTAATACACCTTTTTTGGTTGGATCTAAAAATAGCCTATGAGGAAATGGGTTAACCCATAACCTGATAGAGATGCCTTTGCAAACAGAGTAGAGCCAGACCAGTTGTCTCCTGATTAGGGTCTGTTCTGTTTGCTCAGCCCTTTCCCTCATAAACGTGTTTTCATGCATTTGCAAACAGAGTAGACACAGGGTCTGCTCTGTTTGCTAATAGAATTTGAAAGATCTGTTCCATTTGTTTCTAAAATGGCTACAATGTTCCACTTTCCATATTTCATTGTAACTATTTTGTCCATAAATATTCAGTAGGTATTGAAATATAGACTAAATATAGAACAAGAAAAAGGTTACATGTACTCATAAATTTCTAGTTTCTGCCAAAGCCAAAAAGTCCTGTGGTCATATAATTTTATGTACCATTACAAAAATTCAGCAGATTGATATTCATGAGGCCATTATTTGTTAACCCTTTCCCTCATATAAACGTGTTTTCACGCATTTGCAAACAGAGTAGACCCAGATCAGACGGCTCCTAGAGGAGCCGTCTGATCAGGGTCTACTCTGTTTGCTTATAGAATTTGATAGATCTGTTTCTTTGCTTTCTAAAATGGCTACAATGTTCCATATTCCATATTTCTTTATAAAATGAATATTCAGTAGGTATTGAATTTAGGTTTAAATATAGAACAGGGAAAGAGGTAACACGAATATTGATCAGGTAAAAGATTAACAAATTGTCATTTATTTCAAATACAATCAGTTTCTCTAAAAAGATATGAGAGTGAAACAACTCATATGTGTTGCCTGCTTTAGCACAGTGTTACTGTGTCTCCATTGTCTTGTCTGTCACGCTTATCACACTTATGTCAGTGGGTGACGCATGTGTTTCTTCTAATACTCCTGTTTTGAATAATTGACATCTCATCTGAATACCAGCTGTTAACTCTTTCCCTGTTCTATGTTTATTCCATATTTTAATACCTACTGAATATTCATGGACAAAATATTTATGATGAAATATGGAAATAGGAACATTGAACTATTTTAGAAAGTAAAGAAACATATAAAGCAAATTCCATTAGCAAACGGAGCAGACCCTGATCAGATGGCTCCTATAGGAGCCATCTGATCTGTGTCCTCTCTGTGTGAAAAGGCGTTTATATGAAGGAAAGGGTTAATGGACATCTCATTTGAATATTAGCTGTTAACCCATTACCTCATAGGCTATTTTTAGATCCAACCTCTTTGAATAAATCTACTGAAAAGGAGAACTAACTAGAGAAAAGGAAAAGGTTAGAATTTTGTAGTTTGAAACCATTGTGATAAATAAGAGCATTTGCTCCTATAGGAGCAAATGCTCTATTTATCACAATGGTTTCAACAGGTGCTTTTGCAGGTATCAATATGAGGGAATAGGTTAACCCATTACCTCGTAGATACTGTTATAACTGCAGATGCAAATAAAATAGACCCAGATCAATTGACTCCTGTAGGAGCTATCTAATCAGTCTGCTCATATTATAGATTTGATTCTAGTTAATGCCTTGTTAAACATTCCCTTGTTCATGTCATTATAAAACTTCAGCCAATTAATATTCAGTCATTATTTCTCACATGAATATTCATCAGGTACATATTTTACCAGTAATTTTCTAGTATCTTTCTACAGGTTATATTTTACATTCCATATATTATTAACCCTTACAGTGTGGGAGACGAATCACTAATGTCATTTGCAAACAGTGTAGATCCAGATGAGAGGGCTCCTAGAGAAGATGTTACCTCCTGATGGTAAACAAAATAAGTGATAAACAAGACGACAAAAGTGTGACAAGACCAGCGTCAACTCAAAAAAGCATTTTGGTGATAGTGAACCTCAAAATTCAAGAGAAATCGATGAAATGGATAAACACTCATGAATCACAAAAGTGCAAATTTCTATTTACAGTCTTGTTTGTATAACTAACAGCATTTGTACTATTTGATGTGTGTCTACTTGTTTTTAACCCATCCCTGTATAAATATTTGAGAATTTGTAATTACTTGAATATTCATGGACTGTAATTACACATTAACAAGGAAATGGGTGGCTGTGACAGAAACTTCAGTATCCAGTCTATACTATTACATAAGCAAGCAGAGCAGACTTTGATCAGACAGCTCCTACATGAGCTGCCTGACCTGGGTCTACTCTGTTTGCAAATGTGCCAAAAGTAGTCTTTATGAGGGAAAGGGTAAAGCAGATTTTTGTTTCCTTTCAAATAAATTATCAATATCAGATACAGTAAAATCTCGATTATTCGAATTTTCTGTATTGACGAATTTAGACCCTATTAGGCAGGTGGCTGCTTAATGCATGGTGAAAGTCATGCAGAAAGCTCCTAGAGGAGCTTTCTGCATGACTTTCACCATGCATTAAGCTGCCACCTGTCTTAAAGATCAATAATAATACGTATTTTAGTGTTCGAATAATCGAGGTTTGACTGTAGTTGTGATTCTGATGAGACATTAGTGTTTACTGATAGGAATACCAATATGTATTCCAAGTTCCTCCGTACGGATTTAGACAAATTCTGCTTATTTTGTACTAAGAATTCAAATATTCCTTAGGAGCTGTATTATGGCCCAGAACATAACAACAAAAATAAACACTACCATCACAATATTTTCCCTATCTGTAGTGTGTTCTCAACTGTTTGAAGATTTCTGTCTACCATTACATTCAGCCCTTTACCTAATGATTATTCATGTAAGAAATAATGACACTATGAGTAGAAGTTGAATATGAATACAGGATTGTTTGTACTGTGGCAAATACTGTAGAATGATGCCTATTTCATGCCATAAGCAAACATGCATGTTGACTATCTACTGTCTGCAAAAATTGTCATCTGCTGCAAGTCACTTTTTCTTCTACATGTATATCTCTTCAAAAAAGGTGGGATCAGTTTGGATCCTAATGACATTCTCACCTGGATCCATATCGTTTGCATAGGCAACAAGCAACTAGAGTGCAGGGTCGAGTGTTCATGGGATATCAAATGTGTCATCTTCTTAAAGAAGTGATGGACAGATGAGGGATGAGTGGGATGAACAGATGAGGGAGGAGTGGGATGGACAGATGAGGGAGGAGTGGGATGAACAGATGAGGGAGGAGTGGGATGAACAGATGAGGGAGGAGTGGGATGGACAGATGAGGGAGGAGTGGGATGGACAGATGAGGGAGGAGTGGGATGGACAGATGAGGGAGGAGTGGGATGGACAGATGAGGGAGGAGTGGGATGAACAGATGAGGGAGGAGTTGGATGGACAGATGAGGGAGGAGTAATCCCTTTATGCCACCCAGCTAAAGCAGTTTAGATATGACAGCAGGATATTGATATAGCAACAAAGAATTTTATTCTTTTCACTTGTTTATTTCAACACAATATAATTATCATTAGTGTAAAATACTATAAAATACAAAAAAATATACATAGCATATTGGCAGTGATTCTATCAATGGTAAAGTAACAGGATTTTTAAATGGAAGTGAACAGAAAAAGTAAAGAGAACACTAACATGGATGATGAAATTGTAAATTTAACCAGCTGTAATAGTGTAGACCAAGATCAGGTTCCCATTTTTGATGTAGCAATTCAACACTTCTGCTGTAAAAGTGTTTTCTGCTTTAAAACTCCAATCTGTTGCAATTTTTCAATTAAGCTGTTAACCCATTCCCACTTAGGCTATTTTTAGACCTAACCTCTTTGAATGAATCTACCAAAAAGGAGAATTAACTAGAGAAAAGGAAAGTTTCAGAATTGTGTAGTTTTGAAACCACTGTGATAAATAGAGCATTTGCTCCTGTGGAGCAAATGCTCTATTTATCACAATGGTTTCACAAAGTGACTTTTACAGAAGCGCCAAAAGGCGTCAATATGCGGGAATGGGTTAAGACATTATTGACTAGATATGCACACAGCTTGGATACTGATGAGACTGTATCTCATCTTGACTGAGGCAGTTTGCAAATGTCCATCAGGCCGAGCTTAGCGAGAAAACGGTTAATCTTAAGTTTATCAAATGACCCTGTTACTTTTCTGCTGGAATGTTACAACCAACCTTGGCCTACAGCCATTGTAATGACTGCCAGTTTGTACCTATCTGGTTGTATATCCATTCTTCTATCTGTTACAATGAAAATATCGAAGGCTTAGTGCAAAACTTTTATGAATTAATTGTCTTCTTCAAATCGTCATGTTTTCTCTCTCTTTTTCTTGAAATCTGGATTCAAACTGTTTGCGAAGTCATCACGAGTTAGCCTCATAGATTGAAGTTACAACAGTTTTGCATTAAGCCCTTGATACGACATACTGATTCAAACACATCTGGATTTACAATATGTTTTGATGTATCAAACTAAATCTATTGTACATTGTATACTTGATGTAAAATACATGTTATACATGTTTTCTATTCTAAGACTGTCTAGTATCTAATAGCTCACCTCTAGCACGCCATACGTGGCATAACTCTGTTTTCATATTGCAAGTTTAAAAGCATTTTACCATTTACTTGATGAATAGTCATGCAAGACTTCGCCTATTATGAATATTAATTCCTGTATCTCAAATATGAATTAAGGAAATTATTTGCCATTGCAAAGAGGAGAGGATCAAATCTTTTACATATAGCAAACACAGCAGACCCTGATTTGACAGCTCCAACTAGAGCTATCTTATCTCGGTCAACTCTATTTACAACAGTATAAAAAAGGCTGGCTTATCAAGTAACTGGTTAAATGTCTTTGCACCAAGTATTTATATAATACACATGGTAAGTTGATTTATTAGTAGTTGTTAAAATGCAATAAGATACACTCTGATAACTTTTACACTTGACAATTCCAATTAACTTGATAAATGATTTAAAATGATCACGGTTAGTAACCGAATAATATATTAAGACTATAACATGCTAATTAACATGTTGTTTGCACAAGTTAAGAATAAAACGTGAAAATAAATATGAATTAATTTAAAACAACATTAAACACATATGAATTAATGAAGACAGACAAGACTATCACTTATTTGTATAAATTAATTAAAATTCAATACTGGTAACCCATTTAAGAAATTAAATTACAATCTATTATTAACCCTTTACCTCATGAATATGTATGCAAGAAATAATGACATCATGAATACTAATTAGGTAAATATCTATTATGGCACATGAACACAGGATCTTTGGCCATTGTAGAAACTAAAGAACCCAATCTATATTATTCCATAAGCAAACAGAGCAGATTCTGATCATACTGGTCCTACAGGAGCTGTCTGACCTGGGTCTACTGTTTGCAAATGTGTGATAAGGCGTATATATACATTGTATGAGGTAAAGGGTTAACATGGCCACTTCAAATGACTTTACACTACTCAAAGGTGTATATGTAAATGTAGGCAGTTGCTGATCTCATTCTCTCCTACTGACGCCTTATTGCGCCTCTGTAAAAGTCATTTTTGAAACCATTGTGATAAATAGAGCATTTGCTCCATAGGAGCAAATGCTCTATTTATCACAATAGTTTCAGAACTACCCAATTCTGAAATTCTCCTTTTCTATAGTTCATGCTCCTTTTCCTACCATTGCATACAGAAACAAACTGCTTAAAATATACATCTACAGTGATAAAAATTTGTTAGTGTTAGCCCTGTCTGAATATCGCAAAAATACAAATCATATTGTACTACTACTGTAAAACCTTGATAATCTGAACACTCATATATGTATCATTATTGATCTTTAAGCCAGGTGACAGCTTAATGCAGGATGAAAATCATGCAGAAAGCTCTTCTGAGTTTTCTGCATTAAATACCCTGCATTAAGCAGCCACCTGTCTAAAAAGTGCTTAATTCTTCTTTACTGTAAAAGACTACTTTGGATTAACAAGGTTTTACTGTGATGTAATGGGAACATGAAACTCTATAGAAAATGGCTTTGCATATGATGATGGGACGATACAATGAGATATCACAGCATTGGTTCTCCATTTTAAAACACATTTTGGGTATTATTGGTAACTAAACTAAAACCATTCCTATGATTGCACATAGTTGCATAGATAGCATATTTAACACAGTTGCAATTCATTCGTTCATTTTATATACTCTGCTTCAGTTTTCACATACAAACATGCATAACTTGTTTACTCTATTTATAAGGCACACTATGATAAAAGCACCTTCTGGAGTCTGATACCTTAAGGTTAAGATACTTTAAGTGGTGATAATTTCATATTCTGTATTTACATATACAACACTTTAACCCTTTACTCCATGAATATTAATGTAAGACATGACATCATGAATATTAATTAGCTTATCTTTTATGACATGTTTTGGCCATGGCAGAAACTGTAGAATAATATCTATATTATGTCATTAGCAGAGTAGACCCTTATCAGACTGCTCCTATAGGAGTCATCTGATCTGGATCTACTCTCTTTGCAAAGAAGTAGAAAGTGTGTATTTAAGGAGTAAAGGGTAAGCTAAACTTGAGTGTTAATACTTCTTTGGTACATGTGGTATCATAGCTAATTTACAGATATTCTAGCAGACTTCAAACTACCATACATTAAAACACCAAACTCTGGAAAATTCATTGCAGAGTGGCACTGGTATTATAAAAATATTAACATCAGCCCAGTTGTTTCATATCATGATTTGAAAGTGCAAGAAATTCCATCTAAATTGCAGTCAATATCCTGATGTACAGATACTTGTTTCCATATGACTTTTTCATCTTCTTTTATGCTATTATTTTCCCATGGATTCGTTTCAATAATAAAGACTTTCAAATACCGTAAGTGTCCAAAGTATTCAGATGGATAAACTGACAACTTAGAAAAATAGTCCTGAAGGAGCCATCTGATCAAGAATTCAAGATCTATGCTAATTTGCTTTAAGGTCTGTCTTAATTTCTTAAAGTTAAGAAAATGATGTCAAATTGACATATTCAGTTTAACAAATTGGCACAGAGGGGAGATAAGACATCCAAATACAGTAAAACCCCGCTAATACGACCACTTAATAAACAGTCACTGATGTCGTCTAAAGCAGGTGGTTGCTTAATGCAGGACGTAAGTTATGCAGAAAGCTCCTATAGGAGCTTTCTGCATAACTTTCGTCCTGCATTAAGCTACCACCTGCCTCTGCTACCCAGAATTATGCCAGTTTTTGGTGGTCGCATTAGCGGGGTTTTACTGTACTACGGGTGATTAGGGCAGGTTGGACTCTGGTGAGATGCCGAGTCATTCAGCTTCACATCTTTATCCAGAATGTATCTGATGGTTATAAGAAATATTTAACATGTTAATATTGAACGAGTTAAACGAGATCCACAAATTCATAGTAAGGCAACAAACTAACAAACTTTAAATATTTTCTAAATGAAACCGAGCTCTTGATAAGAGGCGTGGTGTTCTATCCAAATGTCTACCCTGTCTTGTTAATATGTTGGTACTCAATGAATTAGAATCACCTATAAAAGTCAGTTTTAATAAGTACCAACAAAAAAAGGTTTGGCAGAGAAATGTAGAAAAATGTTTAACCCTTTACTTCACACAAACGCATTTCCACACATTTGCAAATAGAATAGACCCAGATTAGATGGCTCCTGTAGGAGCTGTCTGATCTGGGTATGTTCTGTAGGTTTGCTAATGAAATTATAATAGATTTTGCTCTACAGTTTCTACCAATATAAAAAATCCATGTGTACACATGCCATTATAAATTTTTAGCTAATAAATATTCATGATGTCATTATTCTGACATGAATAATCAACATGGAAAGGGTTACAGATTTAGCCTTTTATCTGGAGCTCTTTGAAACATTTGTCATCTAATACTAAGATCTAACAATCACACAGGAATATTGCACTTGTAATATACACCAATAGGTCCACAGTAACATTGCTCAGTGATGAAACAAACACTTGGAGTCATTGGAATGTCTCTCTGGATTAGGCAAGTGGAATAACTCAAGGCATTGGTATTGGAAATAGGGAGATAATTATTGCCAAAGGTGTCTTCCTCCCTGTGATAGAAAATATATACATACATGTAATATTGCCAAATAAAAAATAGATTTTAAGTGTTTAACCCTTTCAAAGCTGGTTTTTGAAATGGACTACATGTATTCCAAAATATCATGAATATTCAGCGTTATTTTAAAAGAAAACTTCACCTGGATCAACACTTTGCAAAGTACATTAATGATTAGTGACTCATGTCCCGCACTGAAACGGTTAAAGCTTTCAGTCTAAAGTTTAACCCTTTACCTCATAGATATGCCTTTTAAGCCCAAATCAAATGCACTTCCCACATTAATAATATTCTGCTTTAAAGCAACAACCTGCTTTAAAAAATCCCTTCACAGCCATTAGTCAGACAGTTGTTGTTTGAAAGCTTCTGTTTTACTTTTATCCTTGCAAAACTTCTGCCAGAGCTTAAACATTGTACAGTGTTTGCTAACACTAACAAATTATACTGCTCAAGTGTTTACACTCTGCTCTGTTTGCTTATGAAATAATATACAGTAAAACCTCTCTATAACGGCCACTAGATTACATCAAGTATTTTGTGTTAAAAGCAGGTGTCTGCATAAAGCAAGGTAAAAGTAAAACAGAACGCTCCCATAGGAGCGTTCTGTTTTACTTTTACCTTGCTTTAAGCAGCCACCTGCCCTAAATACTAACTAATTAACATAACTTAGTGGCCGTTAGAGAGGTTGTACTGTAAATCTGATTCTACAGTTTGTGTCATCGTCAAAATTCCCTTACCTATAATGTAATTACATAATGTCATCTGAATAAATTCATGATGTCAATGTTTCTGACATGAATAGTCATGGGATAGTGACATTGACCTGAGTAATATCCAAAGTAAATCCAAGACAGATCTTCATATTAACTACCTCAAATATTAAAATACAATGATTATGTCTAAGGGTGTAAAAACTTATCTGTCAAAGAAAGGATCAATTCCTACCTGATCTCACAACCCCAAGGAACCTCTTGTATGGTTGGCAGGTCAGTACAGCCGTAGAAGCTTGGTCTGATTACCAGGTTGGGTCGAGGGTTCAGCTTAGGCAGGGGCAAACATCGAGGTCTTGTGGCAGATCCGAGATTGTACACCTCCAACTGGCGTGATATGGCACACTGACAGTCCCACAGCTCAGAGTCACCAATCTAATATCAAACAAAATAACTAATTCAAATAAAACTAAAAACATTTTTAATCTAACATTTTAACATTTGAGTCAACTGGCATATTTATCATTCTCACTTAACCACATGGGCATTGGAAACCAGTTTGATTTATCACCCTTGTGATAACAATATCTCAAAAAGATTGAAATTTTCAAAATGTGGAACATGCAAGAGATAGTTGATATAGCTCTTTACAGGCAGGTAGACGCTTAACCCTTTCCTTTATAAACTTTCATGCATCATTTGCCAATTATGAATATTCATCATTTTTATTCACTTACTGAAAATATAAACTGACATTTATTGCCATGACAAAATTGTAGAGCAGTGTCTACACTGTTTGCAAAGGCATCTTTATAAAGTAAAAGGCTAACAAAGTATATTAGTTCCTGACAATACAGACAGATCCTTTGTTGGGAGATTTCTGCATTACGCTTGTGTATCCCAGTGACTACATTCAGTCAACAGCTCTTAAAGATGACCAAATTAAGCTTTTTTGAAAGGTCACTTTAGCTAAGTGTCACTTACCTTACATATAGCCTGTATATGGAGTAAGAGGTAGTTCAAGGCAACGTTAGATAGACCACAGGTCTTCAAACACTGATGCACAACAGACACAGCTAGTGTGGATGGCTGAAATATCAGGACAACTACATAAACAACTGATAAACAAGAGTCGCGTGCAGTGCCAACGCTCATCTGATTTGGTGCTTGTCCAGCTAAATTTTTTAAAAGAATGAAAACGATAAAGGGCCATAACTCCAAAATTTTGAAATAAAGTTTTATGTTTTTTATGTAGAGGCCTTTCCCCCAATGAGATGTACTAACCTATGAAGATTGATGTTGATACCTCTGATATTTTGTCCATCTTGGGTCAAACTTAAAGGGAGGCACACAGGGCTCTTATTTCACTAAATTAGTCTTGAAATATGGTTCAAAGAATCAAGTTTGCTATATCACACATGGAAAGAGTCTATTTTCTTATCAGACCTATGCTTTATATTTTATCCCTTTACTCCATGAATACATACATGTAAGAAAATGCTGTATACATGCCATTTTAATTACCTTGATATTTACAATGGTATATGAAACATGAAATGTATAACTGTAGAATCAGATCTATATAATTCAATTTATATTAGCAAAATAGCAGGCCCTGATTAGATTGTTCCAGCAGGAGCCATTTTATCTGACTCTATTCTTTTGGTTTAAAAAGGTGTACATACAGAAACTAGGGTTATTTGAAATGCCCTACTAATAAACTACAGGATTAAAGCAAGAGCATCATGTTTTATATGAGATGTAAGTCATTCCATTAATGGATAATATGTTAATCAGTGCTGTGCCTAGGTTTGTTTGCAATTTACCAACAGACCTTTTTCCCCCCTGCCGACTCAAAAACATTTTTATTGCCAAATCTGTGAGAATATTTATTTTATTTTCATCTGCCAAAACAGGCAGAGTACAATTTTTTCAGAAAAAAATGAAATAATTTTCCTACCTTCCGACCCACTTCTAAAATCTAGGGTCGGTAAAGGGCAAACAAACAATTTTTTAATTGTGGCCTTAAGTTTTTACGTGGACACTTTTTACTGGTTTTGTAAGGGGGGGCTCATGTCCCCAAGACTCACCCCAGGGGCCCATGCAGGCACAATACTAGTCAATGATCAGTATGCAAAACTGGTTTTGATTAAGATAACTCTTACGACTTAGACTTTGCATTCTAGCTGTTTGACACTCTGACTGAAGTTTTGAAGAGAAACAAAAGAAAACAAATACCACTGACAATTGTAGCAGATGACAATACTGGCATGAAGAGAGTTGTTACAGTCTGAACTATAGCAAAGGTAATGTTTTCAACTTGAGCATGAACACCAAAAAGAAACAACAGCAGCTTAACTTAAACTTACCCTATATGCAGCACATACTGTGTAGTTGATGTACAATTCTGTTCTCTGCACCAAGAGGTTGAAAAATGTTTTATCAATGGCAGGATTGACAAGTTGTAGAAGCTCATATATTGTGTGTAGAAATATTAGAGAGTTGACACTTGGAAATAAATTCCAGTCCAGTTTGTCCAATATGACTTTCTCCATACGTTTGAGGTCTGTTGCTTTCCATATGCGTCGGTTCAGACTTGAAAGATCAGATGCACTTGGGCAATGCTGAAAAAATATGTAATTATCTGTTAACCTTGTACTTCATAGATACACTTTTTAACATATTTAGCAAACACAGCAGACCCAGATCAGATGGTATCTTTAGCAGTCCGATCAAGCTCTGCTGTTTGCTTATGAATTGATTAATATAGATCTGCTTAAATACAAATTCTGCCAAGACCAAAAATTAATATGCAAGAATAATAAATTCAGCTAGTTAATATTCATGATGCCATTTTTTCTTACATGAATAGTCGAATAGCAAATGGTTAAGTCACATCATTTTCATACAATCGTGTATAACAGGTATTACCATATACCTTGTCATCTTGTTTAGTAATTACCTCAGTTTCCTCATGCATTTTAGTTGACAGGAAGAAGGATGCAGCAGCTACACAGGACAAGTATCGGGATTTAACCTGCAATGATATAAATTACTTAACATGCATCTCTCAATTCTATCATAAGGAACATTTTGTACCCTAAGTATTGATCTGTACACCCAATCTTCCCACTCCAATGGTAGGAAAAGCTAAATAAGTCCATTTGGCACCATTCTGATAACCAGCAGATACTGAAGGCCTTGAGGAAACTGCTCCTTCAGAAGCAGTTTATCTGGGTCTGACAGCACTATTTGCCAAAGTTTGTCTGTTCGAATTATTAGGGTAATTAGGGTATCTATGTTAGTTCCTTACAAAGTACTGAGTAATATAATAATGTAATATCAGATATAATAATATTTTATTATGTTTGCCCGCAGCATTCTTAGGGTACCAAACTACCAATACACAAAATTTATCCTTTTCTTGAACAACAAAATAAACATTCTTTTATTCAATTTACACTTTGATTAAAGCCAGTTGCCAGTTACTAGTAAAAGTTAATAAAAGTGTGAATCATGGACAAACCATGTATAAGTGATTGCATCAGGCTGAAACATACCAGGTAAACTGATAACATTCATCATAATTTTGTAAGTGTAGCCACATCTATATAAGAGATGTGGTATCAAATCAGTTATTACTTGGTCAGGTAAAACAATAAAACACTTTCAAAGTTTGGCCACTGAATTAAATTGTTTGGGTCTACACTCTTTGCAAAGCCATATATAATGTTTTAGATAATATTCATAACTTACTTTAACTTTCGACAAGAATCTGTCCATGTAGCTCACTGCAGAAGCCAGAGTGTCGCTACCATAATTGTAAAACCGCTGCATTGATTTGATTGTTGAAACAGCAGAGTCCCGCTCTGCTATACCAACACAACCATCTGTGCTCAAAGCTGGCTGTAAATAGAAAATAAAGCAAGGTCTTAATTACTTCACAGTCCCAGTTCCTTGACCTCTTATGATAACTTTTAAATTTAGATCTTCAGAGATTTTATGTGAAATAATGTTTGATATTGCAGTCTGCAATCATTGTTGAACATTATATACTTGACACTTAGTGGCCAATAATGAATGCGCGAAATTTCCACTTGTCCTGTATGTGATTTGCCCTTCTTTGTTTTTGCAAGGTACCGTAAATGACATTCAAAGTTTATTCAGTCAAGTCTATATAGCAAAGCAATTATCATGTAACTTTGTTATCCTGAGAGATTTTAATGGGATTTATTCCTGGCGACTTTATCATAAGTAGTAACTAGTAAGTATGCCCTTTTATTAGTGATTTTTTTACCTGCGAGTCCCGAGTCCTGTACTCACAAAAATCTATGGGGATGCAGTTTCAAATCATGTGAGTCCCAATAATGCATTAAAATTTTGAACAAAATTTAATTTTGAAGTTTTATTAATATTTTAGTTAATCAATAGTTCAATACCCGGTTTTTCATCAGCTTTATTGCTATTAGTATGAAAAAGCCAGTTGTACAAGTACTTTTGACGGTAACAGGTCACTTCGGCCAATTTTCAACTCGGCCACAGTCCAATTCGGCCAAATTCCATCTCGTCCTAACCCATTTGGTCCAACTCGGCCAACTTTTATATTGACGGTTTTCATACATTCTTTTATTTTAGATA
Organism: Azorinus chamasolen; assembly: GCA_963576725.1. NCBI lineage: Eukaryota > Metazoa > Mollusca > Bivalvia > Cardiida > Solecurtidae > Azorinus > Azorinus chamasolen. The sequence continues at coordinate 622,823 of OY755242.1, read as the reverse complement.
AGATTCTAATACAGTAAAACCTCTCTATTACTATCACTGAAGTACGTTAACTATCTGATGTTCAATGCAGGCGAATGCTTATACCAAGCCTATTCAAGGTGAATGTGAAACAGAAAGCTGATTCACCTTCACCTTTCGTTAATTTAAGCTACCACCTGTCATTCATAAAACGAATTAGCCCTCTTTTTAGGGGTCGTAATAAAGAGGTTTTACTGTATTTTATGTCTTTGTTGAGAAGATACATACACCATAACATACAGAAACACAATTAAATGGAACAAGATACAAGGAACAAGGTATTAACTTCACTTATATATTTTATTACATGAATTAAATAACCTGTGAAATAATTACCTTCTGATGACAAATAATAGTACAGTGGAGAAAACGTTATTCTTTCCCAATAAACGCGCTTATGTTGAAACCATTTTGTCCACTGCAAACAATTTGGAGCCAGATCAGACGCCGGGTAACCCAAACTGTCACTCAGATGAAGATAATTTCCAGAATTTCTAAACATGGTCAATATCTTAATTTTATTGCATTGCGTTTGCGTTTCTTTTGCGTTTAAACGGGAAAGAATAACGTTTTTTCCACTGTAGAAGGCAATGTAAACCATGTCTTATTGCGATGCAAAATTATATGCATCTGATTCGAGTTTGGCCTAGACGGGCCAAATATTGTATATAATACTAATTAAAAATTCATTATTGCTACGTGTCATTTTTATGGAGCACATATATAGGGCATGCGAGCACAAATATGAAAAGTGGAAAAGTAACTCAGTAACTCAGAGTAATTCACACGCTTATATACAATCATTTGTATCAATCAAATTGCTATTCTTTTGATCTTATGCGCCAATTTCTGAAAACAGAATAGACCCATACCACTACCAGATGGCTACTATATGAGCTATTGGATCAGGTTCTGTCCTGCTTGTTTATTGAATAAAATAAGTATAAATCTGAAGTCTCTAGTAAACCATGTTAAGGGCTAACGATTTTTTGGCCGAGCTGGGTCGATTGAATCTGGCCGATTAGGACTAGTTGGACCAGGCCGACTTTTAAATTGGCCGAGTTGACCCGCATTCCTTTTGACTGGGTGCTTTAATGTTATTTTCAGAATATTTGGACTCGCTCTTTCAATCATATAATGACCTGGATTCTCCACCAGTGATTAAAATGCTTTAAATGCTCACATGTATGCCATACTGATTTTGCAGATCAACAGATTACCAAAAAGCGAAGTAGTAACCTACTTTAGACTTATAATTATACACTTCCCAGGCCTATAAAAAATATGTTGAATGAAAATCACTTTTAAAAATTCTCAACCAAACCCTAATTGCTGCTAGAAATGTGAATTAGAATAGATTCCTCAAGGCATTATGTACAGCAAGATATGGTTTGCCGAAGAAATTTCAAAAATATTTTAATTACATCGTCTAAATCATGCGTTACTGATCTACAGATTCTTGTATAACTTACCAAAGTTAGTCTGTATAACTGTTCTTCTTCCTTTGATGATAACTTCTGAAGTCGTTCAAGCATTTCTTGCACCTGTTATAGAAATACAAATATAGAAATTCTATTGTCAGAATAACTTTCATACTTTCGTTTTTCTTAGGGGATTAATTTTTTAATTCTAGAAGTTCTAATGACCTTACCAGGCCAAGAGTTTTGAAATAGTTGAATAGACGCCATATTTGACCTAAAAAACTTCCGCTACAGAGCTGGTACAAAAGGCAAAAATAGTAATATTTAACGTCAATAAACAATGCCCATTTTAACAAATATTGCATTTTACAAAACAAAATAATAAGTGTAAACAATGCATACCTTTGAAGACAACCCGTTGGTTGGAATTTCCAACATTGTTGATCCCTTTGTTGAACTTCGGGTCACTTTATCTTCATTGCAACCATTGCTAGAATTTCCGTCTGAATTTTCACTCCATTCTTGCTCCCCTGCCAATTCAAACTCTACCATAGTATAGAACGGATACTAAGGTTGTGCAAATGTGTAAAACTTTTAATTTTACACGGTCGCTAACAACAATTTTCAAAAATAATTTTTGGACTTCCTTTGTTTACAGACGACAGCTGTCAAACACAGATGATCGCTGAGGTCGTTCGAATATTGGCGGACGACGGTTAATGTAACAAACTATTTCATTGGTTAACATTACAGAAAATTGGTGATGGTCCATTCCTATTGGATGGTGAATGTAATTAGCATATAGCTAAAATTAGCTTGTAAATAGGTGTAAACAAACGGTAATTATATCGCAAAATATTAATGAAAATCCTCTTTTACTGAAGCTACATAATCTCTTTTCGTTCAATAATTGATCAAAGTTTATGTATCTCGAATAAATAGCTGACAGTATTGAATAAAACCAGCATTTTTCTGTTTGACAGATCAATCATCCGTAACAGCCAAACTACTTTTTATGAAGCCGCTTCTAATTGATATGCAAAAATAGTCCTGTAACATTAATAGACAATATGCACAAAATCTTGATTGTCACCAGGGTCCTGATCATTTTTTAAAATACTGAATAAGGTAATTATATGAATTTTTATGCCTTTAATTAACTTCTTGCCATTAATATACTCGCGGAAGTGAGATAATCTGCGTATGGATACAGTGCCAGTAAATAGACAGATATTGTGGAAACCATTTTGGGAATCCTTGGGAACCTTTTTCTTTTTCTTCCTTTTCTCATTTTCCTCAGGAAAAATGGAAGAAATGGGCCAGTAAATGTAGACAAACGAAGGGTAAGGACCAGAGGAACTCTTTGGTTCAAGCTAACCGCTTGATTTCGCCCAGGTAAGACTAATTTTCCTACAATTTACAACAGCTTTTATTGCTGACCTAGATACTATTGGATAATTTGTCAAAAAACTATTTAACTTACTGGCTTGATTGTTTAAAATTTCAATAAATCAAATATTGAGTTTAACTAATTCTTATTGTTTAACTTTAGTTATTTAAATTGTGAGATTAATCCATGATATCACGTTCTATTCATGAATATTCATAAAGTCGAGGCTGTAGGCCTAAGGCAAAAAGATGACAGAATCTTCTAGAAGAAAATGTAGAAAATTGTAACCTTGACAACAGTATATTTGATTTCGTTTCGTTCCACTATTAGTTGTGGTGCTGTATTGCATCAGATTAGTTTTTACAGTATGATACAGTGTAGATATACCAAAATCTATATATATATGATAACTAATTATAGTGCTTACCTAATGGGTTTCATAATGTCAGTTAGCAATGTCATCAGATTTGTAGTATAACTGTACATGTATATGTAATGTAGAAACAATTTTGTATGAATGCTTTCAACTGAACAGTGACGACACAATAGACAATGAATTAATACAATATAATTATAACTTGTTGCTTGGAAAATGATGTACACTGGAAGGTTAGGTTTTACACTCCACATCAAATCATAATTCTTGAAATTTAATTGATGTACATCAACAATTTGGTGACAATTGACAGTTTGGTCCGTCAAAACAGCCCACTTCTAAAATGCCCCATATACCCAAACCATCCATTTCCATAATGGTCCATTCCAATTAAAGCAGCCCAATTTAGTTATAAATGATGTACAGTAAAACCTCTCTATAATGGCTACTACATATTGTAAATTGTGTTAATTAGTTTGTATTTAGTGACAGGTGGCTGCTTAAAGCAAGGTGAAAGTAAAACAGAACGCTCCAAATAGGAGCTTTCTGTTTTACTTTCACCTTGCTTTAAGCAGCCACCTGCCTTCAACACAAAATACTTGATATAATTTAGTGGTCTTTGTAGAGTGGTATGAATAAAACGCACCCCTTTTCCAGTCTTCATGATTGTGGATAATTATAAGGTGCCCATTTAAAATGATTTAAAGATATATATTTGTATTTCGAAATGAATTCCAAACAAATCAAAGTGATAATAACCTGCATTTTTTACTAATTACAAATCAAACAATACTATCAGAAATATTAATTTTGATGTGGGCTGCTTTGACTTGCATTTAACAATTTGTAGGTAAAAAAACAGATCTAGTTCTTCCAGAGATGATCGTAGTGACCGGGTACTAACAGAATTGGGTTTGGCAGAGAAATATAGCAAACATTTTACCCAGATTTAACAATGTTATAGGCCTCATATCTAGATCTCTTTTAACCTGTCCTTTTATTTTACAGGTACATATTTAGCAACAGGGGGTAAAAACCATGAAACTTCACAATGGTTTGGATGCACAGCATCTGCTGAAGATGCTGGGGGCAGCCCTTCTTAAGGAACAGGAACAGTGGAAACCAGTCCACTACAAGTCCCAAACAGGGTCTACAGTAAGTTAGTTATGGGTTTTTTCTCTGTAAATACATAAAGCCAAAGCTGTCTCAGAAATAATTCTAGTTCTTTGGGTTTAAGACAAATGTAGCTTAAGCTTGATAAAGGTTACTTAAATACAGAAAGCTCCTGGAGGGACTTTCAGTATTACTTTTTACCTGCATTTTGCATCGACTCCAATGCTTATTCATTATATAGTCATTGTCAATATAGCCAGTTCTACTGAAGTAATTATCAATGACTGACATTCAAAGGTATTGTTGTGAAAGTATGACTAGTGGCAAAAAGAAATAGAAGTATATGTGTGAAACAGCTCCACTCGAAACTCCAACATGGTGATGTGAAGAGACAATAATCATTTGCAATTAAGACTAGTAATTTACAAGTAGCTGTATAAGCATTTTGCTATTTTTCACATGTACTTGCATAATGTTTGAAATGTTTACCCTTAGCTGGGCCTTTATTCCATTGATAATCTTTGCAAACAGAATAGACCCTAATCAGATTGCTCTTTTAGGAACTGTCTTCTCAATATCTGCTCTGTTAGCGTATGATATGATATAGATATAATTTTAAAGTTTCTGCTATGGCCAGACATTCCAATGTTCATATTGCCATTATCATGATTATGTCTTAATGAATAGTAATGTGGTAAATAGCTGCTTTTAATCATATTGTTCATTGTCTTATTTCTGTGCTTGTGATTTTAGGAGGTTGGAGGTATACACAGAGACGAGGCTGTGGCCTGGCTTATATCTATGAATGGTCGATTTCGTTTCACGCCAGAGACTGTGGCCCTCTCTATCTCCATGACAGACCGGTTCCTGTGTGCAGTAAAGGTAAGACATTATATCTGTTATGCTTGTAATTTGCTAAATTGTATTGTCTAAATCAAAGCTCCATAGGTGTGACTAAAGATTAGAGTGATCTAAAAAAGATAATTCTACTGAATAATTTCAATAGTTTGATTGAGAAATAAGGACATTTGCATCTGGAATACATCGGCTTTTTTGTCTTGAGCTCTGTCTGGTGCTAATATCAGATACTTTGATCAATCTTTTCCCTGTTGCATATTCATGTAAGATATCATGATGTCATGAATGTTAATTAGGGTATTGTTTATAATGGCACATGAATACAGGATATTTTGACTCGGACAGAAACTATATAATCATATCTATATTATACCATAAGCAAACAGAGCAGACCCTGATCAGACAGCTCCTATACATGCTAATGGAAGTTGATAAATCTGTTTCTTTAGTTTCTAAAATGGCTACAATGGAAGATAGATATGTTTCTGTAACTTCTAAAATGGCTCCATCTTCAATATTTCGTTGTAGCTATTTTGACCATGAATATTCAGTAGGTATTGAACTTTGGTCTAAACATAGAACAGGGTAAGGGTTATCTTTCTGCTTACTCAGTCTGTTGGGTACATATTGCTGGTACATATTGCTGTTATCTAAGGTCATTGATCCTTATTCACTTGAGGCCATTGACCTAAATGAGATACAAATGAACCATGAGTGAAGTTGGCAGTCTAGAAGAGCTGGCAGGTTAATTCAAGGGTTCAGATTGACCTTGATTTTGCTAGCAGATTGATTAAATGAAGAAGTAATGAAAATTACTCAAGAATACAGTGTTTGAAATTAACTTTGAAAGCACTTGCCACCTGATCTGAAAGTTGGTGGCAAAATAGGCAAATAGAAAGCAACATGGACATTTTCAACAAGCAAGAAAAACAAACGGTGGTCTAATAATTCTTGAAATATTCTTCTGATTCTTTTTTGTAAGTTTCTTCATTTCAGATCCCAAAAAATGTTTACCGTTGTGACATTTTCTACCATCATCTGTGATTGTTGAGACTGTCACAAGGTAACAAAATATTGGATCTGAAATGAAGAAACCAACCCAAAAGAATTAACTCTTCGATCCTGATGAACCTATTTAGAGATATTCTTCTGATTGTTTTGATTCCAACCCAATTATTTCTGGTGGCAAGATTTTGCCACTGACTTTCAGATCAGGTGGCAAGTTGGACATTTCTGGTCGCAAACTGCCACTTGCCACTGTTAATTTCAATCCCTGGAATATCTAAGACTTATTAATTAAAGAAAACAGATGAATAAATTAATTAAGAATTCATCTATTGCTCAATCAGAACCTTCTGCAAATTTGCCTGGAAGGGACAATTCTTAAGAATGTTTACAGCATAGGGTTTGATGGAGAAAAGACTGTTTTACAAAGATTGAAATACTTTTATGGAACATGAAATTTGTCCCTATATCTAGGGCTCTGGAATTACATACGACGTACATATGTATAATACAATATTTTCAGGTGCGCCCGAAGTACATCCAGTGTGTTGCAATTAGCTGTCTCTACATTGCAGCCAAAACCTTGGAAGAAGATGAGGTAAGGAAAACACCAGCTATTTGGCTTGTTGCTATAATGGGATCCATTGTCAACAGTTAGCTCATTATGTGTACCTGAATATTGATTCATATATTTTGATGGGTTTAAAAGATATATTGAGATTTAAAAGATGTATAGTGAACATTTAAACCTTTTCATATATTAACACAGGGGTTTTTAGCCATGGCAGAAACCATAGAATCATATCTATATTATTGAAATGTTCCATCAGCAAACACAGCAGATCCTGATCAGACAGCTCCTACAGTAAAGTGCCTTTACACTATTGTAAACAAGAATCGCTCCTGATCAGACAGCTCCTCAAGGAGCCGTTTTTATCAGGGTCTGCTCTGTTTGCTTATGAATACATCTGACTAGAGTTTACACATGTCATTATAAGAATTCAGGGTCCATGCTTATAAAGCTTTTAGTTGAGTCTGAGATCGTTCTCAAGCTTTTGATTGGTCAGAATTGAGCTTTTGGCTCAAATCTGACCAATCAAAAGCTTGAGAACTCAAATCTGACCAATCAAAAGCCTGAGAACAAAACATGAATATTCCAAAGGGAGGTGTTTAAATATTATGTTTTTTATATTTTCAGGTCATACCCAGTACAGTGGATCTTGTGAAGATGAGTCAGTGTGGCTGTTCAGTATCAGACATCCTGCGAATGGAGGTTATCATTCTAGACAAGCTGAAATGGACAGTGAAGAACATCACCCAGATTGACCTTCTGCACATTGTAAGTACACCACAGTTCCAAATGTCAGTGATTTTTTCCCTTTTGATAATTCTGATTTGCTAAATTGAAACTGTTGCTTTCAGATATTCCAGAATCTGGTGTCATTCTATAATAGTTCTAAAAATAAATTTGCTCCTTGTAACCCTTTCCCCCTTATAAACCCCTTTTTACGCATTTGCAAACAGAGTAGACCTAGATCAGGAGCCATCTGATCAGGGTGTGCTCTGTAAAGTTTACTTTTGACATGATATAGATCTGATTCTACAGTTTTTGTCTAAGCATGAAATTTCCTTGAAAAGTTAACATTATAAAAATTTGATAATAAATATTCATGATGTCCTTATTTCTTACATGAATATTGAACAGGGAAATACCCTTTGTCAGAATGTGAAACCGTTCAGGTCCTAATGAGAGGCGTAGTTACACTGCCTCCATAGAGTTACTCAGTGCCTCAGCTCTTCATCTTAATCCAAAATGTTTTCTGAGATCTAAACAGGATCTTATTCATTACCTTTATGTAGTCTTTACTCTTTCCCTCATGAATAATTAGATGCATTTTACATTGGCATTGTAAACAAGAGTGTATTTTACCATGGCATAAATGTATTGTTGTATTCCTTAAGCAAACAGATTGGACCCTGATTGGATGGCTCCAAGAGGAAAACAAGCAAAGTTGACAAAAGCATTAAACCTTACTATGTGGGACACAAGTCACTAATGTCCTTTGCAAACAGTGTAGGCAAACATGAGAGGGCTCTTAGAGGAGCCCTCTCATCAGGGTCTGCACTGTTTGTCATGTTACAGTTTTCTTTAGAAAAATCCCTAAATATTCACCATAAGCTTGACCTGTTTGAATTTTGGAATAGTCCATTTGAAAATTCAGGGTTGTAAGGGTTAAAATGGTTTATCTATAGAGTAAATTGTTCAATTTCGTCTCTTGTTTTTTGCAGATTCACTCCCTACTAATGTGTTGCTACCCCCAGTTGCTAGAGGGCGTAACCAACATGACACCATCGAGACATCTCTCTCTATTAACAAGGAACGTTTTCCATTGCGTCAGCAACCACAAGATGGTCAAGTTTCGGCCAATCACTATGACCTTGTCTATTATCAGCCTTGAACTTGAGAAAATCACCCCAGCCTGGCTGCAGATCATCAGCACAGTGCAGAAAATGGCCAGCGTGAGTTCACATTATTGTAGCATTGAACAACTCCGGTAGAAACTGTCTATTCAGTGTAGGCTCTCTGTACTGATGCAATGGGGCACAGAGGGTTCAGATAGGATGAGTAAATAAAACAGTTTCAAGAGTAACTTCTTTATTTCTCCATCAAACCCTATGCTGTGACCACTGTTTGGAATCGTCTCAAAGAGACAGTGGTCACAATATAGAGATTGGTGGAGAAAGGACAGTGGTCACAATATAGAGATTGGTGGAGAAAGGACTGGTCACAATATAGAGATTGGTGGAGAAAGGACGATTTTGTATTTGAGTATGCACCTTTATAATTATGTTGCTCTGGGTGTAGGTCTGATTCTATCATTTTCTTTGTTCAGTTGACATTATGATTTTTCAGGTATTTAAGAATTTAAAAAATCTTCATAAATTAATTTCTTACATGAATGTTCATGAGGTAATGGTTTAATGTTGTTTTTGTTTTTTTACTGTTAGAGATTTGATAATAAGATAGATAATATCACATATAAGATAGATAATATCACATATAAGATAGATAATATCACATACATATAAGATAAATAATATCACATATAAGATAGATAATATCACATACATATAAGATAAATAATATCAGATATAAGATAGATAATAATCACATATATGAGATAGATAATAATCACATATATGAGATAGATAATTAGTGATATTTTTTTTAGTGATATTTTTTTGTTGCAGGTTGAGACTGATTCGCTGATCCATTGTCGTGAGATTGCCTCCCAACTTTTCCGCGTAAAGAAAGTATTTCCAACCGTTTACCAGAACAAGAAACGAGGGTCTGCCTCTCTCTCCAAATCCTTTAAACGCAAAGCTGAACTGGTAGATCTTGAGGATGATGTCTACGATGGTATAAAGCGCCTCTATAACGAAGAACCATCTGGGCTTGTAATGTCATGTGGAACAGAAGTCGGTTTGGACGCGGAAACATCAAAAGCGTCCTACACACAGGTTCAACCTGTTAGTGCCAATTAGGTTATATAGTCTGTATCATGGAAAAATGCATTTTTGACTATTGCATGGGGTGTAGATTCCATTCAGCAACTGCATTGAAGAGCAGTTTCCTGGCTAGGTCTACACTGTTGTGCAATTTTTAAAATGCTTTTTTTTTATCCATGGTACAGCTTATGATCATCATCCTTGTATAGAATACAAATCATCTGTCGTTTTTCACATCGAGTGTAAGATTGTTTGTGTTAAGATCCTTTATTCCTGTGACTTGGGATCTTTTACCTTACACCATGGGCAGCAAGGAAAGAGTGTTATTGTTGTATATCAAGTGGCTTAGTGCAATACTATTGTTACAATTAAAACTGAGCTGCAGAGTAACTGGTGCAGTCTTATCAGGATCTAAACTCTTTTACACTTTAATGAGCAAAGAAGTGAAAAAACTGCTGTATATCAATTATTTTAAATGTTATGCCTTTGCCTGATTCAGATGGCTTTGATTCATGTACAAACAGAATAGACCTAGATCAGACATCTCCTGTACTGGCTGCAGGAGCCATCTGATCAGACTGCTTTGATTGTTTCTGGAAGTACTAGTATATATAGATGTGATTCTGCAGTTTCTGTTGCACACATGTCAATATAAAAATACTTATAATGAATATTTCATGACATCATTATTTCTTGCATGAATATTTATCGGGTAACATGTTTACCCTGAATGTGTTGGATACCGAGTATATAAGACCTTTGCAAACAGAGGAGGCTTTTGATTGGTCAGATTTGAGTTCTCAAGCTTTTTGATTGGTCAGATTTGAGCCAAAGGCTCAAATCTGACCAATCAAATGCTTGAGAACGTTCTCCGACTCAAATAAAAGTTTTATAAGCTTGGACCCAGGATCTGCTTTGTTTGTCATTATAATCATTTTCTTCAGTGATAAATTTTGATGCCACTTTTAATTTGATTAATATTCAGAAAAAAGAGGTCAAATTTAATGATTCAGCAGGTAACTGTTAAAGAATGGTGTTACAGCAGTTTTGCACTGAGCCCTTGGTATGGTCATTATGTGAGAGATTTGATGTACAGAAGTGAGTGTACAGTGTAAATACCCCAGATGCAAGGAGATGCAAAATTTTCAACAGAACAAGCTTTAGTTATTGTTGATTATTGTTTTTAACAAATATAAATTTACTGTAGTATTTTTTAATATTCATTTAGAATGGTTACTTTTCTTTTTCATAATGGATTTTTATGTTAGGAAGGTGGCAGTTTATCTGTGATAGGTTTAATTGTCTGACAATAAAAGTCGGAGATATTCTTTTCAAAGAATTTTTTTGTTCAGTGGTATGAATGTATGCAGCTTATTATACTACAAGAGAAAAATGGACATTGTGCACAGTAAATATCTAGATCATTCACAGCTTATGGTCAGGGTATGTACTGTTTGCAAGACCACAAGAGTACCCAGTAGAGTAAGACCTCTCAACTTTGGTCACTATTCTGGACATTTAAGACAGATGACAGCTGAATGCAGGATGACAGTTATGCAGAAAGCTTCCACAGAAGCTCTCTTCATTACTTCCATTCTACTTTAATCAGGCACCTGTTTTAACCAATTACCTGACAGAGACGCGTTTTAACACCTTTGCAAGCAGAGTGTCCAAATCAGACGGCTCCTGCGGGAGACTACAGATCAGGGCCTGCTGTAATTGCTTATGAAATAATAGAGATATGATGCTACAGTTTCTGCCATGGTCAAATATTCCTTAGTCCAGAATGCCTGTATAATACTTCAGCGAAGTGATATTGAAACAAATCATTACTTGCACAAATATTCATGAAGTAAAGAGTTAAAACGCCTATAATTGTTCATTCAGTGGGTTTGTTGAGAGGCTCTACTGTGTATGTTTTTATCTAGTGACATGGCTCATATATCTACCACTCTGTAGTGTTCCTGTGTTGAGTATAAGTTATTTATGGTTATGGATGAAATGAAGTCGTTCACATCCTGTTTCTCTCATTATATGTGAGGCATTCCGAGGTGGTAATGATGGAAAAGTAACCATTTTGAAATGTGTCCTTCAATGTTAGTATTTTGTTTTTAATAGCAGGCTCTTTGTTTTTAACTTTAATTTTACTACAGAAGAAAACTTTGGAATTGTAGGGTTGATGAATATTAAGTTTTATGCAAATTGGCACTAGGAAAAATAGATATATATAGTGTATAGAAGTATGTTTATTATTGTTCCTTCATTAAGCCTCATTTCAAAACACAACGGAGATAAAGAGATACAAAAAAATGTTAAAATAATGCCGCCATTTTGTGTATGTATATGAATATTTATCAAAATGGGATCTAGCTACTATTATCAATGGGTGTAAGAAGTATGATGATATTATGATCTCCACAATATAAAACTAAATTCCATTGTGAGTTGTAATGGATCTCACAAAAAAATTCATAAAACATTAAAAAATCATCCAAAAAATTTCAAAACATTTGTAAAAACTTTTGTATAAAATATGTATGTGCCATTTATTCATTTTACATGTTTTCATTTCATCCTTTTTCATATGAATGTATCTAAAGAGCTGTAGGTAAGAACGATCTGTTAACCCATTCCCTCATATCGACACCTGAAAAAGTCTTTTTTGAAACCAATGTGATAAATAGAGCAGTTGCTCCTATGGAACAAATGCTCTCTTTATCACAATGGTTTAAAAACTACACAATTCTAAAAGTTTCCCTTTCTCTGTTATTTGTTCCCTTTCTGTAGATTTATTCAAATAGCCTATTAGGGAATGGGTTAAACTCTTTGTTTCTCCATCAACCCTTACCCTGCTGCTAGTCATTACAATCCCCTCTGAGAGGTGAGTCTATTCATTACAATCCCCTCTGAGAGGTGAGTCTAATGAGCAGAAACAAGATATGGTTTGGCAGAGAAACATTTTTTTTTAAAACAAGAGAAAGATTCTATTTTGATTTCCAATACACTCCACTTATCTTCAGGTCTGGATCAAAACTATATATAACATGTCTGTGCTTATTGCTTTAATTGGTGCTTTGATCCAGATGAAAGACCTAGTTCACTGACTTGTACTTTAAAAAAAATATTAACAGACTAATAATGGTTTTACTGATTTGACTGATCTGAACCTAAACTATAGATTTAGAATTGCTTTATTAGAAATATGCAGGGGCTTTTGTCCTCTATATAAGAATTTGAAAGTGTCAGAAACATTCAGACAGAAAAAGGATTTACCATAAACCACAGAGTATCATTTCATTATTGTTATTTTGCTTTCATATTTTTCAAACGTTATTGCAAACAGTGGTGTTTAAAGTGTTTTAGTGAAAGTGTGGAAAACAAAACTCTCTCAGAGCTGTAGGGAAGATGCATGCTGATCTGTCAAAATGTCTTATTTCTCAGATCTGTCAAAATGTCTTATTTCTGAGCAAAACTCTCTCTGGCTGCTACTCGTTAAAATTGCTTCTTGGAGGCATTTCTAATGAGTACCTGCAGTATAGGGTTTGGTGGAGAAACATTGACCTAAATTTCCCAAAATCTAAAACCTATTTTTAAACATACAAGGTTTTGAATCTATTTAGTACACAGGAGTAGTTGGGTAATGTTTAGCTTTGGTGTTATAAATGTAATTCTTGGTGGACCATTACTAAACAAGTTATTTTTTAAGCTGTAATAAAGGCTATTCATATTTACACTCCAGCTTTGCTTGATGCGCTATGCTTGGCATGTAACACAAATGGGAAGTGTTCGTGCAAAACTGTTGTAACTCTTGCTTTTACCATGTATGAGTTAGTGTATATTTGTTGCAGGCTTCATTTCTCAGAGTAGGTACTTTGCTTCCATATTATCGGGTTATCAAGCATTTTTATCCTGGTGAGATGGTCAGTTACAGATGGTCTCGTCTTAACACTTTGAATGCTTGAAAGGAATACCTTGCAAACGGTGTAAACCAAGATGAGAGGGCTCCTAGAGGAACCCTCTGTTCAACATGTGCATTGTTTGTTATTTGAAATAATGTTGCAAATTTAAGCCTCTCATACTGTCAAAAACTGAATCGACAATTAATCCAAACTGTTTGCAATGTTTAGCAACAATTTCACCTTGGAATGTTGAACAAGTGCAACACCTAACTCAAGCACACACTATATTGACACTAAATGTTCAGACACCCAGTCTACCCTCTCCACCTGTTTGAAAAGCTGAATAATTCAGTTTGGCACCATTTTTATAACTTTAACCCTTTCCCTCTTACTAAATTAAACAATGTAAACCCAGATCAGAGAGTATACTTTTTTGGTATGATGAGAGTGTTCTTATTTTGGTTTGATTTTCTACACATGCAAAGCTTTGTTTTGTTTTGTTTTAATAGTATATTTCAAACTAGTAAGCTTAACTTATAGGATATGTTGTTATCGTTGTATATTTTGTAAAGAATTTTATTATACTTGTTTGTTTTTTGTGTGTGAAACATATTCGTTCTGCCTTGTAAATCTTTTCAATGCAAACTGCTGTAAAATTGCTTAGATGGAGAGTTTGCTTGTACATGTATAAAGATTTGAGCTGAAATATCCAAAGGAGGGCAAAGTTACTCTGTATTTTTCTACGAAGGATGAGAATACTGTACATAGGTAAACTTGGGATCATGATTCTTTTTGTCGTTGCCAAGGTACTTACATTATGTGTGATGCAATACCTCAATACAGTCCGAGAAGATTTGGTGTATATGAGAATTATTGGCTGGTTCAAGTTGAAGTGAGAGATAATGGAATGGTTTTTAAAAATCAGCATTACTGACTTATTCCCAGTGCTATGTTGACACAGACTGGTCTTAGTAATTTACACACTAAGCTATTAAATGGAAACCAGTCTAAGATTGTAGGCAGCAGTGTATATGTATCCTGTGTGATGTAGAAGTATTCGTATTCATACTGGTAAACTTGACTGTGCAGCTGTTAAAGAGTTAAATGAATCTTAATGCTACAAGATGTAAAACTGTCCCGGGACTGTAGATCAGATGAATATTGATCTAGTAAAATCTTGAGTTAGGTCAAACACTGTCTTGTTTCTGCTCATTTGAATCGATTTTCTGAGGCGATTGAATGAGTAGCAACCAGATGAGGTTTAGTGGAGAAATATAAAAACAATTTTACTTATATTTCCTATAAAATACACTCCATATGTATTTGAAAGCCGAAATCTCCCATTGCTATGGAAATGTATAGCTGATTAAGTCAGTTTGGCACTATTTTGATAACTTTGAATTAGATTGGCATGGCAAATGGAGTAGACTCTGATCAGACTGCACCTTCTGGAACGGTTTGGTCTGGGTTGGCACTATTTACCTAAATTTGTGTTCCAAATAATTAGACTAGTTTAGTGGAAGACTTACTTTTGTAAATGGAAATGTAGAAGTTTAATTACACAAGATGTGCTAAGGAATGGTGTTTTTATGAACCGATATTACTCAAATGTATTACGCAATTTTATTATCCTTGAACAATGCTAGTTTGATGGCCAGTTAAAATTACAGATATCACCACATTTGGTGAACTTTTTAAAGAAGACTTGTTGAAGTATGGCTGTTATAGACTTTGAACAATGCCATATACATGTGTTGATGTTTTATCGTGAAGGAGATCTTGTTTGGAAGCTGTTTGCGGAAAATAACATGCTTTCTGAGATAAAAACAAATATATATTGAAATGTACTATGATATTAGTATTTTATAAAATACTATCTATGAGAATTATTATGAAATTTCAACTTATGAATATTGATGAAGTTATGAATTCTTTCATACATATTCATGGGTTAAAGGGTTAAAACTTGTATCTAAATTTAAGAAGTAATAGAACCAAAGAACTTGATTCTGGTCATATGGCAGGTCACTTGGCATATAATCAAGATCCCTGTTATTTGTACATGTTGATCACATCATCAACACACACATGGTTAAAATGTGCTAGCTGGTTTAGTTCAACTGTAGGTACACTTCAAATGATATGATTTCCTTTCTTTCTCTCGTTTTCATGTTTATGTGTTTAATTGTCTCACTTTTGTGATATGTGATTAACTCTTATAGTCTCTTTAGTTCTGATTTAGTTCGGAGAAATTTAGTATTTATTGAAAATCAGGAGTTTGTGTTAAGTCATATTGGACAATCTTAGATCAGGGGTATAGGTCAATTAAAAAATTAAGACATTTTTTCCTTATTTCTCCACCAAACCGTGTTTTGACCTCTCTATATAATCATCTCTTGGAGGTGATTCTAACGAGTGGTCACAACATAAGGGTTTGGTTGAGAAACCAAGAGATGATTCTAAAGAATGGTCACAACATATGGTTTGGTAGAGACAACATAGTGTTTGGTAGAGAAAAATATGATTTCAGTATTTGGAATACCCCTCGGTATCTATGGCTTTACTAGGTGATGTGTAATTCTTACTGTGTACAGGAACTTAATACTGTTTTTGAATAGAACTTTATAGCCAAGGTAAGATAAAAGATATATTACTACTCTCATTATCCGAATGTGAAATCAAAATGTTTTGAGATTATCTGCGTTATATGCTTGTCTGGGAGGTTCCCCCACTCCAATATGATCTGATTAATGAACTGTTGTTGAAATGTTAGGTGGTTAGTTAATGAAAATGTTAGTTGAACAAGCAATATTTTGTGGGAATTTGTTTCTGTTGAAATCTCTTTTTTTATTGTGGCCATTAGTTTTGTGTCTAATTTGATGGTTAATTAGCCTAACAGGTTTTAATGAAAGCTGAAAATATGAAATTGACTGTTTGGGTTTTTTTTAATAAAAAGATTCTGTCTTTGTCATTTACATTACCCAAACAGTGCTGACTCGACCAGAAGACCGTTCAGGAGCCCTGTGATTAAGTCTGCACAGTTTGCCTTGATAAGTTTACAAGTTTAACACCATCAGAGCGTCTTCTACAGAAACAACATTAAAGTGAAAAACGGATTTGCTCTAAATACAGATTCTGAGCAAGTGTTCCAAAACATATTATGTATTGTGTTTTCCTAATTATGTACATTAACTCTTTGGCTGCTGTGGATGCCGCATCTGTGATTATTTGTGCAAACAGTTTGTATTCAAATAAGACACCAAATAACTCGGCGTCTCATCAGGATTCAAACTTTTGGTTATTGCGGTAAAAAAAATTTTTTTAAAGAAAATTTATCAAAAATAAATGTAGCAGATTACAATGTTGCCAATATTAGGCAGTGAAAGAGTTAAATATTGAGCGTGTTCGCAGGTATCAATCTATACGAGTTTGTACTCTAAGATCTTGCCAACTACGACAGTATGGGGTATTGAGAATGTCACAAGTATCTTTAAATCGTGATTTCTTTTCACATTACATAGCATTACATTGTTTACTGTGTATTGGTCAAGATAAGATATCTTGAAAACAAAGTGTCTCCCTTAAGAGACTTGGTTATTGTCAATTAAAATTCGTTTTTTATGGTGGCAAACATTGACTTCTGTTATTATTTCATGGCTCTTGTTGCTTTTGAATTAAATACTTCCTCCAATTTAATGTAATCTGCTAAAAATAGTTAAAACTGCAAAATCAGAGTGTCAAAAAAGACTTGATCCTGACAAAGCACTGTAGTCAAACTACATGTATACAGTAAAACCTCTCTATAACGGCCACTAAATTACATCAAGTATTTTGTGTTAAACGCAGGAGCGTTCACATTGCTTGTTTTACTTTCACATTGCTTTTAGCAGCCATCTGCCCTTTATACCAACTAATTAACACAATTTAGTAGCCGTTATAGAGAGGTTTTACTGTACCATCTAATTAACACAATTTAGTGGCCGTTATAGAGAGGTTTTACTGTACCATCTAATTAACACAATTTAGTGGCCGTTATAACTGAAACTGAAACTGAAACACTTGGTTAAACGCCTATTTTTGCAAATAATGCATTCAATGGCGTTGTACATTGACATAAATAAAATCAGAGACAAATAAAAATCGATAGAGGATATACAATACACGAATATACATTTAAGAAAGCATAAAAACTAATATCCATAAAACGATGGTTAAAAAACTGTTATAATATACTAAAACCCAGACTTTATGTAAAGTACTTTATACATCTAAAACACACGGACAGTTTCTACGAAATATTAAAAAGTGAGTTAAAGTGTCTGAAATAATGTGTTTTCAACTTTCTTTTAAAAGATTCAACATTTTCTGCTCTTTTAATCTCGCTAGGAAGCCCGTTCCAAAGTCTGGGACCTGCTGTCCCAAAACTTCTATCACTAAAGGTCTTTCTCTTGTTGAAAGGCACAGCATACATCTCTTGGGCTTTGTCTGCCGATCTCAGACAGCGTGTTGGTGCTGGCTTTACGAGAAGTTCTGTCAGATAAACGGGAGCGTGGTTGAGAGAGCAATTGTACATGTATGTCAATATCTTAAAAGTGATCCTAGCTTTGATAGGTAACCAATGTAAGTCTTTAAGAGATTGTTTGGAGCTGTCTGACCATTTCCTATTCAAAACGAGTTTAGCGCACATATTTTGGATTCGTTGTAGTTTATCTATATCACACTGTGCAATTCCGTACAGAATGACATTACAATAATCTAAATGAGAGATCACTAGTGAAAGAACTAAAATTTCGGCAGATTCTTTTGTCAAGTATTTCCTAATACATTTTATTCTATAGTAGTTCAACATGGCAACGCGACACTTTCTTTTCACGTGTTCTTTGAAGGTTAATGATTCATCGAGAAAAGCACCTAGGTATCTAATACACGTTTCCGATTCAACAACATCTCCTGCGATATCAATTGAATGTGTAGTACATTTGTTTAGCTGTTGCTTATTTCCAAAAATGATGAATTCAGTTTTTGCTGTGTTCATTTTAAGTTTGTTTTCGTTCATCCAGTTATTGATCGTTATGGCACATTCTTCAAGGTTTTGAACAGTTTGTCTTTCACTACTGGGGGTAGGTTTAAAGCGTTTACTTGCAATATGGTCATCAGCGAAACCGTATACTGAGATAGATGGAGGAATAACATCGAACAAGGTTCCTGCGTATGCAAGGTAGAGCCAAGGACCAAGGCAACTGCCCTGTGGAACACTGCACTCCAACAAACGAGGTTGTGATTGTGACGAATTTACATTCACGCGACAGCTTCTTGGTCGTAAGTAGGAGTCTAACCATTTCAGAGCAATATTACAAACTCCATATTGACTCTTGAGAACATCGAGAAGAATATCATGGTCAACAGTATCAAAGGCAGCACTAAGGTCAATGGCAATAAGGGCAGTTACTTCCTGGTTCTCCATAGCCTCAAGTAGGTCATGAACAAGTCTCAATAAGGCAGATTCGCAAGAGTGAAATCGTCTGTAAGCCGATTGATTTTTGGGCAGAAGGTCATGGTCAGTTACGTGGATGTTAAGTCTAAACAATGCAGCTTTCTCAATAAGTTTTGACAGAAAGGAAAGATTGCTTACGGGTCTGTAATTTGACAGTTCTAGTTCCAATCCTACTTTCTTCAGCAACGGTCTTATTATGGCTTGCTTCCATTTCGATGGGAAAACACCATGTTTCAATGAAGTGTTAACTAACTTTGTGATAACAGGTAATAGTTCATCTAAAAACAATTTCAGAATCTTTGTAGGCAGAACATCTAATTCACATGACTTTGTCTTGAGCTCGTTTATCAATTTTCTAATTTCTTCTTGACTCAGTTCTTCAAATTCAGTAAACTGTACAACATCTTTCTGAATGGGCTCAAAGTTTTTAAAAGAATTCAAAGAATCTCGAATGTTCCGTATCTTGTTCATGAAATAGTCGGCAAAGTCTTCACTGAGGGTAATCTCACTTTCGCTAGGAGGCAGTGGATTTTCGGATTTAGTTCCTGTCAAATCAGATACAAATTGATACAACTTTTTAGAGTCACCCTTACAATCAATGACTTTTTCACTCAAAGATTTTCTTTTTTCCTTTTTTAATTGACAACTGTATTCATTCCTTGCTGCTTTAAAGGTTTCAAACTGTTCGGGCTCCTTGTGTTTTTTCCATAGACGCTCAGATTTGCGCAACTTTCGCTTTAGCTGGAGTATTTCATTTGTAAACCATGGTTTAGGTGCACGGCAAATTTTGGTTTTCTCTTTGAAGGGAGCATGTGTGTCTAAAACGTCTTTAATCTCTGTTTCAAACTTTTCTACGCAAATGTCAACATTTTCAGAATCAATCGAAATTTCAGATAAACTGTTCGTAAATGCAGGCTTGTCCATGTTTTTGAAATCTCTAAAGGTAACTGCTTTACTTGTAATGTTCTCTTTCTTAATATTCGTGACGACTTTGACTACACAATGATCTGATAGGAAGGGACCAGGCTGACAGGAGACTACATCGACACCATTTACTTCCTCAGTAATAACTAGGTCAAGGCTATTTCCACCAGTGTGAGTACTAAAATTTACATGCTGCACAAGACCCATTGCCTGAATCGAATTTTTGAAATCCAATATTGCATTGTTGTCCTCTTTGAGATGTAGGTTAAAATCTCCCATAACCATTAAGTTTGAATATGTAGGTATAATGCCTTCCATATATTGCAAAAAGTCCGTTACAAATTGAGAATATGTACTAAGTGAAGGAGGTCTGTAGATTCCTACTACATGTAAAGTTATGTTTTTAAGAACAAGTCGCCACAGTCCAAACTCGAAGCTTTTGTTCGTTCCGGTGGAAAGTTTATGTACGTTAATGTTTGTTTTATGTGTCAAAGCAATGCCACCGCCTATTCTATTTTTCCTATTGATGACACTGACACTGTAACCATTTTGATTTAGGTCGGACGTTTCATACTGATGTTGCTTGTCGTCAGAGAACCATGTTTCCGTAAGACGTGCAAAATCAATTTTTTTTTCTTCCCTTAATAACTGGCCTATAATTGTATCTTTTTTGACTACTGATCGGCAATTTAGAGAGGTTTATAGAGATATAGAGAGGTTTTACTGTACCATCTAATTAACACAATTTAGTGGCCGTTATAGAGAGGTTTTACTGTACCAACCAATTAACACAATTTAGTGGCCGTTATAGAGAGGTTTTACTGTACCAACCAATTAACACAATTTAGTGGCCGTTATAGAGAGGTTTAGTGGCTGTTATAGAGGGGTTTTATTGTACCAACTAATTAACACAATTTAGTGGCTGTTATAGAGAGGTGTTACTGTACCAACTAATTAACACAATTTAGTGGCCGTTATAGAGAGGTTTTACTGTACCAACCAATTAACACAATTTAGTGGCCGTTATAGAGAGGTGTTACTGTACCAACTAATTAACACAATTTAGTGGCCGTTATAGAGAGGTGTTACTGTACCAACTAATTAACACAATTTAGTGGCTGTTATAGAGGTGTTACTGTACCAACTAATTAACACAATTTAGTGGCTGTTATAGAGAGGTGTTACTGTACCAACTAATTAACACAATTTAGTGGCCGTTATAGAGAGGTTTTACTGTACCAACCAATTAACACAATTTAGTGGCTGTTATAGAGAGGTGTTACTGTACCAACTAATTAACACAATTTAGTGGCCGTTATAGAGAGGGTTAACTGTACCAACTAATAAACACAATTTAGTGGCCGTTATAGAGAGGGTTAACTGTACATTGCACAGGCAATTACAAAGTGGCTACTAGTATGTAACGAGTTTACTCTTTCGTATTGATGTTCTGCAGCAGGTCGTTTGCTACAATTTTCATTTAAAATCTTGTTTAACCCTTTACTCCATTACTATTCATGTAAGAAATAATGACAACATGTATATAAATTAGATAAATTATTTTAAATGCTCATGGACACAGGAAGTTTGAACATGACAGGAACCGGAGAATCTAATCTACATTGTATCATAAGCAAACAGCAGACCCTGGACACACGGCTCCTATAGGAACAAATTCATATCTAGTATGCAAAGAGTGAAGGAATGCAAAGCTGATGTCAGTTGTTTACATAAACTGATCATGACGTGATTTGAAGGTTAAAGTTAACCCTTTACCTGATGAATATATGAACAAAATAATGACAACATGCATATTAGCTGGAGGTTTAGAATTATTTAGGCCTTGGTATAAAACTGTAGAATGAGATCTTCATTGCTTTTATACGCAAATAGAGCAGACCATGATCAGACAGCTCCTATAGGAACTATCAGACTTGTGTCTAATCTGTTTTCATTTGCAGTAGAAGAACCTGTCTTAAGCGGTGATTCATTTATTGAACATTCGTCTTCTGAAGCAGGTGGTTGCTTAATGCAGGACAAACGTAATGCAGAAAGCTCCTATAGCTACAACCTGCCTTACAGACCCATACGCTAAGCTCTGTTTTTCATGGCTGCTTAAGACAATTTCTACTGTATGTAAAAGTGTATCAGATAAATGATGACGCTTTCGTACAGCCAATGACTAGGGTTATCTGTATTTGAGTGTCGCAGCTGATAGTATTGAGTGGCTTATTCAGAATGGAAACCCAGAGTACTAATAGGCCTTACGTAACTCTCAACTCTCTCACTGCCAATGAATTTGTTTTCACCTTTGCAAACAGTTTTGATCCAAATGAGACGCCGAGTGACTCGGCATCTCATTAGAATAAAAAAAAAAAAGATGCTGTGTTAATGGTGTTAGGAATAAAAAAAGGATGAACATTTTAAAACCAAGTTAAAAACGGACACATTTTGCAGACGACAGTAAGTTGCAGTTGAAGTGGAGAATTTAAGCTTTTATCTCACTGAGGGCGAAAATCTTTATACAGTTTCGCAAACAGCTTATATCCAGATATAGCCAGTTGCCAGGGGCTCGTAAAAATAATAAAAAAACCCATCATGATTCATCACTTTTCCATCTTCTGTCTGTCTGTCACGGTTGTTTTTGTCGTGGCAGGTGTTACTTCGGAAATCCACTTTATCAATTTACCATTATCTTCACAAACAGTTTGGATCCCGATGAAATATTCCACAATATCTTCTCGGCATCAATGTTTCGCTGCCAAACATGGTCGTCTGCTGCAGTTTTGACTTTAATTTCTCTCCCTTTTCTTTTCCGTGAGTATTAAATAGACGAATCTGTATAATGGCATATAAACGCAGGAATGTTGGCTAAAAACTAGCAAGAGCTACAAATGTATATGATTTCATTGGCAAACCGAGCAGACCATAAACAGACAGCTCTGCATATATACATCAACAAGCGTCTCTACCAGGTAACGGGTTAAGCCAACCATTTCCCTGTTCTGTGTTTATTACAAATTTCAATACCTATTGAATATTAATCGACAAAATAGTTATAATAAAATGTGGAAGGTGAAACATTGTAGCAATTTTAGAAAGTAAAGAACATTCATCAAATTCCATTAGCAAACGGAGCAGACCCTGATCAGACGGCTTCTATAGGAGCCGTCTGATCTGGGTCTACTCTATTTAAAAATTCGTCAAAACACGTTAATATGAAGGAAATGGTTAACTCTTTGAACAGGAGACACTCATGCACCGTAGGTTGCAACATTGTAGATCCAGATCAGAGAGCTTCTAGAGGAACTCTCTGATCAGGATCTGCAATTAGCCATTTAAAATCCTCTAGCAAGTTTAATTAAGCCTTCATACAGAGTGGACCCCACAATAAAATACTGCTGGTCTACTCCACTCTGAACATTTAGCGTTGGAAGGGTTAGATGAATTACACATATACAACAATTATGAATAGTCGGATACCTATAAGTCAGGTCGACTTGCAGTCGAAAATACGGGTGACCTTGATATCCAAACTAAGCGAACTGGAACGCTATGTACAGTGCGGACGGGACTACTTTTAGGGCGTTGCAAATACATGTACTATAGTACGTATTTCATAAAACAAACAACAACACCCTTACCCCCACTGAAAAAATAATGATTGCTGAACTTTGGATCTGTACAATTTTCACTACGTCTGATTCGATTAAGCTTTTGAGAAACTACCGGGTCTCGGAGGGTCAAACGGGTTTGATCCTGGTGAGATGGCGAGTTGTTTTCTCTGCATCTCATCTGGATCTGAGCTGTTTTGCAAATACTAGTCACGTTACGGAAAACTGGATAAGGAATTTAAAATGAGAAACAACTTGTTTTCTTTATTTTTCTTAACGACTACGTCTAGGTTGAAACAATGGCAGGGGCTGGGTGGGGTGGGCTGGGGGTTCAAGTTTGGACTAGATCAGACCCAAAGCAATCTTCCTCATACCAGGGCCAGAAGCCATGCAAACTGTTTGACAATAAATTTAAGATACTTAACCACCTGCCTCTTGGCTGGCATTTGCAAAAAGCTTGGCCCCCGATGAGGCGCCGAGTTGCTCTAAACTCTTAGACACTTGGTCAATAGTTTCTCAAAAGATTGAACGAATCGGAAGTAGTCAAAATTGACCGGATCCACATTTGAGCAGACATTATTTTTCACAGCGGGGTTAGAGATAAGATATGTCATAGATCTGTCTTCATACGTGATGCGATACGTTACCCTTTCCCTGTTTTATGTTTATTTTGAATTTAAATACTTACTGAATATTCATGGGGGAACTTGTTATAATGAAATATTGAAGGTGGAACATTGTTACCATTTTAGAAAATAAAGAAATTTGAGAAACAGAGGTTTCAAATTCCATTAGCAAACAGAGCAGACCCTGATCAGACGGCTCCTATGGGAGCCGTCTGATCTAGGTATACTCTGTTTGCAAATGCGTGAAAATGCGTTTTTATGAAGGAAAGGGTTAAAAAAGAAACAGTCAAACAGACAGTAAACGTGATGTGGATCTTGTTTTGCAGTCGACGAAATGATAACCACGCATGCGTAAAGGTCAAACAAGATAAACGTGCAAGAGATCATGCTGAAATCACTGAAATAACAAATCGTGATCCCTCTCGTTGCATACTGAAGGGAGTTCAGGGGTTCAAATACCCGTACATCACATTTCATTTTGGAAATTTATGTGAGGTTTCTTTCTTAACCTAAATGCATGAATCAGTTGACCCCCAAAGTTACACCATACAGAGTAGATCCAGATCAGACCGCTCCTGATAAGGGTGTGCGTTCTTTGCTTATACCAGTTTCTGTTATAGTAAAACGTCCTTGTTCAGCATATACCATTAAAAATTTCGGCAAATTAATATTCATACAGTCATTATTTCTGACATGTCTATTCATGGAGTAATTTTTTTACCTTTCCCTCAAATAACCGCCCTTTCACTTATTTGCAAACAGAGAAGACCCAGATCAGACGGCTCATATAGGATCCGTCTGATCAGGATCTGTTCTGTTTGCTTATGAAATTATAATAGACCTGACTCTTCGGTTTCTACAATTACTAAAACATTGTGTATACATGTACATATGTCATTATAAAAAAGAGTAATAAATATTGATGACGTCATTATTTCTTACATGAATATTTAACAAGGGAAGGGTTATGGATCAGACCTCGTGATTAGCCTTTGTAACCGATGGCATTAGCCCGTTGTGTGACCCTCAACTTGACGAATATTCATGCATGCAGGAATTGACGACTTTACGAATACTAATTTTGTTGGCTTTTTAGGTTTCGGACTACTTTCCGAAACCTAATAGTAATGCATCCCCAGGGCATGCCTCAAGCAAATTTATAAAGAAATTCATA
This sequence comes from Azorinus chamasolen, assembly GCA_963576725.1. Taxonomy (NCBI): domain Eukaryota; kingdom Metazoa; phylum Mollusca; class Bivalvia; order Cardiida; family Solecurtidae; genus Azorinus; species Azorinus chamasolen. Next base: position 597,401 of record OY755242.1, on the reverse strand, counting down.
CCCCATAATGCGCAATCAGACCACTGTTATACTACGAAATATCAATTTATGCTTACAATGCATACGTTCATTAGCCAAAATGCAGACACTTTGAACGGTTTAACGTTGACAGAATGTTTATCACGCAGCGCCGATTAAGCGATTTAGTTATCTACGGGTGTATTTCACCCGTATTTCTACTTTCATTTTGCCAAAAATGTGATTTTGATAACACCCCTAGACAAAAATATAGTTCCAAGTGCAATGCATTTGATAAACGATATCGATAATTCTTCATTTGGTATTTGTGTCAATTATTAAAATGCGGATGCAACTGTTTCAATTATCAATAATTTTGCCGTGTAAAATGCTACGTTATATGATAAATTTGGTCGCGTACGAATATATACCACAGAGCGCCGGTAAAAATGGCCCAGAAAGTAATCGACTTCTAAAAGTCGGGCTTATATTTTAAAATCTACAAGCATTTCTTGAATTTGTCGGATTGGTACAGACAACGTTAAGGAGAAAACAGTAATGAATAATGGTCGGAACATCGTCAATCTCTACATATTACACACGAACTATGGGAATGAAGATAACGACTGGAAAATGCAGGATACAGTATAAACACCCGATATGACGGGTATGACTCATATCCGCGGATATGAATTTCGCAGCCTAAAATCGGCCACAATTTAAGCATTATTTTTCTTATTAGAAAACCCTTTTATCGAGCTTATTGGCTAATATTGTCCATATTTATTATTTGAAATACGTAAATTTAATATTCATTGCATAATAAGTAGTAACAGCCTGGAAAATTCTACTCGTCCGCTCGCCATGACGAGTAAAATAAAAAAATAAATAAATATAAAATAAATAAATTATTATTTAATTTACTGTAATTTATTTAATAAATAAATAAAATTTAATAATTTAATTAATTTATTATTATTTTTATTATTATTAATAATTTATTATTATAATAAAAATAAATTAATAAATAAATAAAATAAAATAAATAAATTTATTATAATTTAATTTATTTAATTTAAATTACTGTAGTTATAGTTTAATATTCGGCACCGACCCTTCTGCACGAAGGAGCACGGACCGTAGTGAAACGTTCTGGAGATACATGGATAATCTTTAGCCTCAATAGCAATCTGTATTCTGAATGCATCAGAAGTATTTATATTCAGTTTAGAAGATCATAATTATATTTTATATAATGTGTGACAAGCATCGTAAACATTGATCATAGACTTTTCTGTTCTATAAGATCCATGTTTATAATGTGTGTAATGTCTTAGGAGACTTGGTACCAGGTTGTAAGCATTTACGGATAATTACTCCAATTATAGAGAGTTAGTAGTTATAAAAAAGATAAAGTGGACTTATTTTATTGTATGTGTTACATAATGTTACTTATAACATATGCTGAACGTATATAATTCTTGACAATTTTTTGTTTGTAGTGTGTGTCTAAGCTTTTTCCCCAGCATTAATCTTTGTTAACATACAAGCATGCTGTTATTTTCACCCCTGGTATATAATAATGTCCCAAAATGAAGTAGAGGGACATATTGTGTTTGCTCCGTTTCTTATTCTTATTATTCTTTCTTCCGATTCTGATTCTTCTAATTGTTCTTCTTTCGTCATGAACTTGTCCAAAGCTTTTCTCAGTAAGACTAAGTAATTGTCCGATCCTAATGAAACTTCATGTGATTATTGCTTGATACATGCAGATGTACATCCCACTTTTTATTTTTTGAAAATCTCCATAACTAAATGGTTGGCTATAATTGGTCGAAATTTAGATATTGTTTGGCGAAGTTATACATCATTCGATTTTTTGCTGAAAATTGGTATCATAGGATATTTGAGTACTCCAAATCAATTGGTCTGTGTTTCGAAAGTACATATATTGGTTGATTTTGCTAAAAATTGGTATTACGGTATATTTTGGCACTCGGGACTAATTTATAGGTCTTTTTTTAAAGAATTGGTTGCCATAGTAACTTAGTGGTGGCTCTGATTGGTCGAAAATTTAGATATTTTTCGGCAAATTCAGATATTGTTCGATTTTGCCGAAAATTGGTATGTCGGGATATTTTGACACTCAGAATTGATTGGTATGTCTTTCGAAATGATTTGTTGATATGGAAACTGAATGGTGAGATCTGATTGGTCAAAAGTTTAGGTATTCAAATTTGCTGAAAATTGGCATTTAGGGGTATTTGGGTATCCCAAACTCAGTCAAGTTGTTTTGAAATACTTGGTTGCCATGGTAATGGAGTAGTGTCCTCTGAATGTGTCACATTTTACATATTAGATTTTTCGGAAAATTTGGTCAGTAGGGATATATATGCAGTTGTTTCAAAAGAGCTGGTTGCCATGTAACCAAGTGCTCACTAATGGCCTGTTATTGGTTGAAATTTAGATATTTTGCTCACCAATAACAGTTGTAAGTTTCGTTTAGGGGACATTCTGCAACATTTTCTGTTACAATTAGATCTTGTTAACTGTATGATATTTAGATTCACATGGCATATATGATTTATCCAAACTTGGTTGTAGTGTATAGATGGATAGGTGATTGATGCACGCCAAATACTGTTACAATCCACCAGTTAGTAGCAGAAATATGACCCTTTGTTGCTTTCAGATAGCCATATAGGAAATGTGACTGTTAGAAGTCATATCTTGGAACAGCTTGCTCAGATTTCATTTAAATTTGACGGGGTATTTACATGGATAGGTGCATGAGGCACAATATATGACGCCAACGTCGGCCAAATAATAATAGAGTAATGGCCCTTTACTAAATTCAAATATAAATTTAAGTAAACTTCAGGCAAATTGAACTATTGGAACTGCACTGTGTGCTACTAGTCATCAATTTATTTCTTTAAACAATATCTTAAACACTGACAGGATTTTCAGAAAGGTTCACAGCAATTATGTTCAGATGACCTGTCAATTTGAACAAACAGTTCCATTAAACACCATTTTAGTTCAGGAAATAATGCTTTAGAGGTCAACAGGACGTGCTTTGAAAACTCGATTTCGTGAGCATGCATATCAGTGTCGAAATCGTAAACTAAACAATTTTTTATACCAACACTTATACCAACACTTTCGGAAATCTGGCCATTCTTTTAAAGATGTTTTAGTACAAATTGTTGAGCATATAACATATGATAAGGAGGCGACTAGTAGCTTTAAATCGAAAGCTAGATTTATATCTGAATTAAATTGGATCAAAAAATTGCAAACACCTTTTCCTTTAGGACTGAATGATAATATTTACCAGACTGGAAATATTTCAAAAGAACCAGATATAGATATTTTTTCAATTTTTTCTATTAGAAAACGCAAATCTCGATCGCATGGCATTCGCAAGAATGGTAATATTAAACGAAAATCTCGTTTGAAATTGACTCTTCTTGATCTACATACTTTACGCCTAATTTCGGGTAAACATGCCATGCTTTCTAGACTTTCCTCCTTATCTATATGTTCATTAAAAGAAATTGACGAGCAAGCCGATAAAATTATTTTTCGATCAGATCCTCTCATAGGAACGGCTAGTTTGATACAAAGCTTTACTCTACATGTTCTCAGACCGCACATCGACAAATTATCTGAACACCAAAGATTCTTCTTGAAAATTCCTTTTATTAATAAAGGTATTGATTTTATTGACCTCCAAAGTATTTTTAGAGACAAAAATGTAATTGACACTATTCCTAAATACTTTAAAAATACAGAACCACCTATCATCTGCTACAAATATAACAAACCCATCAGAAATACAATTTTCAACTATAATAAAATTGTGGCCGACCTTAATATTAATGATAATATTCCTGATAATTGAGATTGCGCCACCTCAAAATTTTGCTATTCTCCGGCTGGTCATGTGATTACTGGTAATTATGAGATAATTAAAGATAAACGTCTACGATCTCTTTTGAATAAAGGTCCCAAATATAGAATACCATCCTTGATAGATTTTAACTCTTGTCGAGTTCAGATTGCGGAGGCTTTACAAAATTTTAGTATTAAATGGTGTCGAAGAGAACATGTTGAGTCTACTGCCCTTTCTTGTTGGAAAAAACTAATTTTTGATATAATTGATAAACGCATTTCCTTTTACAGCTCTAATAAACACCTTCTTCCACCTAAACCTAGAACTTCATTTAGACATCTTAAAAAGGGTTTACAGGATTTCCATTCAAAATACGTTTTTGTTCCTGCTGATAAGGCATCAAATAATGTGATTATTATTTGACGATTACATTATATCGATGTCTTGAAGCAGGAAATTACTAATACCAAGTCATACATTTCAGTTACCACTGACGAAAAGACCATCATTTCAGACCATGTCAAAAAGTGTGAACAATTTGGAACCGATATTAAAATTACACAACATAAACTTCCTACTATGTATTGGTTACCAAAACTACATAACAAACCATATAAAGCGCGTTTCATTGCAAATTCTAGTTCATGTACAACTACTAAATTGTCTATACTTTTGACTTCTTGTTTAACGAAGGTAAAGGAACATGTAAAATTTTACTGTGATAAGACTTATGAAAATTCTGGAATAAATCTCTTCTGGTCTATTAAGAACTCTTCAGAAGTCTTAAACAAACTTAAGAACAAAAGGTATCTTGCATTCACTGTAAGCACTTACGATTTTTCTACTCTGTACACAACTCTTCCTCATATTTTAATTAAGGATAAGCTTACTAGCTTGATCCAGAAAGTATTTGCCCGAGAAAAAACATCGTTCTTGGCATGTAATGCTGAAAAAGCTTTCTTTACTGACGAGCAAATGAAATATTACACCAATTGGACTTGCTCAGAAGTTTGCGAAGCACTAACCTTTCTTTTGGATAACATATTTGTACGTTATGGGAATGCTATATACCGTCAGGTAATTGGTATTCCCATGGGTACGAATTGTGCACCACTTGTCGCAGATTTGTTTTTGTACTGCTATGAGAGAGATTTCATGTTGAGTTTGAATCCTCAATCACAAGAAGATGTTATAAAAGCCTTCAATGATACTTGTCGATATTTGGATGATATTTTTAACTTAGATAACCCTTTCTTTAATGCTCTGATTCCTACAATTTATCCTAAAGAACTCAAATTGAATAAAGCTAACCCGTCCGACAATTATGCAGCGTTTCTTGACCTAGACCTTAAAATTAATAATGGAATGATTTCTTCTAAAATATATGACAAAAGAGATGATTTTGATTTTAATATTGTAAATTTTCCTCATCTTGACGGGGATGTTCCCCGTGCTCCATCTTACGGGGTTTATATATCTCAACTTATTCGTTTTGCTAGAGCTTGTTCATCTATTGACGATTTTAACAGTCGAAATCTCATTTTAACTGAAAAACTGCTTAAACAAGGATATAGATACCATAAACTAAGAAAAACTTTCTCTAAATTTTACTATCGAAATCTCTCGCTTATTGGCAAGTACAAATGTAATCTCAAGGTACTTTTGCGACACGGTATTTCACATCCTGAATTTTATGGTGATGTGATTTACAAACTTCGTAGAATTATTGGACATACCCATTTTCTCACTTTGTTCATCAAATATATAAAACAATTCATTAAAAAGGGATATGATCCTGTATTATTACAACATACTGCATGTTTGGTTGTGAACCCTTTTACAGTTGGCAATCACACTGGCCTCTTTGCATGTACGCCGACAAGAAAGGTTTAGTACTCTATGAAGGCGACCTCTTAAATCCAGAAATTGAAGGAGAACGTCGGATATCTGTACTATTTCATTTTTGTCGTACCCTTTATTACTTTTCTACAGTTACTCTGTTTGCAGCTCAATCATTGAGTACACTAGCGATAGGTGGATACAGTATGTTCAATTAAATGTTTTTTTGTTATACATGCACTTTACCACTGTATTTGCTGTCGCGGTTGTTGTAGAAATGTCGGAGAGGGGATACGTTTATTTACACTGTTTGTCTTTTAGGATGGGGATGGAATAAGGGTGAGGTTGGGCGCCCATAAACCGGTTTAAACCCCCGGTGACTTTTGTCACTGACCGTTCCAAGGCGGTACTTCCATCTTCCTCCTATTGTATGTTTGTTTTGTCTTTGTGCGTCTCTTGTTGTTTTTTCTACCCATGTACATTTGCTGTTTCCTTGTGTTGCTGTTCGGGCGAGTGTTTGTTCTGTATGTGGTATTTCCTGCATGACTCATTTTTGTACTTTTACTATGTATCAATGGTACCAGTCCTTCCCTACCAACATTTTTTGTATTGTATAGTCACAATCGACATATATATATGGTCCGAAACCTTCAGTACTGCCAGTACTTTGATTATGTTATACATGTACATGGATTTTTGTATAATAGCAGAAACTGCGCAATCATATATTCATTGCATATTTGCCATAAGCATAACCTGATTAGACAGCTCCCATCGCAGGGGTTGTATGATTCATAACCTGGTCAGACAACTCCCGTCGCAGGGGTTGTATGATTCATAACCTGATTAGACAGCTCCCATCGCAGGGGTTGTATGATCCATAACCTGATTAGACAGCTCCCACCGCAGGGTTTGTATGATACATAACCTGGTCAGACAACTCCCGTCGCAGGGGTTGTATGATTCATAACCTGATTAGACAGCTCCCACCGCAGGGTTTGTATGATCCATAACCTGGTCAGACAACTCCCGTCGCAGGGGTTGTATGATCCATAACCTGATTTGACAGCTCCCGTCTCGGAGGTTGTATGATCCGTAACCTAATTAGACATCTCCCATCGCAGGGGTTTATGATCCATAACCTGATTAGACAGCTCCCATCGCAGGGGTTTAAGATCCATAACCTGATTAGACAGCTCCCATCGCAGGGGTTGTATGATCCATAACCTGGTCAGACAGCTCCCATCACAGGGGTTGCATGATCCATAACATGGCGCCAGCTCCCGTCGCAGGAGTTGTATGATCTATCACCTGGTCAGACAGCTCCCATCACAGGGGTTGCATGATCCATAACATGGCCCAGCTCCCGTCGCAGGAGTTGTATGATCTATCACCTGGTCAGACAGCTCCCATCACAGGGGTTGCATGATCTATAACATGGCCCCAGCTCCCGTCGCAGGAGTTGTATGATCTATCACCTGGTCAGACAGCTCCCATCGCAGGGTTTGTATGATCCATAACATGGCCCCAGCTCCCGTCGCAGGAGTTGCATGATCCATAACCTGGTCAGATAACTCCCGTCGTAGGGTTTGCATAATCCATAACCTGATTAGACAGCTCCCATCACAGGGGTTGTATGATCCATAACCTGATTAGACATGTCCCATCGCAGGGGTTGTATGATCCATAACCTGATTAGACAGCTTCCATCGCAGGGGTTGTATGATCCATAGCCTGATTAGACAGCTCCCATCGCAGGGGTTGTATGATCCATAACCTGATTAGACAGCTCCCATCGCAGGGGTTGTATGATCCATAACCTGATTCGACGGCTCCCGTCGCGGGGGTTGTAGGATCCGTAACCTAATTAGACAACTCCCATCGCAGGGGTTGTATGATCCATAACCTGATTAGACAGCTCCCATCGCAGGGGTTGTATGATCCATAACCTGATTTGACAGCTCCCGTCGCTGGGTGAGGGGGTTATGATCCGTAACCTAATTAGACAGCTCCCATCGCAGGGGTTTTATGATCCATAATCTGATTAGACAGCTCCTATCGCAGGGATTTATGATCCATAACCTGATTAGACAGCTCCCGTCGCAGGGGTTGTATAATCCATAACCTGGCCAGACAACCCCCTTCGCAGGGGTTGTATGATCCACAACCTGGCCCCAGCTCCCGTCACAGGGGTTGTATGATCCATAACCTGGTCAGACAGCTCCCATCGCAGGGGTTGTATGATCCATAATCTGATTAGACAGCTCCTATCGCAGGGATTTATGATCCATAACCTGATTAGACAGCTCCCGTCGCAGGGGTTGTATGATCTATAACCTGGTCAGACAGCTCCCGACGCAGGGGTTGTATGATCCATAACCTGGCCAGACAGCCCCCTTCGCAGGGGTTGTATGATCCACAACCTGGCCCCAGCTCCCGTCACAGGGGTTGTATGATCTATAACCTGGTCAGACAGCTCCCATCGCAGGGGTTGTATGATCCATAACCTGGTCAGACAGCTCCCATCACAGGGTTTGTATGATCTATAACCTGGCCCCAGCTCCCGTCGCAGGAGTTGTATGATCTATAACCTGGTCAGACAGCCCCCATCGCAGGGGTTGTATGATCCATAACCTGGTCAGATAACTCCCGTCGAAGGGTTTGCATAATCCATAACCTGATTAGACAGCTCCCTTCGCAGGGGTTGTATGATCTATAACCTAGTCAGATAGCTCCCATCGCAGGGGCTGTATGATCCATAACCTGGTCAGACAACTACCGTCCCTGGGGTTGTATGATCTAGTTTGCAAATGCGTAACTATGCGTTTTTATCATATACATGTGCCGAGTTAATTGCTGCACACCTCTAATGATAATACCTGCTGGTTGTATGTCAGAAAGTCTGACTGGATACAGGCACCGGTGTTATAAAACGTTCAGCTTGAGTCCTTTTGTCTCACTAAATTCAGTTCATTCTTTTTCTTTCTCGTTTAAAAAATGAAATAGTATTGTAGATATTTTTAATAAACATTTTTTCACGATGTTCGTGACCTAGATAAAGTCAATGATTGGAGACCGACACTAAATTTCGCACTTATTGATGCGAAAGGATGAAATGAATTATCCTTTTGGGAAAATTACGCAACTTTCGAAACTTAATAAAAACGTTTTCCAAAATAACATGAGTGTCAAATAGTTCAGATTTTGATTTGACAAGATATGTTACACGGCGTTTCAAAGGAATTCAATCCTTTGCAAAACTTATCACTCGCACTCAACGGAGAACAAATGTTATCGTCTGGTTGAAAATGTAGGACTTCTATTGTTTAACTCTTACTTGATGAATACACCACTAACATTTGTTAACAGCGTTTGTAAAGTGGCAAATGAACACACGATTGTTTGGCCATGGTAGACAGTGCACATCTATATAATTCCATAAGCATAGAACAGACCCTGATCATAAATCTCAAGGCGCTGTCTGGCCTGGGTCTTTTCTGTTTGCAAAGGTGTGTGTATCAGGTAAATGGTTTAGCCTTTAGCACGCTGAAAACAATCTCCCGCGACCTGCTCTTTGTTAAAAAAAGAGAAAAAAACCTCCAACAGCAACATACAGGTACATGGCTATATTGACTTTCTACATACACTTAAGACACTACGTAACTTGAATGTCAAACAGCTTGGATCCTGATGATACACTGAGTTACTCGGCGTCTCATCCGGATCCCAACTGTTACCAAAGGTATGATCAACTTCGTAGCATGCTAGAATAGGGGAGGGGTGCTGAAGGACCCATAAAACAGTGTGTTGATCCTACCCAGATTTCGACAATGATTCAAAATGTATGCAAATCCCAATCATCTATCAAATATATAATTTATTTTGTGCAGACGACTAATTCAGTGCAGAAGATTTTTACAGCATTCTAAGGGACGCGCTCAACTGTGCAAAAGATAAAATATGAAACCCTTTCACTGCTAGGCATTGTCGTCTGCAAAACGTCGTCTGCTCTAATTCTTTAAAATGCTTCTTCGATTTTGTTTCCAAAAATACAATCCACGTGCCAAATAGTTTGGATCATGATAAGACGCATAGTTACTTTGCTTCTCATCTGGATCAAAAATGTGTGATAATATAATTCGCTATTAGCAGCGAAAGAGTTGTAAAGGCCAGAATGTAGGTTGCAAATCACACACACAGTTTATCGTGTACAGCAAAACACTTCTAAAGCGACCACTTTGATGTCTTTAAAAAAAGGTGATTGCTTAATACAGGACGAAAGTAATGCAGACTGTACGGGCTTTCTGCGTATACCTTTAAGCATCTATTAAGCAACGGTAGCGCGTAATTTAATCCTTTACTCAATGAATATTCATGTGAGACGATTAATTATACTGGGACATGGACATAGGAATTGTCTGCCGGGGCAGAAACTGTACAATCATAGCTATATATTACTCCACAAACAAACAGAGCAGACCCTGATCTGGCTCGACTCTTTTGCAAAGGCGTAGAAAGGCGTATCTAACTATTTAAGGTTAATATCCATAATTTAACATCATTTGTGGTCGCAATAGAGAAGGTTTACTGTAATTGCTCATCAAGGAAATACATGTAACAATAAAGGTTAAATCCTTTTAACCGTTTCCTGTTCTATGTTTATCTCAACTTTCAATACTACTGAATATTCATGGGCAAAATAGCTATAATGAAATATGTAAGGTGAAGCATTGTAGCCAATTTAGAAAGTTAAGAAACAGATCTACTAATTTCCATTATCAAACAGAGCAAACCCTGACCAGATGGCTCCTATAGGACCCGTCTGATCTAAGTCTACCCTGTTTGCAAATGTGTGAAAAGGTGTTTATTGAAGGAAAGGGTTAAAGCTAAACATAGGCTTTGCAACGGCAGATGATTGCTAAATGTAGGACGAAAGCAATACTGAAACGCTCCTTTATCTCAAAGTATACACAAACAGCATCGATAGCTCTGTCGACAGAGAAGTTGCTTTGATGTGGAAGGTCCTAGGTTTGATCCCTGGCCCGAGTCATACAAACCATATTAATACAGTACTACAATAAACCTCCTCATAACCGGACTATACATTTGTCATTGGATGCTTTCTGCGTGGCTTACAAGCTGCATTTAGCTTTAATATCAGCTAGAACATGTCTTAAATATCGGCAGTGATATTAGCATGGACGTCCGGGTTAGAGAGATTTTACTGTAGTCCATCGTTCGCTTGACGCGTATCATAGATGAGACACTCTCTGATAAAAGGTGTCTTATTGCATTACGAACAGTGTATATCCAGATCAGACACCATGTCAATGAAGTATCTGTTGGGCAATGTATGGAAATATTGAGAATCCAAAGCTATAGATTCGTATAAGTGACAACCAATGTATACCCTGACATAAATGCCGGGTCAAATACAAAGCGGCTGATCTGGATCTATAATTTTCCAGTTCAATAAGACCCATTTTCCAAGACAGAGACGTAGTGTGCCCGGTGTCAGGATAATGTGACTGTGTGTGGGTTGTAATCCTTTTGCGTAATATTGAATGCTTTTCACAGAGCTCTTTAAGGAACCAGTGAACGCCATGAAGTATCTACTGGTCGTGCCTTACTGGTGTGCGTTCGAATATAACCAAAGACGTTAGCCCCTCAAGACCCACTTTATCTACAGTCATTTCTTACATTTAAATTTTGGAACCCATCCATATGTCACATTGAGCCGGCATCACAAACAAAGCATAAGCTGGAATAAATCATTGATTTCTGTGGAGTTAGCAAAACAGTACTGACTCTGATAAGAGCGCTCCTCTAACGAGCCTCTGATCTGGGTCAATACTGATAGTCTATATCCCATCTATTGGAACGCATTAACAGAGTAGACCCAGATCAGACGTTTCCTATAGGAGCCGTCCGATCAGAGATTGCTCTGTTAGCTTATGAAATAATGTAGACTATGATTCTACAGTTTCTGCCATGGCCAAAAATCATGTATTCATGTGCCATTACAAACAGTAATCTAATTAATATTTATGATGTCATTATACAGTAAAACCTCGATTATTCGAATTTTCGTTATAGAAGAATTTAGACCCTTTTAGGCAGGTGACTGCTTAATGCATGGTGAAAGTCATGCAGAAAGCTCCTAAAGGAGCTTTCTGCATGACTTTCACCATGCATTAAGCTGCCACCTGTCTTAAAGATCGATACTAATACGTATTTTAGTGTTCGAATAATCGAAGTTTTACTGTATTTCAAATGAATATTCATGGAGTAAAAACAAGTACACTATGTACAAGGGTAAGACAGACCAGTGCCGTAATTCTTTCTTGGCTGCCACGTATTGCCATTTTTCACTGTTATATTTAAAAAGTAACTAGCCATAGTTTACTTTCAGTCCGAAGACCGCTAAGTCGACTGTACATTTAGTTACAATTTCTTCCTTTTTTGTTTCATAAAACATAATCAGAGGATCAAACAGATTGGATCTTGATTTCTAGCTGTCTCATCTGTTATTAAACTGATTGCAAAAGTTAATCACCGATTTGCCAAATGTCAGCGAAAACGTTTGTCCTTTATGTGCGGGAAACAAATGTATCAGTCGCTTGCAAACACTGTAGACCCAGATCACATCAGGGTCTGCCCTGTTTGACATACAACCCCAGATCACACCAGGGTCTGCCCTTTTGACATACAAGCCCAGATCTCATCAGGGTCTGCCCTGTTTAACATACAACCCCAGATCACATCAGGGTCTGCCCTGTTTGACATACAACACATGTTAAATGCAATGAAGGCGTTACAGACTCCACCAAAGTCCAGATGTCTGGGTTTATACATTCCAACAAAATGTTAATATGCGGGTTGTAACCATTTACCACATGAATATTAATGTAAAAAGAAGACAAGTGCATCATGACTTTTTTATAATTTGAATTTTTAAACGATATATGAACACATGTCTATTTTTGCTTTTAAGACACAAACTTTATAACCAAATAATGTATTTGTAAGCAAATCTGCCTGGGTCTACATTGTTTGGAAACAAACTTTCAATATACGTACAGATCTTTGTATGCAGCACAAAGGTATTTTGCATCATATATAGACAACATATCTAATTCAAGTTCAGTTCAAAAATGTCGCTTGCAAAAACACGCCAAACACACATGACATGGTATGAGTAGTGTCCCTTTAAGTTTAATCCGGTTATCTAGCGAGTTGCATCCCTTACATTCTTTATCATCACTTGAGAGACATCGAAAAGTTTTTGACCAACAACTCAAATTCTGATACAGAAAAACCGTGTCTAGATTACAGGTACCATCACAGAACTGACTTTGTGGCGTATATAAATGTCGAAAAATCCCATTGGAATATGTTGAACTGATAAAAATCCACATAGGGCGAATTTATATTCCGCACACTATATCATAGTAAATCCTTTTTTTCAAAGTCGTCCTCTAATACAGACTGTTGTTCGTTTCAGCATGGTCCAGCAAATCTATGGTTGTACACATGTATATAGAGCTGTAGATAATAGTGATTTAAGGCGTACAGTAGAATTCCTCTAATGCGACCACTTAATGAATAGACATGGGTGCCGTTATAAGCAGGTGGTTGCTTAACTCCTCTAGGATCTTTCTGCATTACTTTTGTCCTGCATTAAGCTACCACCTGCCTCTGCCACCTAGAATTATACCTATTTTAGGTGGTCGCATAAGAGGGGTTTACTGTAGTTAAAAAATCTAATTAAAATATTGTTGATACACTTCACTATTCTGCCAACCCCTATCTTGATGCTACTCATTAGAATTGCCTATACGAGCCTATACTTATTATTATTATTATTATTATACCATATTTATATAGCACTCTTTTCATATCTAAATACGTTCAAAAGTGCTTTACAATTAAAACATTTATACAAACTAAAGCAGAAATTAAAGAAAATATAAGATATACAATAGAAATAAAAACATAATAAACAAAAACAAAAACATTTACAGTGTATTTCTAAGGTATAAAAAGAACATCGCATAACTCAAAAATTTAAAATCAATATGCCTAGTAAGGTATAATACAATTATGATAAGAGAATAAAGCAATGTTGATGGCATACTATTTCTATAGTTAAAACATGCAACCGCTGTTTGGGCTTAAAATACGAGCCTATACGAGGCGATACGAACCTATACGAGCCTATACGAGGCGATACGAGCCTATACGAGCCTATACGAGTCTATACGAGGCGATACGAGCCTATACGAGCCTATACGAGGCGATACGAGCCTATACGAGCCTATACGAGACTATACGAGGCTATACGAGCCTATACGAGACTATACGAGCCTATACGAGCCTATACGAGCCTATACGAGCCTATACGAGGCTATACGAGCCTATACGAGCCTATACGAGCCTACACGAGGCGATTCTAACGAGTAGCAGCAACATCGGGTTTGGTTGAGAACTAATACTTTGATATGCGTATCTTATCCATTATAAACCTAATAAGTAAGTTCTGTATAGCTGTCTGTTATTTAGAGTAATGCTGAAATCTCATAGAACTCAATGTCTATTTAAACTCACCGCTTCGATAATTATCAGCATTAAGTGTTGTGGACTACAACATCCAAGTTCAAGCAACATTAAGTATCCGCTGTGGTTGTAACTATCCCCACCACGTTTTGACTTGTTTGAGGAGACAATGAATAAAAGTGGCGATAGGAAGACTCTGGTGAATAAGAAAAGTGAACATGCAGAGAAAGGTTATGAATCTTAATGCTGGTGTTTGCTGTTTATTTGCAAATCCTTAACCCTTTATTCAATATATACGAGTGTATTTTACCTCTGCCAAACAGGGTATGACTTGTTTGCTAAAGGACTACTATAGGTCTGATTCTACAGTTTCTACTATGGCCAACACTTTATGTTTTCATATGCTAGTATAAAAAGTCACCATTTCTTACATGACTATTATAGGGGTTGAGCAGTAGAACCTCTCTTAAACGGCCATAACAAAGGCTAAATATGGGCCTGTAATGCAGGTGGTAGCTTAATGCAGGTCAACAGTAATGCAGCAATCTGCTATAGGAGCTTTCTGTGTTACTTTTGCCCTGTATTTAGCAACCAGATTTCTATGTTCGTAGCAATAATGTATTTAAAGTTAGAAACGGGTTCAATGGAATTTGTTGTACAAATTAAATTTGTTATGTAAATTCAAGTTAGAAAACGCATATATTGAAATTCTCTGTCATTATGTAATTCAAGTTAGAAATGCGTACATTGAAATTTGTAATTATGTAAATTCAGGTTAGAAACGCGTACATTGATATTTGTAAATACAATGTAATATTGTACAATGACGTTTGTGAAACGAGTTACCTGAAATATGACAAAGTACCAGAGCTAAATAATATTAATTAGGTTTTTCAAACATTAAAATCGCCATTTTCCAACAAACTCTAAATCGCCATTTCCAATAAACTCTAAATCGCCATTTTCCAATAAACTCTAAAGCGGGACTACTCTTTAGAACGTTACGAAGAGCCTATTCTAAAGAGCGGTCACAGCTCAGGGTTTGTCGGAGAAATAAAGACGTTCCTTTTGAAATCATGTTAAAGTTACTCATCTTATCTATGTCATTGTTGACGCGTTATTCTCAGAGACATAATTAGTGCTAGCTAACATGCATGTGGGTTATAGGTCATTTACAGTAAAAACCCTCTAATGCGAGCCCTTAAAAAGGCATGATCCTGGGTGGCAGAGGCAGATGGTAGCTTAATGCAGGACAAAAGTAATGCAGACAGCTCATAGAGGAGCTTTCTGCATTACTTTTGTCCTGCATTAAACAACCACCTGCTTATAACGACATCCGTGTTTATTCATTAAGTGGTCGCATTAGAGGGGTTCTAGTGTAGTTTTTATAACCTTAAGCGATTCAACCATAAATAACGGGGCGTGTTTCAATTACCAAAAGTTCTCATCATGTGTTGCAGGTTTGATAATTTTTAGCTCTTGCATAAAAGACGCGTATTGCAAATATTTAAATCATTATTCCTCCACTACACCTATGTTGTGACCTCTCTGTAGAATTATCTCGAAGAGACGATTCTAAAGAGTGGTCACAACATAAGGCTTGGTGCACACATAAAGAGCATCTTATTTATGTATCTGAATCGTTAGTGTCAGAGACCTACTTATTGCCAGTTGAAAGTATCGGTACATTGACACACAGACTGGGCCAAGGTGAAACGTTACCTCGCACTCATCCGGATCGAATCCAAGTTAACGCTTAGAATGTATGTTTGTAGAAATGACAATAAAGCTGATGTTCTAACAGGACGCCAGTCAAGTCTTTGGGGTGATCGAAACTTTACATTGATTCGCATCACTGCAATCATAATCAATGAGTATAATTGCAAGTGTATGCTACGTACATCGATATAGCAAGAGAAGACCAAAAGCGCACGGAATGCAACATGAATGTTATTTAAGACGAACGTCATTTCCTATTAGTATGTCAAAAATACAGAGAGCTCGGACAAAAGTATTTAATGGGAAAAAACATATCGCCTTAGAACGGTCAGTTGACAAAAATGGCTACTGGGGACTTTTAAAAACAACAATAAAGCTGATGTTCTAACAGGACGCCAGTCAAGTCTTTGGGGTGATCGAAACTTTACATTGATTCGCATCACTGCAATCATAATCAATGAGTATAATTGCAAGTGTATGCTACGTACATCGATATAGCAAGAGAAGACCAAAAGCGCACGGAATGCAACATGAATTTTATTTAAGACGAACGTCATTTCCTATTAGTATGTCAAAAATACAGAGAGCTCGGACAAAAGTATTTAATGGGAAAAAACATATCGCCTTAGAACGGTCAGTTGCCAAAAATGGCTACTGGGGACTTTTAAAAACAACCTGGTTTAGAGGTACCTACCTTGCACTTACCATCCCACCTTCACCCAAGTTAAAATGTATGTAACCCCCCCCCCCCCCCCCCCCCCACTTCCAGATAACTACACAACATGAGTAACGATGTCAAGACTAAATACTTTTGAAATAAACGGAAAGGTAAACAACCGTATTTCTGCCGTTAGTCATCAAACAATAACTTAAAATCTACAATCAACAGTTTTTTTTTATATTTTGCATTTAAACTAAGATCTAATAATGAAAATGGATGGATGTAACTTTCTTACCATTCATTTATTTTGAAAATGTGGAGTGAGCGTCTCTGGTCTCATTTCTCTGTAAAACAATGATCAAACACACATACAGTTGAACTTCAATATCCCGAACCTAAAGGAACCTCAAGGAACCATACACACTGTGTGATAACAGAAGTAATGCAGAACCTCAAGGAACCATACACACTGTGTGATAACAGAAGTAATGCAGAACCTCAAGGAACCATACACACTGTGTGATAACAGAAGTAATGCAGAACATCAAGGAACCATACACACTGTGTGATAACAGAAGTGATACAGTACCTCAAGGAGCCATACACACTGTGTGATAACAAAAGTAATGCAGAATCTCAAGGAACCATACGCACTGTGAGATAACAGAAGTAATGCAGAATCTTAAGGAACCATACACATTACTGTGAGATAACAGAAGTAATGCAGAACATCAAGGAACCATACACACTACTGTGAGATAACAGACGTAATGCAGAACATCAAGGAACACTACACATTACTGTGAGATAACAGAAGTAATGCAGAACCTTAAGGAACCATACACACTGTGAGATAACAGAAGTAATGCAGAACATAAAGGAACCATACACACTACTGTGAGATAACAGAAGTAATGCAGAACATCAAGGAACACTACACATTACTATGAGATAACAGAAGTAATGCAGAACATCAAGGAACCATACACACTACTGTGAGATAACAGACGTAATGCAGAACATCAAGGAACACTACACATTACTGTGAGATAACAGAAGTAATGCAGAACCTTAAGGAACCATACACACTGTGAGATAACAGAAGTAATGCAGAACCTTAAGGAACCATATACACTGTGAGATAACAGAAGTAATACAGAACATCAAGGAACCATACACACTACTGTGTGATAACAGAAGTAATGCAGAACATCAATGAACCATACACACAACTGTGAGATAACAAACGTAATGTAGAACATCAAGGAACCATACACACTACTGTGAGATAACAGACGTAATGCAGAACATCAAGGAACCATACACACTACTGTGAGATAACAGAAGTAATGCAGAACATCAAGGAAACACTACACATTACTGCGAGATAACAGAAGTAATGCTGAACATCAAGGAACCATACACACTGTGAAATAACAGAAGTAATGCAGAACATCAAAGAACACTACATATTACTGTGAGATAACAGAAGTAATGCAGAACCTTAAGGAACCATACACACTGTGAGATAACAGAAGTAATGCAGTACATCAAGGAACACTACACGTTATTCTGAAGTAATGTGAACAGAAGTAATGCAGAACATCAAGGAACACTACACATTACTGTGAGATAACAGAAGTAATGCAGAACCTTAAGGAACCATACACACTGTGAGATAACAGAAGTAATGCAGTACCTCAATGAACCATACACACTGTGAGATAACAGAAGTAATGCAGAACATCAAGGAACCATAAAAATCACTGTGTGATAACAGAAGTAATGCAGAACATCAAGTAACCAAACACATCACTGTTAGATAATAGAAGTAATGCAGAACATCAAGGAACCAAACACATCACTGTGAGATAACAGAAGTAATGCAGAACATCAAGGAACCATACACACTACTGTGAGATAACAGAAGTAATACAGAACATCAAGGAACCATACACACTACTGTGTGATAACAGAAGTAATGCAGAACCACAAGGAACCTCAAGTAACCATACACACTGTGACATAACAGAAGTAATGCAGAACCTCAAGGAACCATACACACTACTGTGAGATAACAGAAGTAATGCAGAGCATCAATGAACCATACGCACTACTGTGAGATAACAGAAGTAATACAGAACACCAAGGAACCATACACACTGTGAGATAACAGAAGTAATGCAGAACATCAAGGAACCATACACACTGTGAGATAACAGAAGTAATGCAGTACATCAAGGAACCATACACATCACTGTGTGATAACAGAAGTAATGCAGAATCTCAAGGAACCAAACACACTCCTGTGTGATGACAGAAGTAATGCAGAATATCAAGGAACCAAACACATCACTGTGAGATAACAGAAGTAATGCAGAACCTCAATGAACCATACACACTACTGTGTGATAACAGAAGTAATGCAGAACCTTAAGGAACCATACACACTGTGTGATAACAGAAGTAATGCAGAATCTCAAGGAACCAAACACACTCCTGTGTGATGACAGAAGTAATGCAGAACATCAAGGAACCAAACACATCACTGTGAGATAACAGAAGTAATGCAAAACCTCAAGGAACCATACACACTACTGTGTGATAACAGAAGTAATGCAGAATCTTAAGGAACCATACACACTGTGTGATAACAGAAGTAATGCAGAACCCCAAGGAACCATACACACTGTGAGATAACAGAAGTAATGCAGAACCTCAAGGAACCATACACAATGCTATGAGATAACAGAAGTAATGCAGAACCTTAAGGAACCATACACACTACTGTGAGATAACAGAAGTAATGCAGAACCTCAAGGAACCATACACATGACTCTGAGATAACAGAAGTAATGCAGAACATCAAGGAACCAAACACATCACTGTGAGATAACAGAAGTAATGCAGGTTTAAAGTAAAGCTGAAAGCTCATAAAGGAGCTTTCAGCATTACTTTCGACATGCATTAACCCTTCACTCAATAAATACGTCAAATTATAACAGAGTAGACCCAGATCAGATGGTTTCTAAAGACGCCGTCTAATCAGGGTCTGTTCTATTTGCTTATGATATAATATGGATATAGATATCAAGATATGATTCTACAGATACTGCTATAGCGAAATATTCCTGTGACCATGTGTGTGCGATTATAGCAAATTAATGTAATTAATATTCATGACATTATTACATCTTATATGAATATTTATGGAGGGAAGGGTTAAGCCATCGCATGTGTTTCTAGATATGCGTTGTGATGTATTTTAGGAAAATTCTGTATTGTAACTTTTAGATGAACCGAGTTTTACTTCGAGTTATCCGAAGTTCCAGTTATCCGAAGTTCCAGTTATCCGAGTTCAAGAGATATCGAAGTTCAACTGTAAGTATCACTAAATAGCATGTACATGTACTTCGCAATTTCATTTATTTTGCATTGGCTATATAGGCTATGTACTTAACTCCAAATAAAACACATGCTATGTCATGTTACATAAGAACCATTGCAAGTATCTAACCCTTACTTCGCCTTAAAAATAATGTTTGCTAAATTTTGGATTTGGAGCAATTGTGACTAGATCTACTTTCAATTCGATCAGATGAAGCGTTTGAGAAAATATTAGCCGAGTGTCAAACAGCTTAGACCCAGACGAGGCGCCGAGTTACTCCGATATGTAGTATTACAAGAACATTCAAAAGGTATTATTGCAATTTAGATATGCAGTATTACAAGTGCAATTTGCACGCATTGTTACAAGTAACCGAGATTGTAGTATTATATGTACACCTAATACGTACTGTTGCAAGTAATCTACACATGTAGTATTGTAAACAAGAAATATCTTTAAAAAAAAGATATTCAGCGGCATTCAAATATTGACATATATGTACAAAATAGTAATGGTATTAAATCTGACATATTAAAATCAATGTTTTGAGATTTTATAGTACAGGGAACTAGATCTATGAAGGTTTGCTTGTTATACTAGTAGATAGGTGTGCAACGGAAATGACTGAAAAAAAGGCAGATCTACTATTTCATTCAATATACTTTTTAGGTGATTATAATGTTTGAAATGTATTAGTGAACGTGGAGTAGAAGAAACAATTATTGAAAAGTAACTTTTATAGGAATCACTATTAAAAGGTACATGAAATGCAAAACAACCACAACAGCACTGCAGATATGTGGTTTGATCATATGACTGCCGGAAAATGTAGCACGTTCAGAGTACTATGAATAAATTATTGCGCGTAAAAATTAATTCATATTTTGAAGCGTGCATATTTATATTGATATGAAGATAAAAAGTTGTATACACTTTAAAGCATATATAAAGTTAGCAACCTCAACCTTCTTTAACCTTCTTTAACGATCCAAAGTCCCAGGTGATAGAGCCGTAGCAATCACCTACAGTAAGTAGATTCATATCACAGAGAGCCAACAACCCAGAATATCGGTGCTAGTAATTAACACTATTAATGCCACTAATGTCACCCTTTCCCTCATATAAACGTGTTTTCACGCAAACAGAGAAGACAGAGAAGACCAAGATCAGACGGCTCCTAGAGGAGCCGTCTGATCAGGGTCTGCTCTGTTTGCTAATAGAATTTGATGCATCTGGTTCTTTCAATGTCTACAATATTTCACCTTCCATATTTATTTATAACTATTTTTCAATGACTATTTGGTAGGTAGTGAAATTTGGCCTAAATACAGAACAGGGAAAGGGTTAATATATTAAACAACCTTTCTTCTTTATTTCCTATGATTACTGCCAGTGGGTTATGATGGTTTCGTCACTACTGGTTCGCCAAACTGGATTTTATGATCAACTGTGGTCAAGTCAAGTCAAGTAATATTTATTTATAAAGTCGGGTTAACAAACAATTAGCAACAAAGTGCTTAATGAAACACAAGCTCTGAAGAGGTTTTAAACCCGACTTACATATATGCATGGAGAATGATATTCATAGCATTTATACATAAAACACAAAGTACATAAGACCAATTTACATTGATTAATGCAGTATCAATCCTTCTCATGTTGGTGACATGTGTTGCTATTTAATGCAAACAATGTAGACCCAAGACCAGGTAGTTTTAGAGGAGATTTCTGGTTATGATCGGCACAGTTTGCCCAGATTGCATGACTGAGTACATCAAGAAATTGTTACAGTTTTGAAATTAGTATGAATTATTGTCCATGAGGGGACGAGGTTAAGTTTAAAGATTCAGCATGAGGAGGATTGACAGAGTAAAAATAAGGTTGTGGGATTACAAGCATATCACAGCTACTAAATTTATGAATAGCATAAGCATGTCACAGCTGCTAGATTTAGTACTTAAGAGGTACATACACACGTACCTTAAAACTAAATTATATAAATTAGATTATGATCTTATAAGAATCACACTTGACATTAAAAATTCCACTTTAAATAAAATCAAAGTAGTATTAAAATTGATAGCAAAGTTTTAAAATTTGGTACATATGTTGGTAGTGGTTTCGTCAAACTACTCGTAGTAATAATGCTCACCAATTATAACCATAAGGTGATAAGAACGATAATTAGTTTGGAACTGGTATAAATTGTGGCACCAGTGTGTTGGTATTATTTATTCATTAATGATAATTATAACAGTATTTATTTGTGAGAATTTTTCATACGTATATTAATGTTTTTTATACTATTATTAGAGATTTTATTTATACCCTTTTTATTCAAATCTCAAATGTTGAAGCAAATACCTATGGTAACATGTTATAGGTATTTGGATGAAGATGATGAAGCTATTATTATTGTTGTTTTTATTTGAAATGATGATGATGATGGTGGTGCCTAAAACCGGAGCTGTTGGAAAGGCTATTTAACCATTTAAACTCTAGTAACGCTTATATGCGCGACTTAGAATAAGTATACCTATATAGAGTATACTATTGAGTACACTGGTCCTATGCTATGTAGACCAAGCTCTATTTTGGCTGGTCAAACCGGCCACATTAATGAAACGGCCCCACAAAAAGGTCGGTTTGCCTAAAAAAATACGGTCAAAAAGTGGATTGGAACTTTTAAATACGGTCAGGTGGTAGCGTATATGTTGAACGAAGTATGTCAACGGTAATACAGTACGAGTAAACATCACTGCTTAAAGCAATGTGAAAGTAAAACAGAAAGCTCCTTTACCTGCCTTTTGAATACGACCAATTAGCCTTCTTTAAGTGGTCGTAATAGAGGAGGGCAACAATGCGGCAGATTTAGTACTCTACCCAGTTTTAAGAAACGTTTACTATGTTATATCAGTTTGACGAGCCAATAGTTTGGCGAAACCGTTTGTTTAACTTTCCAACTCACTTGGAGAATTCTGAAACAACTGTGCTTGACTTTAGCCTGCTATGGGCGGATTAGTGAATAACTCGGCGTCTCACCAGGATCCAAACTGTTTGACACCTGATTGCATTTTGGTAGGCAAATTTATTATAGCATGGATTTTGAAAATGTAGTAGGTGAACATTTCTGTAAAAATAATTAGGCTGAAGGTTAAATATGCAAAACCGTGTACGTCTATTTTGATTCATAGGGGATTTCCCTGAAAGCATCTATTTTAAGAACAGAACTTTCGACAGCATTCCATGCTAAATTGTAAATATAAGCGTAAATATGACTTTCTGTATTATATGGCGTTTTGCCTGAAATCTGAGAAGTTTATAGAAAAGGTCTGTATTACAGAATGTCTTACATTTGGTTAATGAAAATAGACAGCTAGCCGCTGAAAAAAGTACCTAGTTATAGTCTACTTTCAGTCCGAATGACCGCTCAGCCGGCTGTACATTTACTCCCCTGGTCACTGGGTCATTTGCCTACAATATTGAGCACTGCTAACATATGGCGCAATCATGCAGCAGCAGTACCGGCGAGTGACCCTCACAGGTACCCATTTTAACCCCTGGGTGGAGAGGATGTGCGGGTGGGAGACACGGAAAAGCGTCTCTGAAATTTCCGGGTGGGACCGGGATTTGAGCCCCGGACATAGTCCCGGACTGATACCGGCGCGTTACCACTAGACCACCACCACCTACAAGAAGAGAACAGATACTACCTACGTATTGTTGTAAGAAAATTAAATATGAATAATTGCAAATGTAGTTCCTGCGAATAACTGCAAATATAGTTTCTATGGACAATTGTAAATAAATTAGATACGAATTGTTGCAAATATAGTTTTATGAATAATTGCAAATAAATTTGATACGAATAATTGCAATATATAGTTTTTATGAATAATTGCAAATAAATTAGATACGAATAGTTGCAAATATAGTTTTTATGAATAATTGCAAATACATTAGATACAAATAATTGCAAATATAGTTTCTCATTGGAAATAAATTAGATACGAATAATTGCAAGTAAATGCCGCTTGTGTCATTGCAAATGTATTGAAAACGTGTAAGTATATAATTGCAGGTGCATTTAATACATACAACTGCAAGGTGTTGAATTCGTATCATTGCAAGCATTTTAAATAGTGTATTATTGCATTATAATAATTACGCACCATTGCACGTGTGTAAAGTAATATACGGTATCATTATAACCATGTCACGAGCAGACATCATGTTTTGGAGGCAGTCGATGGTAAAGTCCAATAGAAAGAAGTATCGATTTGGGTATATGTAGACTGTCCTTGTTGAGTAGTTGTGTTAGTATCAATGTAATATAAAGGTATTGATTAGTTACTCCAACATGTAGCTCAGTCGGTGTCCTCTTGTCGATTCCCATTAAATATTGGTCCATATGATTATCTACGTCAAGTTCTCCAATAAATTTGCCCAAAGTGATAGATGGCACAATTCCATAGCTCCTTGGAAGGGTTTCGTACAAACTATGAACAATGGTTACAGCTTTCACTGTTTTTATTAACAGTGTGTGTACTCTGAACAGAGGATCCATCTGATCTGGATCTATGCTGTGTGCATATTGTATTTCTCATAAATGAGACATTGCGTATACGTACAATGCAATTGAGTTCATTCTTATACTGTAACTCATCTGACTCAGCGGTCTTATCGGCTTGTTAACAACCACTTACTATCTCAATTAGTACTATGGACTGTGTTAGTCCTTGTTGACCACTACCCAGTAATATAGCCATTAGCATCGGAAACCCTTTGGGGTTATTGTTAGCAAACATAACTGTCCAAAACAGTGTGAAAGTACGAGACCATGACCTTTCAGCCGTGTAAACATTAAGTGAATGTGTAGCCGGTATAATAATACATGTATACAGTGTTCATATCTGACGGTTGAGGTTGAACTTTTGAATTAAATTTACTTGCCAACAGTGCAGATTGATAAAAACATGTAAGGCTGGAATCACACATTTATGAAAGAGAGAAAACTCCAGATTTAAGGTAATGCTGACGCATATTGCTTTAGGCGCGGTTACACGATGATTAATGTTGTTTAACATTTTTTTAACATGTACATGTATTCGAAATGAGCCAGGTATGTCTCTGCTCAGATACATTAAACCTTCACTGGTAAAGCGCGGCCTGAATTACATTTGCAAACAATTTGGATCCAGATGAGGTGCCGAGTTACTCGGCGTCTCGTCGGGATCCAAGCTGTTTTACGCTCGGTAAATACTAAATAGCATCTTACTGTTAGTTAGTTTAAACATATTTTATTACTCATTTTTTCACAGTTGTACATTTATGTCTTTTACTTATAATTATATAAGTATATATATATATTATATTTTATATATCTTACTGTAATTTAAATGTAGCCGATCAGAACTTTAGCAGACATATTGTTTTGTTCCAGCAGGATAAGACTTAATTGAAAACATTCTGCATCGAACTCATTATGTATGTCGCATGTTTTGGGTGATAAACAGTGTACTTTTAAGTGCCA
The DNA here is from genome assembly GCA_963576725.1 of Azorinus chamasolen. NCBI lineage: Eukaryota > Metazoa > Mollusca > Bivalvia > Cardiida > Solecurtidae > Azorinus > Azorinus chamasolen. Next base: position 571,849 of record OY755242.1, on the reverse strand, counting down.
AGCAGTCTGGATCCTGTTCAGGCGCTGAGAAGTGAGGCGACTGATCTTAATCTAAGCTGTTTGCGACAATGTTAATTAAACGTTGTGCATTTAAAAATCACTTTAAAAATAATTATTGAAATACTTTAGTATCTAACAGCGGCGATCTGTATCTAAGGCCAAATTATAATATACTCCATCTGGATCAACGCTGTTTGCACGCCTCAGTTGGCCGTTTAAGATAGATCTGCTGGTTTCACATTTAAATCTTTCACCGCCAAAGTCATCGGACAGGTTGCTGCATTGGGCGAGTCTGCGATTTCCTTTGGATCCAGATGAGATGTCGATGTACTCGGCGTCTCCAGATGAGATGCCGAGGTACTCGGCGTCTCATCTGAGTCCAAGTTGTTTGTTGATGCGAGCCTTGTACGTTGCGCTTTGCATGTGAAGAGTAAATATATCAGAGCACAGACACACATAGCTTATCAGAATACAGACTGTTTGACACAAAATGTACGATTTAGAGATGAAATGGATGATAAACAGCTGTTTGGCATCTAAAGAGTGAACTAATTCTAGCTAAGATGCATGCACATGCCTATCGCTTATGTGTGAATTATTGTGCTATATAGAGTCAACGTCGCCTGCTTACAAATATAAAAACAATGTTAAAACCTCATAGTTTAAGTAATTTAACCAAAACAGCTTAGATTCTGATCATACATTTTGAGTCATAGAATTGATATGGATTCCGTATGTTTTATTTTCCTATTTCAGGTACAATTAATTCTAAAGATGATATAGCTGTAGTCAATCTTAACTAATGAGTACTTATGCAAGAATCTATCCCTTCATGATTATTCATTGGCTGAAGTTTCACAATAGTATCTAACCTGGGTCACTTTTGACAATGAAAGAACCTTTGGAATCCATTCAATACAATCCCATAAACAAACTTAGCAGACCCCCCCCCCCCCTGGGAGGACGACTCCTACAGGAAATGTCTTGTATGGGTCTAGTCTGATTGCAAGTATGCTTACATATGAGGTACAGTAGACCCTTTCTTAAGCGACCATTCATTTATTGAACATATATGAGTCGTAAAAAGAAGGTTGTTGCTTAATGCAGGGCAAATGAAGCAGAAAGCTCCTGTAGGGTTCTACTGTAATACGTGGAACTGGGAATAAAGGAATACTGATAAATATGAAAACTCTGGTGGAATTGGGAATAAAGGAATACTGATAAATATGAAAACTCTGGTGGAACTGGGAATAAAGGAATACTGATAAATATGAAAACTCTGGTGGTTTGAGAAAAAAGGTACATGTACACCCTGACATTAGCGAACAGGGTAGACTCGGCAGCTGTGTTGGTTAAACGTTCACTGTGCACGATGCGTTTATAAAACTTCCGCTCATTGATATTCATACTCCTATTATCTTTTACATGAACATTCACAAGGGATTAAAGGTAAATTATACAAGACGATTTCGTCCTCGGAGATGTAAGATTGAGGATATCACAATGAACTAGAGAATAATACTCTGGTCGAATTTCTATATTTCTGGGTATATAATGTTACAGCTATATGTATCTGTGGGAACGAGAAGCTCAATATTGGACTTGTCTCGTTTATTCCAGGAATTGCCGTTACTGTGATAACTTGTGCCATGGAACCTTTCACAAAGGCGATATTATGCATACATACAGTTTTGGCCATCGCTGCCGTATCTGTGTTAGCGGAAGGGACGTAAGTATTTATTATTTGAACGCTGATAAAAGCATTGGTTGAAACAGTTCGTTATGTACTGTGTCCAAATCTGATAATAAAATTCAATATACTTATTCAAATTAAACAGCAAAATTTGACATAAAAACTGGACTTTTAAGATTGATAACACGTGGACCAGATCTCGTGCTTACTTAAAAACATAAAACTACTGCAGTCTGAGTTCTTTTTCAAGCATATGACCAATTAGATGCTTGAGAATGAACGTATTCTCAAGCAGAAGTATTATATCCCGGAGCACTGGCAGTCGGAGTAGAATGTTACTTGGAGACCCCATGAAGAGTTGTGGATGCTTCACCAATAAATTGCCACATTCCAGAGCTTGGGAGATATATATGTTTCGAAACAATGAAATTATACTCTGATGTTAACGTACATTCTGTTTTGAACACAAAGATATAAATGTACTGTCTGTTTTGGAATGTTAGAAACAATGGTAGAAAAATACTTACTTTATTAAAAAAGCGATTTGTCTGTCCTCTCTGTTTTGAAAAAAAAATGTGTTTTGAATACACGAGTAAAATGAAACGTTGGTATAACTATTTTCTTAACAATGTAAATGTACTTTTGAACACAAAGGTGTACTTAAAAAAATGAGCGTAAGTGTATTCTATTTCTTTCGAAAAAAGTAAATAATGTACTTTCTGTGATGATCATAAGTGTATACGTGTAGCCCCTGATTTGACAGCAAGGGTGTAAATACACGCCCTGGTTTGGAAATTAAGAAATGTCTACTGTATTGAAAACAATGGCATGAGTGTTCTCTTTGTTTTCCTTGATGGGAACCCTTTGCATGACTTTCACTTTATATTGCCACCTGTATCCCAGACCGATATTAATACTAAATATATTCTGAAAGTGGGTGATCCTTCAAAAGCAATAGTACAAATGCCAAAAGAGAAAATTGCAGACTCGGTTTATTGAGTATGTTCATGAGTAGTAATTAAAAGTGCAACACTACTCACGCCCCTAGCACCGGCTTTAGCAGTATTCAATTTTCAAAACAAATAATATCAAAACTAATGATCCCGAAGGACCAGAACATATAACAACACTGAGAAAGAAGTACTGGGCGACTTTTTACGGCCGCCACAGTTAATGGTTTACTATATTAATAACTCCTGCACATGTTTTGGCATACGTTTTGCTGATAACCATTGCAACAAATGAATGAAATGATGTTATTTTTGGTATTTGTTTAGACCAGAAGTGAAGGTTCTACAGACAATAGCTTTATCTGATCACCCAGAAAGACGAATACCTCTAGAAAAAGGTTTGATTGATTTACTTTATATTTAATCTCGGCACCAGCATGCTTTATACAAAAGTAACAATATTGAACGGATTAGTGATGTATTTATGTTAGACCTTGATGCACTGAAGTATTTCATAAAGAGAGAGAGAGAGAGAGCGAGCGATTTTGAACCAGTCATTCCGATTTAGTCACAATGATTACTTCTGCCTTTAATCGAATGAGAATCAATGAGATGTATTTAATTTTCACTAGTGTTACTGATTGAACTCAGCAATTGGCCAAGAGAGAAAAAATATTATTTAGCCTCAGTTTTAAGTACATATTAGTGTTACTTGTTGCACGTTTTACTTTTTTCACATTTTGTTAGGATTTACGCTGAACATATTAACTGTGGAAGAATGTATTAATATTTTCATTTGTAACTTAATTTCAGAGAGAAAACCTACCAACGTGTCTATAAGCCTCCTCATTGCCGCCATCAATTTGAACCAAAATAAAATGGTGAGTATATTCAATATTTAACCCTTTTAGCGTCAAATAAATTTCATCTATAAACATTTTCGTCTGTTTTTAATTTCAGAGAGAGGATTTTCATTCAATTTCTTCTCAAAAACATAAGTAGAATGTCAAACAGTGATGCTCTTGAGAGTTACACGGCGTCTCGTCTGGAGCAGAGCGGTTTGCAAAGTTTTTTTTTTACAGAGGCTTCCACTTTCCAACGACAATGACGATAAAACATTATCATCAGTATTGATTTTTAATGCGGCATTATGCGCATTTTTGAAAAACACTTTCTGTTCCTTGCTGTTTGTACCCTAGCGGTGAAGAATCCACTCTAGTAACAGTCTGGTCAAAATCTGCTCGGGTTGCTTTTGAAATACTATTGATAGTATTGTTAAGTATCTGACACGGATAACCATTTGCTAGTTTATAATGTTATTACAAACATTCAGCTCATCAACCCATGTCAGCATAAGCTATTTTAAGACACAGCCTCTTTGAATGAATCTACCGAAAAGGAGCATTAAAATTTACTACAGCAAATGAAACTTTTAGATTTGTGAAGTTTTGAAACCATTGTGATAAATAGAGCATTTGCTCATTTGGAGCAAATACTCTGTTTCAGATTGGGAATTTTACAGAGGCGTCAAAAGGCGCCAACATGAGGAAATGGGCTAATATCAATTATTTGGACTGGGAGCGTTTGTTTTCGTCCCCGTAAAAACATACGACTAACATGTTTGAAAACTGAATGATGTCCGAATACCTGTTTCTTGTATGTCACTATCATATTCTTCAAAATGAACCATTTATTTTAGCAAGCAGAAGTGAACTTCTTCCTTCGTCAGAGGTGGGAGGATGAACGACTCAACTATACGTCACTAGCCTCATCCAATGACACATCCGACGACATAATGTGGGAGGAGCCATATTATAATCTTCGACCTGATTGGTTCCAGTACATATGGAAGCCTGACCTCTTCATTCCAAACGCCGTGTTGGCCGAAAAGCTTGACTATCCGACTAGTACGGCATCTGGACTTTTATATGCTAACGGCACCATTGTATCAGATATAAGGTAATGTTCAATTCAAATTAAACCGTCTCCCACCAGTCGCATTTGCAAACAGATTGGGCCTGGATGAGACCTTGAGTAACACATTGATCCAAGCTGTTTGACACTTGGTCAATAGTTTCTCGATTCGGAACTACTCAAATGGCACAATGTCTCAATTTGTGCAGACATTAATGTTACAGCCAAGTAACTTACTGTTATGAATATCTATTCCAATATAATTACAGTAGAACCAGTCTTAAGCGGCAATCAAAGCGATGGTAGCGTAATGCGGGTCAAAAGTAATGCAGAGAGCTCATATAGCAGCTTTCTGCATTACTTTTGCTCTGCATTAAGCACCCGGGTTGTTTTTAAGACTCCTATGTTCAATAACTAGATGACCGCCTAAGATTGGTTCTACTGTTTACAAAGTCATTACATTGTTGTATATTAGGACTTAAGTTTGTGCCACAAATTTTACAGACTGATGAAAAAACGTATCTGAACGCACACAGGTTGGCAAGATATATAGTTATTATTTCAGAAATAAATATAGTTCGATCGACAACATGGAATAATCTTCGAAGTTAGATTTATTGCTTTCATAACAAGACGGGGCTTAAAAACGGTATCACTAAAGAGAATACATAAAGCTAAGTACTCGTAGAGGGGTTGTGGTATATGCTCATTGTAAACCTTAACAAAAACTATTGCGTAAAACTTACGTAAAATTTACATTCACTCTGATATTAAATTACATGCATTTATTTATTTTTTCTCTCCAAAATTGGGTTAAATCGGTAATCAGTCTAACTAAATGCACCTCAGTGATCCCTTCACAATTGTTGGGAGAGGTTAGTCGTGTTACATACATAATTTATATATCAAGTTGCTCTATATGGATTTTTTTCAGTTCAGTCTGTTCCAATATGATTGTCTCAAGTATATACAGTAAAACTCGTCTAAACCGGATGCTAAATATCGGTTTTGCAGACAGATGGCAGTTTAAAAAAGGGTGAAATTCATGCAGAAAGCCCCCCCCCTTTATGACTTTCACCCTGCATTAAGCAGTCACCAGCCTAGAAGTATCTAAATTCTTCTTTTACTAGAACTCCGATCTAGAGAGGTTTTACTGTACACCAACCTTTCAGTTTGATACTGCTACCTGTGGTCTTACCACCCTATTAGTGTTAGTAACATTTGTATTACAGGATCAGGGCCATTGTAAACTGTCCTGTAGATCAGTACAAATTTCTCCACGATTCCCAATTATGCCGAATCCAGTTTGAAAGTTGTAAGTTTGTTTGTTCAGTCAAGCAATGTTGTACGTACTTAATTTGTAAGCATGTTTGTTCAATAATGAAAGTTGTTAGTATGTTCGTTTACAAAAGCAATTTTTTAAGTATTTGTTTAGTGAAGCAAATGGTGTACGTATTTTGTTCAGTAGAGCAAAGTTGTACAAATATATTTAGTCTCTGAAGCAAAGTTGTAAGTATATTTAGATTGTGAAACAAAGTTGTACGTACATTTAGACTGGTGAAACAAAGTTGTACGTGTAATTAGTCTGTGAAGCAAAGATGCACATAAATAAAAACTGTCAAGCAAATGTGTACGTATATTTAGTATGTGAAGCAAAGTTGTATGTATATTTAGACTGTGAAGCCAATTTGTACGTATATTTAGTCTGTGAAGCAAAGGTGCACATATATTAAACATTTCGAGCAAAGTTGTACGTATATTTAGACTGTGAAGCAAAGATGTACGTATATCTAAACTGTAAAGCAAAGTTGTACAAGTAAAGTTGTACGTATGTGAAGCAAAATTGTATAAGCAAACTTTAAATATGGTTAACAATGGTTTAACATTCTCTCCTGAAAAATGATGCAAACTCATTTTTCTGTCTTCTGTTTATTAAACGATATTTCCATTTGCTTACTAATTTTGATTTTGAAATTATTGACCTTGATGCAAAAAAACATGAATCCTGATTAGACATCAAATTATTCTGTTCCTTATCTAGAGTCAACCTGTTTTCATATACAAATTAACCTCTTTCCCTCACAGTATCTCCTTTGCAAGCAGATCAGACCGATTTGAGTTTATTTTTATTCTTTACAGTTTCTTATTCCACTGAACAGCTGCGGTTGAACTGGCTCAAGCCTCATCCAGTCGAGTTTGACGAGAAGATAACAAATCAGAGGACACTCACGAAGCTGTCGGACAGTGATCTTCAAGACTGTACCACTCGCAGGTTTTCAAGTGAGTGACTCTCGGGCATTACAGCAAATGTTATCATTAACACATTCTCTCCTATCCTTGAATAAATCTACCGAGAAGAAACATTAATAGAGAAGAGGAAAGTCTTATAACTGTGAAGTTTTGAAACCATTGTGATAAATAGAGCATTGTGATAATGAATGGCAGCCCGATAGGGATTGACGGAGGAACAACAGACTTTGGTAGACCAGTACGCTTCTTGTCTATAACACTATCGCCCAGTAGTGCTTGTCTTAAGCGGCCTTCGAAAAGAGGTCTATTTATGGGTCAGTAAGTAGCTGGTAGCTTAATGCAGGTCAAATGTAATGTAGAAAGCTCCTATATGAGTTTTCTGCATTACTTTTGCCCTGCATTAAGCAGTCACTATAGAAGCTTTCTGTATTACTTTTGCCATGCATTGAGCAATCACCTGCTTTTTAAGACTCTTGTGTTCCATAAATGAATGGCCGCTTAGGACAGGTTCTACTATATTTCTTACAATCGACTATGCTCCCAACCCATTTCATTTGATATGAAATGCTGAATGGTTTTGAAATAAGATATATCTTAGTGGTTAAAATTGTATCATTTATTCATTGCAGTGAAACATTCGTGTCTGCAAGTAACATTGAGCCTTATGAGGACAAACAATATATATGTGACTCAGGTCTACTTCCCTAGTACACTGACGGTTGTCTTGTCTTGGCTGTCTTTCTGGATAGACAGAGAGGCGATACTGGCCAGAGTATCGCTGGGCAGTCTGTGTGTGGTCACTATTATGACCCATGCAACAGGTATGGTACACATTATGTCAGGTTTGAAAAAACACACTTCTATGAAGGTGCATTTGCATTATGTCAGGGAAAAATGGCGTACAAGCACCATGTCAGACACCCCAAGATATTTCGCACATTATACAAGGTGCACAACACCACATTACGGCACAGTATGTTCAGGATAGGTTGCACAAACGTTGCCCGATGCATTTCACATTAGTTATAGCAGAAACAAATGCGTTGCGTACATTGCACTTTATGTGAAGGAACATATTTGCACACTGCGACATGCATCACATTGATTATTAAAGGGACGAAGGTCATTCATTCCTCCAGGTATAGAGCAATTAAGTTGTAGAGAAGGTGCACATACATCGCCATGTACATTTCACACCACGGGAATGATAATATGTACAAGCTGTGTCAGATTAATTACATATTATGTTAGGGTAAGGTGCATTTTACATTATGCGCGAGATAAGGTTACACGTCGGATACATTACATATCATGTCAGGGTAAATGTGAGTTTTATAACTTTTATATGATGTGAAGATAAGGTTCACATGTCGGGTCTATTACATATTATGTCACATAAAATGATGCATTTGACATTATGTAAAACGTCAGGTCCATTTGCTGTGGCGCGTGTATGTTAAGAAAAGACGCATTTTACATAATGTTGGCAGTGTGGCGTGTATTACTTCTTAAGTTAGGGCAATGTGGATTTTACATAATGTTTGCAGTGTGGTGTATATTACTTATTATACTAGGTTAAGGTGCATTTTCCGTGTTGGCCTAGTCACATGCAAAACTTATCATGATAGGGTAAGGCGCATTTTACAGTATGTTGGAAGAGTCGCGTGTAATACTTATTATGTTAGGGTAAAGCGCATTTTACAGTATGTTGGCAGAGTCACGTGCAATACTTATTATATTAGGTTAAGGCGCAGTTTACAGTGTGTTTGCAGTGTCTCGTGTAATACTTATTATGTTAGGGTAAGGCGGTTTTTACAGTGTGTTTGCAGTGTCGCATGCAGTACTTTTACATCAATTAAAATATAAAGTTTATATGTCAAGTGTATTATGTTAGAGAGAAGGTGCACACACTTCGCTATATACTTTGCGCATTATTTTCTGAGAGGATAACTGTAAGGTACTCATGCCTCACCAGGTACCGTTGGACAACCAGGGCCCATATTCATAATGCTCTACTGGTGAAAGATTTTGAATAAGATATCATAATTTAATCTCATGTACCCCATAGAAATATATTTATTCTGAATTAATAATATTATGTCATTGAATTCATAAGTGATACATACTATTCTGAGTGTCGTATATTGAGAATATACTTCCTGATTTTGTCTGCAGATCTAGACGGAACTCTCCCCACCACTTCCAATACTGGATAGCCCATCACTGTTTAAAGGTAGAATTCATTCAGTATGAAAGGGTATACTGTTAAGATGATTTTGAATGACAAACAGTGCATACCCAGACCAGAGGGCTCCTCAGGGAACCATCTGATCTGGGTCTACAGTGTTGGAAAATGACAGCCAACAAGTTTCCCGCTTTCAAAGGGTTAATATAAACCAAGAAGGAAGGTTATGAATATTGCAGACGAGAGCGTCATTTTGCATATTAATTTCTGATAGCATTATTTTGCAGACGACATTCTGAGTGCATTATTTTGCAGACGAGCTTACGAGTGCATTATTTTTAATGTAGTACTCGGGTTGTTAGTTTGATTTTCTCTCTCTCTCTGTGTGTGGCCAGGTTTGTTGTCAAGGCTACCGGAGCAGGCTGGGATCAAGGCCATAGACGTGTGGGAGCTAGCGTGTGTGACGCTCATTTTCTTCGCTATGTTGGAGTTTGCCACTATGCACGCCATGTTGCGCCGACAAAATTCTATCAAGATGGCTCAGAAATTCGTGGAGGAATACAATACCAACAGAGAAAAGGCGGATCTTGTAGTAAGCACCATAACATTCAGCATACTACAGGCGAAAATATTTGGTATCTTTTGGAAAAAATGCTTAGATCTAGATGATCAAGATCCAAAGTGTTTGAATCTTAGAAATGTTGATAAAATTCAAAACTGAAGTGGACAGCACATTCTGATGATGGAATTCCGCTCGGCAAAATAAACGTTTCAGCTTTAGAGGGTTAGGAGGGTATGGTTCATAAATTTGGTGCTAGTTATATAGTACAAGATTTAAACTATAGTTGCTTATACTGCAGTGCATGAGTGGTGGGGGCTTAAACTCATATGAGCCAGACTCCTGAGACACACTGTGTCATATAGCGCCGCTAAAATGATGCATACGAGCTAATGTGTATTTGAATTCCGCTATACAAAAATCTAGGATTTGCAAAACACTGTGGAACCATATCAGCCGTCTCTTTTTAAATTGCACTGTGGACCAAACTATCAGAGAGTTTTTTTATATTCCGATTTGTTGATTTTAAAATGTGGTAACTAACGTGGTTCAAAGTGCTCGTGTAGCGGGGCTCGTATACAAAGTGCACATTCAAGCAGTCATGGTCATTGTTAAATTTTCGCGATGACAAAAGAGTGTTGGTATCCACATGCGGCGTTTGTGAATTTTGAAACTAGTGCAGTAACAGCTATCCTACGCGGTCATTCATTTATTGAACATAGGAGTCTTAAACAACAGGTGATTACTTAATGCATATCAAAGGTAATGCAGAAAGCTCTTACAGGAACTTTCTGCATTACTTTTAACCTTCATTTAGCTACCAGCTGCATTGCAGACTTATAATTAGACCTCTTTTCAAGGCCGTTTAGGATATGTTCTACTTATGAAGTTGCATAAGCGATATCTTACTGTCTAACCGGTGTGAACGTCGATTTGCACATCGTGTCACCAAGGCATAGACAAAACTAAGTGTTCAAATGAATAAATACAATGTTGCTTTCAAGAACATTTCCTTTATGTCTCCACCAAACCCCAAGCTATGGCCACTATTAATCATTTCTTTTATATAAAACGCTCTTTCACGCATTTGCCAACAGAGTAAACCCAGATCAGACGTGTCCTATATGAATCATCTGATCAGGGTCTGCTCTGTTTGCTTATAAAATAATGCAGATCTGATTCCACAGTTTATGCCAGGGCCGAAAATCCTTTTTACCGTTAAAAATCAGCTGTTGTCATTATTTCTGACATGACTAGTAAATAGGGAAATGCCTGACATGACTAGTAAATAGGGAAATGCTTAAGAATTGTGTATTGAGTAGTCACACCACTGGCTTTGGTGGAGAAACGACCGTTTGGTATTTGTAATACGCCACTTATCTATGCCACACGTGTTACAAAAGATCGTGCGACTGAAAGTATCGTAAGTCCTATAATACGACGATCGGAGTGGGAAGTTGCGGTGCTCGTATGTTAGAACTTGCGATAATTTCTACCATATATTGTAATTTCTACTTGTAATTTCTACCATATATTGTAATTTATACTTGTAATTTCTACCATATATTGTAATTTCTACCATATATTGTAATTTATACTTGTAATTTCTACCATATATTGTAAACCATATATTGTAATTTCTACTTGTAATTTCTACCGTATATTGTAATTTATACTTGTAATTTCTACCATATATTGTAATTTCTACCATATATTGTAATTTCTACCATATATTGTTGCAGATGGCGGAAGAAGATTCACCTAGGATAACTATCGAAAACAACGTTATTCAGTCACGGAAAATGGCGAGGAGAGTTCTGCGACCGCGTTGGTGGCAGATGGAACCGGCAAAAATCGACAATGCTGCTCGTCGGGTATTTCCGTCAGTGTTCGTGGTATTCAACATTGTCTATTGGACAATATACTTGCTATGACCAAAGTTGCATAGCTTATAGAACTATGAGCTAATTTTCTCCTTCGATGTCATTTGAACCTCACGCAAAGGGTGAAAAAACATTGTTTTGGCATTCTACCGGTGAAATTTGTTATTACATTGTTAAATAGTTTTTCACGCATTTGCAAACAGAGTAGACCCAGATCAGACGGCTCCTATAGGAGCCGTCTGATCTGGGTCTACTCTGTTTGCTTATGGAAATTGATATATCTGATTCTTTACTTTCTAAAAATGTCTGCAGTGTTCCGCCTTCCATATTTAATTATTATTTATAACTATTTTTTTTTCCATGAATAGTCGGTAGGTATTGCAATAATTATTGGAATAAACACAGAACAGTGAAAAGGTTATAATCAGTGTTGGGATATCGGTGACAGGGCTCTTTGGCCTCTCATATGGAGTCAGCCTGTTTGCAAATGTGACATTAGATCCTCCCTTGGCAGTTAAAAAGTAATCATGTATTATGAACCTAATGTATATTAGATGAGGATGCTCCTGCTAGAATGGACTCGTGGTGACATTGATAAAACATATTGTGTGAGACAAACAGTACATATTGATCAGCGGCACCCAGATTCTAAAGAGTAGTCACACTGTATAGGGTTTGGCGGAGGACCCAGAACTAAATTCAATACGATGCTAAAGAGTAGTCACACTGTATAGGGTTTGGCGGAGGACCCAGAACTAAATTCAATACGATTCTAAAGAGTAGTCACACTGTATAGGGTTCGGTGGAGAAATGACAATTTAGTATTTGGGTACGCATAATTATTTGTTGCTACATAAGAGATCTCTTCTGTTGCCATAGTAATAAATGTCATTCTTTTATGTATTTGATACAAAAATTCTTTTTAATAGTCATTTAACCCTTTGAAGTGAACTCTCATTTGCAAACAAAGTAGACCCAGATCATATGACCCCTGGATAACCCTCTGATCAATGTGTGCGCTGTTTATCATACAGTGTCCACTAAGGCTCTTTCTATTTGCGACTATATTGTTTCAAATGACTTAGATGTGGTAGCCGTTACAGAAACCTGGCTCGGTAGTTCTGTAGACAAATCGTGCCTAAGTGAACTAGTTCCCACCAATTACAAAATTGAACATGTCCCTCGCTGCAATGGCAACCGTGGCGGCGGGGTGGCAGTCATGCATAAGACTTCAATAGGACTTCGTCTCCATTCGTCAACAAGAGATGGCGATTTCTCAAATTTTGAGTACGAGGGGTGTTCCATAAATAATGTCATCTGTGCTTTATTTCGCGGAAATCGTGCAATTCATGCACAAAACCACCTCGTGTCGATTGAGTGATCACTGGCTCGTGACACAGGTAAATATCTCGTCCACACGTTCACTTGCCTCGGTACAGTGTACATCGTTTCATAGCCTATTCGTTAGACTATACACAAAATGACAGGAAAACGAGCTGAAAATGTTCTTGAAATTAGGGCCTATATAAAAGGTAGGTCATTACTCGGCATAAAGGCTGTAGATATTCACCGCGAGGTGTGTGACATTTATGGGGAGGGCCAAATGTCCCACAGGACTGTTTGTAGGTGGGTAGCTAAATTTAGTGCTGGGCAGCAGCAACTGAAAGATGCTGCTCGCCCAGGTCGTCCTGCAACAACTACGACCAAAGGTAACATAGAAAAAATCCGAAATATCCTCAAAACTGATGCTCGATTCACCGTAAGACAATTGGCTCGAATGACAAACTTGTCGTTAGCAAGAGTTCATGCAATTTTGAAGAAACACCTAAAAGTTAGAAAGATAAATGCAAGATGGATACCCCATTTGTTAACGGATGAGCAAAAGAAGACGCGTGTAACAATGGCAAAAAAAACTTCTCAAAATGTACCCAAAATATAGTAAAAAGGCTTTTGATAATATAGTCACTGGTGATGAGACCTGGGTGTATTATTTTTAACCAAAGCGGAAGGTTTCCAACCGAATATGGGCCACTAAAAATGCCAGACGCCCAAGTATTGCCAAACGAATACGAACGGTAAAGAAGGTTTTGTATGCTATTTTTTTCACTAATAAGGGTCCAGCTATTCAAATCCCGGTGCCAAAAGGCAGAACGGTCACAGGCAAGTTCTATAAAAACGTTGTTCTGAGAAAATTGAAGAACTACTACAAAAGTAGCCGCCCCAAAACAGGACTTAAGTATGTCCGACTTTTGCATGATAATGCACCCGCTCACAAGGCACGTATTGTGACTGACTTTTTGGAGTCAGAGAAGGTTACCGTCCTTCCGCACCCTCCGTATTCGCCAGACTTGGCCCCCTGCGACTATTTTCTCTTTCCAAAACTTAAATATCATTTATCTGGAAGGAGATACAATTCGAGAAATGCCCTTGGATCTGCTGTTTATCAGTGTCTGATGGGTGTCCCCATTGAAGAGTATGAAAAATGCTTCCAAAAATGGATTGACCGGCTAAAAAGGTGTATTCTGGCTGGCGGAGAGTATTTTGAAGGACAGAGCAAATTAAAATGAACAAAAGCACTTCCGCTATATGAGCACCGATGCAAGTGACATTATTTTTGGAACACCCCTCGTACATGGACTGCACCGTAAGTATCCGAGATTTCACTCTACGCCTAGTAGTCGTTTACAGACCACCGCCATCGCGGGGAAATGGCCTTAAAACCGGAGATTTTCTTGATAATTAATGGCCACTTTTCCTATCTAAATTTGTGACTTGTGACAGACCAGTCATCATTGTAGGGGACTTAAACATCCATCTTGACAATCAAAGTGACAGGAACACAGTTAACTTTGTTAGTACACTAGAGTCATTTGGATTGCAACAGCATGTAGATGAAGCCACTCATGTAGGTGGACATACCCTTGATGTTATTATCACGAGAAACGGTGATGACTGTGTGTCAAATATTGAGGTCGCCGATCCAGGACTATCTGACGGCACTGGTAAAGTTTCGCGCGATCATTTTTCCGTAACTTTCGAAGCAAAGGCGGCTAAACCTCCAACAGTGAGAAAAACTGTTTTATTTCGGAAACTTAGAGCAATTAATGTTGACTCATTTAAAAGAGATCTCATCAACTCTGAACCCATCAAAGCAAGTTTGCAAATGACAGATGTTGATGAGCTGGTTAACACATATACCCAAGCGCTGGAGGCACTTGCCGATAAACATGCACCATTGTGTACTAAAACCATAACGCTCAGACCATCATGTCCGTGGTATACCCAGAAACTGCACGATGCTAAACATGCACGGCGCAAGTTGGAAAGAAATTGGAGAAAATCCAGACTCACAATAGACCATCAGCTATACAGAGAACAGTGTGCCAACGTAAACAAGCTGTTGACAAAGGCAAAGGTTGATTTCTACTCAGAGAAAGTAGAATCTTGCCAGGCAGACTCAAAGAGTCTTTTCAAAGTTACTAAGCACCTGCTAGGCACAACTAGTGACATCAAATTGCATAAGACTTCGTCCTCAAGACAACTTGCACAAGACTTCAGTGACTTTTTTGTCAACAAAGTGGACAAAATTCGGGCAGATATTGCATCAGAATGAAATGCAGCATGCAACGAACGCTTTTGATAGTTTTGTTACAGCTACAGAAGAAGAAGTAGAACAGATCATTAAGGCATCCCCTTGCAAGTCCTGTGAACTGGATCCTATACCTACATGGCTGTTAAAGTCATGCCTTGGTGAACTCCTACCGATTCTGACAAAAATTGTAAACTCCTCTTTAGACACTGCCTACGTTCCAAAAAATTTAAAGATGTCACATGTCAGACCTATTTTGAAGAAACCGAATCTGGATTCAGACGAACTTAGGAATTATAGGCCTGTTTCGAATTTGCCATTTGTCTCCAAAGTGTTAGAAAAAGTGGTCGACAAGCGCATTGAGTCCCACTTGACCTCAAACGGACTACATGAGCATCATCAGTCGGCATACCGAAAGCACCATTCAACGGAGACTGCTCTCCTGAAAGTTCAGAACGACATCCTTCAATCCCTAGATAAAAACGAAATAACAGTTCTGGTCATGCTTGACTTATCGGCTGCATTTGACACTATCGATCATGAACCTCTGCTAAAACGCCTGGAAAAAGACTTCAGAATTATTGGAAAACCTCTTGAGTGGATAACCTCCTACCTGAATGACCGCTATCAAATAGTCGCAGTAGATGGAGAACTGTCCACCCCAGTTAAAATGGAATATAGCGTGCCACAGGGTTCCGCCCTAGGACCAAAACACTACATCATGTACACGAAACCTGTCGGCTCAATCTGTAGAAATCATGGGCTTAATCACCATTTCTATGCCGATGACTCACAGTTATACCTGTCCTTTAAGCCCAAGGGCATATCCTGTCAACTGGAGGCTTTATCGCGAGTTGAGGACTGTCTCAAAGAAGTAGTAGTCTCTTGGATGCATCAGAACATGCTGAAGCTCAATACTGACAAGACTGAGGTCATTCTGTTTCATACAAAAAACACAGAAGTACATGCAGAGGTTAGTGTGCAAGTAGGACCCTCTAAAATCAGGCCATCTTTGTGTATAAAGAATCTCGGTGCATGGCTCGATTCACAAATGGATATGACATCACATGTCAATTCCGTGTGTAGGTCTAGTTATGCACAGCTCCGACAAATAGGCCATATTAGAATGTACCTCTCACCTGATGCTACCAAGACTTTGGTAAACTCTCTTGTTACATCGAAAATAGACTACTGCAATTCACTGCTGCATGGGATTTCAAACAACTCACTGCGGAAATTTCAAAGGGTGCAAAACACAGCAGCCCGCATCATTACCAGAACTTCTCGATATAATCATATCACGCCGGTTTTGAAGGAACTTCACTGGCTTCCGGTTCAACATCGGATTGAATTCAAAATTCTGACTCTTACGTATAAAGCCATGCACAATGAATCTCCCAAGTACATTGTCGACATGCTTGACGTATACAGGCCGCGCAGAGAGTTAAGGTCAGCAAGCAGATCATTGTCGTTGGTTTTGCCAAAAAGTCGTACGGTAAAATACGGTGAGAGAAGTTTCATGCATGCAGCTCCGAAACTTTGGAATGCTCTACCTTCAGGCATTAGAGACGCAAGGTCACTGGCATGTTTCAAAAGGTGTCTGAAAACGCACTTTTTCAACATTTGTTACTAGGACAGTTTTGTTCAGAATAGGAATGGCTTTCAGCCAACCTATTAAGCTAACAGATTACCCAATAGTCATGTACAGTGGCAACTAAGCTAAGGATAGGAATGGCTTTCAGCCAACCTATTAAGCTAACAGTTGACGCAGTAGTCATGTACAGTGGCAACTGAGTTCAGGATAGGAATGGCTTTCAGCCAACCTATCAAGCTAACAGTTGACACAATAGTCATATAAATGGAATGATTTTCAGTCAGCCCATTTATTCTAAGTTATGATATTGATGAGCATGGCTTTCAGTCAACTTGTCTGTATCAAGTTTGTTAATATAGATTATTCTAATTTGTGATATTGATGAGCATGGCTTTCAGTCAACTTGTCTATATCAAGTTTTGTTAATACAGATTATTCTAATTTGTGATATTGATGAGCATGGCTTTCAGTCAACTTGTCTGTATCAAGTTTGTTAATATAGTTTATTCTAATTTGTGATATTGATGAGCATGGCTTTCAGTCAACTCGACTGTATCAAGTTTGTTAATACAGTTTATGCTATTCCTTGCGGATAGTGATTTTATATCTATTGTATATCTTTTGCATATCTTTCACTGACCGGGTGGAAAATCATGTAGTTCCTTCCGGCTAGCGATTTCATATATATTGTACATCTTTCATTGTCTGGATAGATAATCATGCGGATCGTTCCGGTTAGTGATTTCATCCATGTGAAGCGCTTTTGAACGCACATATCCAGTGTGAAAAGAGCGCTATATAAATGTTGTATAATAATAATAATAATAATAATAATAATAATACATTTATGAGTTTTATACTGAATAGACTCTATCGTTAGACAGTGATGGGATAGTCCACTCTAACGATTCGGCATTGAAAGGATTAACGCTTTACTCCATAAATACGCCTTTCTACGCCTCTGTAAACAGAGTAGACCCAGATTAGTCGGCTCCTGTAGGAGCCCTTTGATAAGGGTTTGCTCTGTTTGCTTACGATACAATATAGATATGATTGTTAAGTCTATGCCATGGCCAAGAATTCCATATTTATGTGTTATTATAATAATTAATATTTATGACGTCATTATTTCTTACATGAATAGTCTATTCATCGAGTAAAGGGTTAAGACTGGTTTTATTGCACATGTATGCAGATCAGAGACGTTTTGCGGTACATTTGCCGAATAAAGAATAACATCTAGAACCTGTTTCATTTATCTATATTACTGCACTATAATATACATCTCATACACAACGAATCGTTCAGTGTTCATTTATTTAACACTTCCAGTTTTGCTCCGTCAATTGAACAATCCTTGTAAATAAACAAACAGAAAAATGAAAACTCATATTTACCAACCAAGGTAGATATTATTTTAAATGGGAAGAGGGGGAGTGGGTGAGCACGTGATTAACCCGTTACTCCATAAATACGCCTTCTTACGCCTTTGCAAACAGAGAAGACCCAGATCAGATGGTTCATATAGGAGCAGTCCGATTAGGGTCTGTTCTGTTTCCTTATGTTATAATATATGTATGATTCTACACTTTCTGCCATGGCAAAAACTTCATGTGTCTTTGAGCTATTATAACAAAATCTAATTAATATTCATTACGTCATCATTTCTTACATGAATATTCATGGAGTAAGGTTAACCCTTTCCCTCATAGAGGAACTTTTAACTCCTTTGCAACGAGTAGACCACTATCAGATAGTTCTTGTAGGATTCTTGAGTTCAGGGTCTGCTTCGTTTGCTTATGGAAGTCTACAATTACTGTCATGGCCAAATTTCCGAGTTCATATACCATTATAAAAATAAGTTAATCAATATTCATGATTCCATTTAAAGATCTATTACACGAATATTAATCAAGTAAAGGGTTTAAAATACGTACACCAAACGTTTTTGTCTTTTAAGTGTGCCAACCTCAAACGCAGTTATCTCCCCTAATTGTTATGCTTTAGAGACAAGGGAGGTCACTGTGAGGAGTTTGCAAATGTGCCTTTAACCTTTATCAGGCATATTGCTGTCATGGTGACATCTAGCAAACAGCTTCGATGAAGCTGAGACATATAACTATGTCCTTCATATGAAGGTGTTTCACGCATTTGCAAACAGAGCAGACCCAGATCAGAGACTCATAGAGGAACTGTCTGATCAGGGTCTGCTCTGTTTGCTAATGGAATCTGATAGATCTGTTTCTTTGGATTCTAAAATGGCTACAATGTTCCGCCTTCCATATTTCATTATAACTATTTTGTTCATGAATTTTAAGTAGGTGGTGAAATTTGGAATAAACGGCGTCTCGTCTTGATCACAGGATTTTGACACTCTATAGTAGTTTCTCACAAAGCTTGAATGAGTCGATAGTGATCAAAATGTTACTAAATCGGAGTTTTTGAGCAGAATTCTCCCCTTTTCAGCACAGTAAGGGTTAATGTTCACTATAACGCGTTTCTGGATCCACTTTTCAAACTTGCTCAAAAGATCAGAATGCCCCTCTCCTCCCCCTTCTCCCACGGCATCAAACATAAACTACAAAATATCGAAGATATGTACATGTTCAACAAAAACCAATTTAATGCGAAAAATTAATGTTTTCCCGAAGATATAAACTATTCGGAAACAAAATGAGAGTGAAAATCGTGCAAGTTTACTGCAGTAATTTGGTATTTAGAAATGCAATCTGAATCCCTCGGCTATATTCAACGAGCTTGACGGACTGAGCCGAGTATTAGCGATTGATTGGAACTGGCCACTCATTATCCTCCTTTAAATCTTATTTTGAAGAATGGTGGATAGCATTTGCATGCCCCATTTGGCAGTATGACGGTCTTCCACGTCCTCGGGCAGCCGCAGTCCACCTTCGGTCTGGAAATAGAAAAGAGACATTGAGAGACCTTGAACATGTCTTATTTAGAAGAGAGTACATGTACCAATGAAATTATAGTCCTAATTTACGTTTTGTTACTCTTACAAACTATCTCATAATTATAATAGTACTGTGGATTCCTGTTGTGACCGATGTGTGTTGGAGCTTACGTTATTTTCATTCGTACGATATTTAGTAAGCCGGGTCCATGTACGATATTTAGTAAGCCGGGTCCCTGTACGACAGAGACTACCTCGAGCAATAACTTAACCTTCGCCTTTCTTCGCCTTCATTTTTAAAACGATTGAATTTATATTTAGTATACATAATAACCACGAATGGTAGATGTACAAGACGCAATTTTCGCGTGTTTAAACCGCTAGCCATTGAATATTAATCACCCTTTGAACTTTGAGCAGTTTTTGTCAT
This sequence comes from Azorinus chamasolen, assembly GCA_963576725.1. NCBI lineage: Eukaryota > Metazoa > Mollusca > Bivalvia > Cardiida > Solecurtidae > Azorinus > Azorinus chamasolen. The sequence continues at coordinate 551,888 of OY755242.1, read as the reverse complement.
TTTGGCATGAAACATTGGCAGTTGGTCTTATGAACTTCTTCAATTTAAAAGTTACTCATTTTATTTTTGGTATACATAATAAGCACAAACAGTCGATTTTTGTCGCGAACTCCTCCGTCAATTTGAAAGTTATTGAATTTATAATTGCTATACAAAATAACCACGAATAGCAAATGTGCATGACGCAATTTTCACGTGTTTAGTGGCAGACATTGCATCTCCCATTCCACGTTTAGTAGTTTTGTCATTTGGACCTGTAAAATGGGAAGTTGGTGTCGCGAATTCCTTCATTTTGAAAGTTATTAAATCTATATTTAGCATCAATAATAGCCATGAATAGTAGATGTGCAAGCTGTAATTTTTATTTGTTTAGGTGCAGGCTTTATAAAATGATCTCCCCTTAAACTTTGAGTATATCCGTCATTTGGTCCTGTTACATAAGTTGGTGTCACAAAATCCTCCTTCAGTTTTTCAACAAATTTCAATGAAAGTTTATATACATGGTCTCTATACAGTGAGTTTGTGCATTAAACAAGTTTCATTCTCTGTATCCAGGTTATATGGAGTTATCTGCCTTTGAACTTAGACACAATTATTTACAGTTCTATAGGGGTGACTGTGTAGTACACGCTACGTCTACACAATTATTTACAGTTGTATAGGGGTCACTGTGTACTACACGCTACACAATTATTCACAGTTGTATAGGGGTCACTGTGTAGTACACGCTACGTCTACACAATTATTTACAGTTGTATAGGGGTTTACAGTTGTATAGGGTCACTGTGTAGTACACGCTACGTCTACACAATTATTCACAGTTGTATAGGGTTTTACAGTTGTATAGGGTCACTGTGTAGTACACGCAACGTTTACACAACTATTAACAGTTGTATAGGGTTTTACAGTTGTATAGGGTCACTGTGTAGTACACGCTACGTCTAAACAATTATTTACAGTTGTATAGGGTCACTGTGTAGTACACGCTACGTCTACACAATTATTTACAGTTGTATAGGGGTCACTGTGTAGTACACGCTACGTCTACACAATTATTTACAGTTGTATAGGGTCACTGTGTAGTACACGCTACGTCTACACAATTATTTACAGTTGTATAGGGGTCACTGTGTAGTACACGCTACGTCTACAGTTTCCATCAGATTTCTCTGAAAGTTTGTACACATGGTCTCTTTGAAGTGTACATGTGTACAGCATTAATCTATTCAGTATCTTACAATTGAAACGGAGGTTATCTGCCCCATGATACATATATTAACATGTTAATAAAGTTTGTGGATTGAACTTCTACACTTTTCAACAAAATTCAATTAAAAATGATACAAATGATCTCTGTCAAGTGCAGATTTACATCACATAAATCGTTTTAGTATATCATACAGGAGTAACCAGCCCTTGAGTTTGCAATCAAGGTTGTAGTGTGTGTGTGTGTGTGTGTGGGGGGGGGGGGGGTATTTATCACCTTTAGTGGTAGTTCCAGTTCATCCTTTACTGTAAGCAAGCAGAGCAAACCATGATCAGACAGTTCCTATATGAGCTTTCTGATCTAAGTCTACTCTTTATGCAAATGTGTAAAAAGACCGAGTGGTTATCAGAATCAGCAATGCAATGATTTCTACTTACGGTGTTGGTTTTGGTGTTGTTGTCGGGGTGGTGGTGGTAGTTGGCGTTGTTGTAGTTGTAGTTGGTGTTGTAGTTGGGGTAGTTGTAGTGGTGGTCGACTCCTCCGTCGTCCACACTTCTTCCTTGTCCCCGATATTATCCAATTCTCCTGTGAGATTTTCGTCGGTGTAGTTGGCGTCGCCGTCGGATGGGCGATTTCCGCGAATGGCGAAGTTGGGTCCAAAAAGACCCTGCTCTATTTGCATGATCAGTTTCTCAACGTCGATCTCGCCGGTGACACTGGTTTTCAACGTGCATCTTAGAAATAGAATGGAAACATAATATAAATACATTAAAACTCAATAAATACAGTAAAATCGCGCCAGTCCGAACAGCCAAACTAATGTGAGTATCAGTCTTTAACCCAATCCTTGTTCTATGTTTATTCCAAATTTCGATACCTACCGAATATTCATGGACAAACTAGTTATATAGCGAAATATGGAAGATGGATAACTGTAGCCATTTTAGAAAGTAAAGAAACAGATCTTTCAAATTCCATAAGCAAACAGAGCAGACCCGGATCAGATGGCTCCTATAGGAGCCGTCTGATCCGGGTCTACCCCGTTTGCAAATGCGTGAAAACACGTTTATATTATGAGGGGAAAAGGTTAACACATGCATGACATTTTATAAATGAGATTTTGACCACTCATACTGTTGGAAAATGACATTCATCAACGGTTTCCTGAACACATGGAGACAACTGGACCATTCAGGTCGTCTTGGTAGTCTTAAAGCTCCATAAACAGTAGAACCCCTCCTAAGCGGTTATTCATTTATCAAACAAGAACACTTTAAAAGCAGGTGGTTGCTTTATTCTGGGCAAAAGTTACGTTACATAGAAAGCTCCTATAGGACCTTTCTACATTACTTTACATCTGCATTAAGCTACCGCCTGCCTTACAGACAAAAACAACCTCTATTTGATGACCGCTTAAGACAGGTTCTACTGTATAGGAGTTCATTGTCAAACGTTTTGACCTACAGGTAAGGTAATGCTTTGCATCTTTCTAAAGAACGCGGCGATTCAGTCTAAAATTCGCAAACCATTTGAATCTATATGTCTTCTCATCCCCACCCACACTGTTTGATACTCTAGCATTCTTTAACTCATTCCCTTATAGGCTATTTTAAGACCCAGCCTCTTCGAATAAATCTACCGAAAAGGAGCAAGGAACATTTTAGAATTGTGTAGTTTTGAAACCATTGCGATAAATAGAGCATTTGCTCATATGGAGCAAATGCTCTTTTAATCACAATGGTTTCATAAAGTGACTTTTACAGAGGCATAGAAAAGCGTATTTATGGAGGAAAGGGTTAAAAGAGAAGTAAACTAATAACTTCGAGAAACGCAGTAGGCACCAACAGACAACAACAGACAACAACAGGCAACAACAGGCACCAACAGACAACAACAGACAACAACAGGCAATAAAAGGCACCAATAGGCACCAACAGGCAAGCAAACACTTCGAATGAGGACAGCGAGCGCACGGATACAGTAAACCTCTCTAAACGTTCAATTCAGTATCAACATCGGTCTTTGGGACAGGTGGCAGTAATGCAGAGCAGTATAAACATCGGTCTTTGGGACAGGTGGCAGTAATGCAGAGCAGTATAAACATCGGTCTTTGGGACAGGTGGCAGTAATGCAGGATGCAAGTAATGCAAAAAGCTCCTCTCAGGATCATCAGACATACTCTTCTAGTAAGAATTCTATACTGAATAGACTGAATTGTTAAACCCTGGCATGAATGAGTTAACCATTGGCTCCATGAATATTCATTTGATAAATAATGACATCATGAATATTAACTAGGTTTGCTTTTTATCAAGACACATGGATACAGAAATGTTTAGCCATGGCAGAATCTGTAGAAACATGTCCATATTATATCATAAGCAAACAAGAGCCGTCTGATCTAGGTCCATGCTTATAAAAAGTTTAGTTGAGTCTGAGTTCGTTCTCAAGTTTTTGATTGGTCAGATTTGAGCCTTTGGCTCAAATCTGACCAATCAAAAGCTTGCCTCAGTCACATTTGCCATGGCGGTCGTGCAGTCTAAAATTTCTACGGCCAATAGAATTTTTCGATCTCCGCAGAATTCCTACGGCCATATATTGCAGAACTCCTATGGTAATAAATGCTACGGCCGCCATACGGCGTATTTTCTACAGCCGCCGCAGAAATCGCTCGATGTCAGCGGTCTGCGACAGCCTTAGAGCAAACGTGACTTGGGTTTAAGGCGTATTTATGAGTACAGGTAAACGACAAGGACGACAACTGATGATTACAGAATGTTGTTCGTACTTGCACGTGGTATCACTGAAGACGCTGGGTGAGGGACAGAACACTGTGTTCCTGCCTGGGCACACACAGCCGCATTCATTATCGTCCCAGATCTGCTCTTCTGTACAAGTGTCCTTCAACACCAGCCGCTCGTCCCGACATCTACAGCGACACTTCCGTGGCTCGTAACTGAAAAAGGGGATCAATCATACATTCATTTACCCTTCTAATTCTGAATATTCAAACGTGAATCCATTCACTATTAATGTTAATTACGTGTAGATCAAATGAAGCCACGTGGCAAATGGTACAGACTAATATGAGACAGCTCATTTAGGAACTGTATCATATGGGTCAACACTAATTTCAAATGCAGATATGTATTAAATAATTTATTTTGCTCAAATGTTTCCTTGATAATGCGCAACACAATGTTTAACCATTTCTCTCATGAACATTTAGAAAGAAATATTGGCATCATGAATATTAATTTATTGAACATGTATAAATGCATGTTGAATAAGGGACTATTTTACCGTGACATAATCTGCAGAGTCCTATCTATATTATTTCATAAGCAAACAGAGCATACCTTGATCGGATGACATGTCTACACTGTTTGCAAAAGCGTGGAAAGGCAGTTATATGAAGTAAAGGGTTAAAAAGATTTATGGAAGCAAAATATCACGACTGTACATGGTTGGGCAAGATTTCTGTGGCATTTAACCCTTTCCTTCATATAAACGCCTTTTCACGCATTTGCAAACAGAGAAGACCAAGATCAGACGGCTCCTAGAAGAACCGTGTTATCAGGGTCTGCTCTGTTTGCTAATGGAATTTGATAGATTTTGTTTCTTTACTTTTTAAATGGCCACAATGTTCCACTTTCCGTATTTTATTATAACTATTTTGTCCCCAAATATTCAGTAGGTATTGAAATTTGGACTAATTATAAAACAGAAAAAGGGTTAAAAGGAATATCTTAGAGACTGCTTATATCCTATAGTCTGCTGGTTCAAATTAAGGAAATAATGACCGACATAACGTTTAGGAAGGATTTGTCGTATACGACGTTCACACGTGTGGCGGAGTTTGGACCTTGCACGTGTAAAACAAGATACCTCTAGCGCTATTCGCTACCAGGCACAGACGTCTACTGGAATTATTATCGTCTGTTACTAGAATGGATAGGGTTAGGGTTAGGGTTACATTTCTTTTTATAAAAAAATAATCAGAATGCCAAAACAGTTCGGATACTGATGAGACGCCGTGTTAATGGGCGTCTCATCTGGATCCAGACTGATTGCAAATGATATCAAAGACCCGTCTCCATGGCAGTGTTGTGGTCAAAATGAACAAAGTAAAATAGTATGAATCATTCTGATTAAGACATATTAAAATTGCACTTTAGTTTTTGTAAGAAGACAATACATTTACACTTCATTTTATGAACATTGAAAACAGAAATACTGAGTGTATTAATATCATTTAAGACAAGTTTTATATAGACAAATGATCCAGGGAAAATGTGGCCACTGCAGATACTATATAGAATGAAACTATTAAAACACAGGCAAACAAGGCAAACATTGACCAGACAGTTTCTAAAACATAAAAGCTATCCCTTAACCATTTACTTCATATAAACGCTTTTTTCACGCAGTTGCAAACAGTGTTGACCCAGATCAGACGGCTCGTATAGGAGCCGTCTGATCAGTGTCTGCTCTGTTTGTTAATGGAATATGATAGATCTGTTTCTTTACTTTCTAAAATGCCTACAATGTTCCACCTTCCATATTTCATTATACAATGTAACTATGCTGTCCATGAAAATTCAGTAGGTAATGAAAAATGGACTAAATATAGAACAGGGAAAGGATTAAATAACAGTTACGATTCAAAAGAATAAATGTGTCTATATTTTGTCGTATTTAATTAAAATTTGAGATCCAAACTGAGGTTTGAGTACAGTGTTTAGATTGATAAATTCGGGGTCTCATCTAGTCGTTACTTACACTTGGTATTTGTGACACTCGTGCTCTTTGATTTTACACTGAGCGTCACACTGGGTGTGTTCCTCCAGGGTAACCACGCGCACGCCTAAGAATCTGAACATATGCGCACCCGGATACGGAAGTAATGTTCGGAAGACCTGTGGAAAAAATTAATTCTATAAATAAAGATCGGCGACTGATGTTAGTTTCATTTTTGCACGTCACTTCGGGTTAGTCAGTTATGTAATAAAACCTTTCTAAAGCGGTCATAAAAAGGTCTCATTATGGGACTGTAAGGCAGGTGGTAGCTTAATGCAGATCAATAGTAATGCAGAAAGTTCCTGTGGGAGCTTTCTGCATTACTTTTGTCCTGCATAAAGCACCCACCTGCTTTTTATACGACTTTGTTCAATAAATGAACGGCCGCTTAAGACGGGTTGTGCTGTAGTTTGATACACTCCTAGAATATGGTCAAACAAATGAACCCGATATGAAGAATGGTAGTGATTTAATAGACAAAATAGTTTAACATTAGCCTGCTATTTGACTAAAATAGACTAAAAGTCAGGCAGGAAATTTAAAAAGTGCACAGCAACACCAGAATCAGAAATGAAATGCGAGCTCACACATTCACTTTCATAGAACACTTCCTTGCCTGTTCCACACTATATCATTTAAGGCACTGCGGCACTGAAAAAGTCACAAAGTGCCAAGGGATGTTGAACATAAAGGAACTCTTGCACAGATTCACAGCGCTCATACACACATATTATGCACATATACCATACACATAGGATTGTTCCTTACATGCTCGACACCGACAATATATTAGTTGCTCCGTTAAAAAACCCAAACTCATAAAAACAAAAAGCAAGATATGACGCCATAATTTACGCAAGAGTATGATAAGACATAACATCAGTAAACGTCTTACTGGAGAATATATAGGTTGGGCTCGGTTTAGGGCACAGCGACATTTAATAGGACGTCTTGGAGTTGTGGGAATGGTGGGACACTTAATATGACATCTTGGAGTTATGGGCATGCTGGGACATTTAAAAGGACATCTTGGTGTTATGGGCATACTGAGGCACTTAATAGGACATCTTGGAGTTGTGGGCATGCTGGGACACTAAATAGGACATCTTGGAGTTGTGGGCGTGCTGGGACAAAGATAGAATGCAAAAAGGAGGAACAATTACAATTGACAATCGAATATGAATCTAATCGATTAATATAGAAAGTAACAAAGCTGTAAATCAACAAGGTCAAGGAAAGGTTCAAATAGAAATGGTAGCAATACCTTCATATAGTCATAAAGCCGGCGACTGATCTTGGTCAATTACACAATCAGAGTAAATCAAGGTCGGACGGCTCCTGAGCAGGATCTGCTCTGTTTGCTTTTGACATGGTATTTCTTACATGAATACTGAACAGGGAAAGGGTTAAGTTTTACCGTAGCGACTCTTGTAGTTTTTAAATTACCTTTACAGGTTTCTCCTTTATCGATGTCGGAGAGCACGCGAACACATCGCTCGTACAGCAGCCGCCGCATCGCTTTACACGTGTACAGATTGGCCAAACAGTGATTCGTGGATCGGGGTCACGTGGTAAGGCAACCGTCTGCTCTCGTGGGTTGCACGCGTCGAAGAGGGCAATTGAACTTCCTGCAAATAATAGTTAATTCTGATTTTGCAAAGAATATTGTCATCTGCAAGAACTCTCGTCTCCTGCTTATTTGTAAGAATATGTTTCTATGTTAGAATTTTAACTGTTGATCCAGTGGCAAACAGGAATGAACCTGAAGATATGCCGAGTTACTTGGCGTTTCATTTGGATTCAAACATATGCGAGACAGATCGAAAAACGCAGTGAAACCCCTCTAAACCAGATATTTATTAAAGAAGAATTTGGATCTTTTTAGGCAGGTGGCTGCTTAATGCAGGATGAAAGTCAGGCCGAAAGCTCTTTGGGAGCTTTCTTTACGACATTCAATCAGTATTAAGCTGTCGCCTGTCTAATTACAGACTAGAAGTTGAACTCCCGGTTTAGAGGGGCTCTACTGTATTATAAAACAATCTACTTCCATTTGAAAAGGTCTGCAATACTTGTTTTGTCGTTGGAACCTTTGGACAATATTGTTTAAGTAGAACGTTTAGACCCTGATCAGGGACCCTCTGATCTGAGTCTACACGGTTTGCATATGTCTTTTATAAACGACATCAGACAAGAATTGACCAGTGTAATAGCAGGGAGTTTGCACATACATGTATAATGATCCAAATTCTGCTCATATAATGGATCAAAATTTGTACATATTTGTACATTTTGTTTGCCAAATTCTGCACGTATATAGCCAAATACTACACTTATACTGAGCCAATCTGCACACATAATGGCATGTAATTGAGTTATTGCGCATATAACGAGCCAACTTCTGCCCACATAATGAGTCAAAAATCTGTATATATAGTTAGCCAAATTAATGTTTGGGTACAGTCCATAGATTGTATTTGCGGCTGGTTGATGTAGAGTAGTAGAGTAGTACATGTACACGGACACGCTTACCTGACGACACAACTGTCTTATTGTTCTCTGTTTCAGCAGGCCCCTTCAAATCTGTAAAATGAAAGGAAAAACGCAAACAATATAGTAATTACTCGTCTCCTAGCAGTATTTGATCACATTCAGTAGCTTACCATTTAAACCTAAGGTTGTCTGTCAGTTGTTTGACGGGTTTGTTGGTAATGTTCTGGATTATTCATTTAAAGGTTGGAGATTTGGTAAAAGAAAAATATTGTAAAGAATTCATTTAAAATTTTGTATATACTTATTGAATGTTAAAACCTCAACCAGTAACGTGGGTGTTATGGGGAATATATATGGAAGGTAGATATCCTCTGTTCATAAAAAGGTAGGGATTATAAAATAGTGGACCAAGGTCTTGAATTCGGGTAATTGTATGATCAGACAGATGTATAATTAGACAATACATGTTATATGCCGTCTTGATACCTATGGGTTCTCCAGTGTATGGAGCAGTCCTTTTGCTATTGATGTTAATAATTTTCATTTGATGTTTGAACAACGTGTGCAGATATTGTACTCTTTGCAATGTTTTGGATATAGAAGATAAATATTGTTTTTGTAAATACGTTATTGAAGCATTAGATAAACGTAATCAGCTGTCTAGTATCTAAAATATTAACAGATAAATGAAACTTGTTAATCAGTACCCTTTTATATAGTAAATGTAGTTGTTCATCTTGTAATAGTCTAATAATTTCTCATTCTGCTGATTTTCATCCTCCTGTAACCTGTAACCTATGCTCTGTTGCATTTCTAATATATTCTTCACCACAAGAGTATACTTGTAATTGTACGTCTATCAGACTCCTATTCATACGGATATATCCACACTTAATGGCAACTGTGTTTAATAATGCTACTTATTGAACAATTATGCGATATTCACGAGTACTAGGATGTTGACTTTGTATGAAAAGACAATAAATGCGGAAAGTAAGGAGATCCTTCGAAAGCAAAAGAAGCGATGAAAAATGTGAACTCGGTTTTAATGAGTCTGTTCATGAGCAGCTATTAAAAGTACAGCACTACTCATGCCCCCTAGCACCGGCTTAAGCGGTATTCAATTTTTATAACTAATAACATCGAAACTAATGATCCCGAAGGACCAGAAAATATAACAACACTGAGAATGAAGTACGAGGCGACTTTAACATTGTGGTTTAAATAAAAAAAGAATCTATACAACATGATATATTTCTTCGTTATTCTTCTTATTGAATGCATAGATATAGTAGAACCTGTCTTAAGCGACCATAAAAAGTTAAATTATGTATCTGTAAGGCAGGTGGTAGCTTAATGCGTAATTACTTTTCCCGTGCATTAAGCAAGCACCTGCTTTTTAAGACTCCTATGTTCAATAAAAGAATGACCACTTATGACAGGTTCTATTGCAGTCTGGAAATACATTAAAACATCTACTTTCAGTTCCAAATAAATTTAATCTGCAAAATTGTCCTGGTTCAGGTTTAAAAGTGATGAATACAATATCATGAGTCCCGGGTTCGATCCCCTGCCGGACCAAGTCTTTCGGATACTACTATTAACCGAAGTTCGATGTATCAGTGCTTTGCACTGGGCATCTAAAAGAACCCAGAGAAACTCTGTCGATAATAAGAGTAGGGCATCGCGCCCGGGTTTCTCTGTATCCTCTCCCCTCTCTCTGGAGCTTCCTATTAGCCCATAGAGAGCAGAAACGGACGTTAATCAACACAAACAAACAAAGAAGGGAGGCACACTCGTTGTAAGTATTCAACATTTTAAACCTTTACTTCATGAATGTCCATGTAAGAAATAATGACAACATGAATATTAATTACACATTTTTTTCTAGTGGAAAATGAACACAAGAACTGTTTGAATCGGCAGAAACTATAGAATCGGACCTACAAGCAGAGCAGACACGGATCAGAGGGATTCTATAAGAGCCGTATGATCAGGGTCTATTCTGTTTGCCAAGTCGTTGAAATGTGTATTTATGGGGTACGAGTTGAGAAAGTGTTAAAGATTGAAACAAATCTGATAAATATTTACCTAGCACTATACTGTACCACTACAATTAAATAATTTTAATTTCCATCTCGACCAGTTATTTAGGTAAATCAGTCAAGCTAGTGAAATCTAAATGAACTTCAGGGATTCCCCGTCAGTTATGGGGATAAGTCAGCATTGTTATAATAGTGTTGTATACCGGACTGGTTTTTCATTTACACCTTTGCAGATTATTTTCTAGTTCAGCAAGCGTATACATCACAAAGTCAGTTACCCTAACTATCCTATGAATTCGGACACTCAATCTGCCTCTCCGTACGTTTGTACAACTGAATAAGTTAACCATTTCCATGTTCTATGTTTATTTCAAATGGAATGTGGAACATAGCCATTTTAGAATCTTAAACAGATATATCAAAATACATTAGCAAACAGAGCAGACCCTATAGGAGCCATCTGATCTGGATCTTCTCTGTTTGCAAATGCGCGAAAACACGTTTAAATGAAGGAAAGGGTTAAACTGGGACCAATTTTTGTAACTTTAAATTAGACTCAGTAGCAAATATGTATACTCCAATCAAACGGCTCCTCCTGGAACCATTTCCTCATGTAACCATTTGATCTGGGTCTGCACTATTTGGCTCAGTTTGTCTGTCTAAATATTTAGTCTATTTAAGGTATATACCACTACCTGTGACTTAGCACACATGATTAGACACCTGCTTGTGACCACTTACGTTCTTCGCATTCTGAAGAATTCATGAAGTTGCTGATGCGCGAGCAAAGATCGTGCAGATTCTTAAACTTGGAAAACATGATAGCATCCTCAAAACTGTAGCCATCCTGTGAAAATAAGAAAAAAACCCCAAGCATGAACAAACAAGGTGAAAATATAACTTCTACGTAGAACCAGATGGGTCACTACTTTAAAATATCTGAACACTGTGTATGTATAACTCTCTCACAGCCAAGTATTGTCCTGACATATATAAGACACACAAATTAAACCATTTTTCAGTGCAGTAAAACCACTCTAAACCGGACGTCAAACTTAATATAAATGTCGATCTTGGACATATATTCATGCCATAAAAATAGTGCTTAACTGCTTATGACTATTTTTTTAACAGAATATATATACATTGTATTCCTCTATATACTAGCGACGCCTGCTTAATCACTAGAAACTCGGCGACTTTTGAAGAGATGGACAACTACGCTGATAGTTTACGGAAATCAACGGACATGCTCATATAAATAATCCCGGGTCCACAACAAAGGCTGGCACGGGTCGGTCAAAATGAATGTCTACTGTGTAAAAGTTGATAGATTCCGGCGAATAGCAAAGGTATATCCAATAGTTTCCGAACAATCAAATGTTCTATAGTTTTCCTGATACAAACAACTCATACACTTTAGAATAAAATTCGTTTCAAATCCGGTTATGAACTTATCTTTGTTACGCAACATTTACGACACACTATGAACAGAATACCTCTTTAAGTAATCTACCAGCCGTCTTAACCCATTACTCCATACATACTCCTTTCTACGCCCTTGCAAACAGAGTAGACCCAGATCAGACGACTGCTATAGGAGCCGTCTGATCAGGGTCTGTTCTGGTTGCTGATGACATGATATAGATATGATTCTACAGTTTCTGCAATGGCAAAAAGCCTGTGTCCATTAAACAAGTATAATCTAAAAATAATCATGATGTCATTATTTCTTTTATGAATATTCATGGAGTATGTTTAGCGTTAAAATGCCATAATTATATCGCTTTGAATAGCCATTACTGTAAGTCTAGAAAAAATCTCATCACAGGACGGTTTTTTTCACTATATGATATACATATATTGTATAGGAGGGAGGATGCAGTTCCTTGAGATTTGTTAACCCCTATCTATACCCATACATACTCATTTTCTGACTCGTTCTATATACGTGACATTATTTAGGACTAATGTACCAAATACAATGTTTCTTCTTTCTTGATCAGGCTGAAGTGGAACAAAGTAGTACAGCATATACAATTAACCCTGCTATCGCTAACCGCGACCTGACTTACATTTGAAAAAATACTTTGGATTCTGATAAAACGCCGAGTAGCTCGGCCTCTCATCAGGATCCAAGCTGTTTGACACCATTTCCTTAGTTTCTCCAAAGATTGGTCGAATTGAAGTAGTCAAAATTGCACACGATCCAGATTGAGTATACATTATTTTTGTTTACAGCAGGGTAAGGTTCAACCATTACTGCGTTGCTCGTAAAACATCAGAGGCCATAGTGTATGAATGTTAATCGATCGAACACTTTCTGATCTGAAGAAATATGTATTTTACAGTAATACCTCTTTGCAATTGTATCATAGACGAATTTAGACCATTTTAGGCAGGCATGTGCCTGCTTAATGCAAGGTGGAAGTCATGCAGAAAGATCCTAGAGGAGCTTTCTACATGACTTTCATCCTGCATTACGTTGCCACCTTGGGTCGATTAAGTGAATAATGATACGTATTTGGGTGTTCGAATACTCGAGGGTTTACTGTACTTTCGTTTTATGTTGTTGTTATAAATCGTTTATGTTATAAATGTGAATAAGTAATTAAATGAACTATGGGAAAATGAAAGTCTGTTGAGGGGTTAAGTATTTCCGGAACTTTGTTCTGTGGTTTATTACTGTTGGCATTATTGCACATGTACTTAAACGGCCTACTTTGGATAGTCATGTGATTGTGACTACATATAACATCATTTATATATCAAACCATAATGCCTTCATTGTAGTAACGTCGTTTCTTATTTATTGTATGACACTAGTATATTATCTTTTCTTCTGGAGTCATTTCAGTGCATAGGCCATATTTCGAAATGGCGTTAACTAATAATAAGGGGTTGATGGGTGTGAGTGGGGTGGGGTGGGGCCGAATTTCTGAGATATAAAGTACGACAGAGCCTCTCAGTGGAGGGCCCACGGTGTCGTTGTAATGTCATTGTACGGATCATACAATGTATTAGGCTTTATTGAAACAATATAGGAAAATAAACTGTATCAGATATATTATTTCATAAGCAAACAAAGTAGACCCCGATCAGACATTCTGTATGAAGAAAATGTAACAGTTTTAACACGTATTTTGTTTGATCAGAGAATGTGTCTGCGGGCTTACTCTGCCTAGAAACAGACTATAGTAGAACGTGTCTTAACCCTTTCGGCGCCAAATTTCTAATTGTCGTCTGCAATCCAAGTTTGTTAAATCATTCAGTAAAATAAGGAAATGAGATAAATAAATGCAAATTTCAAAGGAATAAAGCACATATATGGAAATAGAGATTGAGACAAATAGTGCAGTCCCTGATCAGACGCCGCCTTGAAAAGGCGGCGTCTGATCTGGGACTGCACTATTTGTCGTGGTGCATTTACTCGACTGCGGCGGTGAAAGGGTTAAGCAGCAATTAATTTATTGAACAACGCAGATGGTTGTTTAATGCCGGGCAAAAGTACTTCAGAAATATCCTATAGCAGCTTACTGCATTACGTTTTGACCTGTATTAAGCTACCACCTGCCTTACAGAACCATAATCAATTCTCTTTTTGATGGACGCTTAAGACTGATTCTATTGTAGGTCAATTCAAACCAACATAAAAATTGCGTGGATCTGGATGTCAACAGTGGCTGATCATTCCCTTAGGTACGGCTCAAATAAAACATGTTGAAAATCTAGAACTTTTAATTATAAAACAAGCTGCACAAAAACATTATTTAACGAGAAACTCATTTGATAATATCAATCTTCCACGAGGCCCTCAAATTTAAAAGAAAATGCTATACGGTAAAATTCCTCAATTTGGTATTTACCCGTCTTGTTGACAATGGCAGCTTAATGCAGGGTGAACGTCATGGAGCTTTCTGCACGACTTTCAACAGGCATTCAGCAGCCACTTGCCTAAAAATATCTAAATTCTTATCTTCTAGAATTCTGGTATAGAGGGGATTCTACTGTATAACATAACACATAACGGAATATATTGACTACAATTAGGAGATGGAAGACGGTGTTAATTCGCATTTTCTGTTCGTACCATTGCATGTTAAGACCTCTTAAGAGATCAACTGAATTAACATCTTTTTACATAACTTGGGAGATAATTCCAAATAACTACACCAGAATAAACAAACACATGAACTAGTTTAACCCACATAACAGGAATACACTGCATTCACATCTTGGAACTTCGCTGATGATAAAAGGAAAAGAGTAATTCAGTATAAGGAATGACTTTCTGATTAATCACTTTTCTTTCTTTATTTATTTCGACCATACCGTTTTTTTTCCTTCAAAGAGAACAGACAAGAATACTCCACATTTTCAGGCATGCAAAACCACAGAACTCCCAATTGTAACGGGAAATAGGACTGTTTGTTGAGATGTCAGTGGTTTTGAATTCCTGTTTTATTCTTTGTGACCTCAGAAATTATGTTTTCTCCATATCATTCATCGACAATATAATACTTATTTCAATTATCATGTAGCTCTTTTAGTCATTTTAACCCTCACAGTGCGGGAACCGACTCAATATTATGAGCAATGTTCTTTGCAAACAGTGTAGACCAATATGAGAGGGTTCCTAATGGAGACCTCCCATTTAGGATCTGCACTGTTTGTCATGTCACACTTTTGTTTGGCAAACTCCCTAAATGTTCACCAGCTTGACCTGTTTGAATTTTGGAATAGTCCCTTTGAAAATTCAGCGTTGTACGGGTTAATGAGGAGGAAAGGTAATAGCATTTGCGAATAGTGAAGATCCAGATCAGATGACGTCTAGAGAATAGTGAAGATCCAGATCAGAGGACGTCTAGTCTAGATCAGAGGACGTCTAGAGAATCCCTCTGATCAGAGTCTGTACCGTTTGTCAGTCAATGTACATTCGCAAAAGTTCACCTTTCATACTGAATGTATTCTTGTTAAGCACTGCAGTGCCTCTTCATTTTACATAGTCAGCATTTAACGGACTAAATAATGTTCGATTGAACCTTTCAACCAGAAGGGCAATACAACATTCATTGATCTATTGCTGGACTTGAATTGATAGCAAGAGCCTGTTGTATTGTTTACACAATTGTATGGCCTTGTTGCTCTAGAATGGGACATTTTCAAGCATGATTGTCATTATACAAATGAGAATTGCATGTTAAATGTCGATCATTAGTAAGAGACTATTCATAACAGACAAGTTAGATAATTGATCATTGATGTATGTCTCTTGATATTAATTACTAATATGAGAGTCGTGTCCTCGGTCAAGCACGTTCTGTGAACTCCGTCTTTTAGTCTTTCTCATTAAAGCTCGTGACCTCATGGTGGTTGATCAATCAATGGTTTCTAATAGAACTAATTTACTGCCTGGGATTATTTAGCTCTAATAATGATTATATCAAAATAATGTTTTCTTTATTTTTCCTCTTATATTGCTAAACCGGACCCACATGTCTACCATTACTAAGATAGCATAATGTATGGATGAAATTGATGGTTTGAATGACAAGGATGCGTTATTGAATAATAATAATAATAATAATAATAATAAATACGTCAAACTGTTAGTCTTTTCCGTTGTTTAACCCGTTATCTAATGTGCTATTTTAGACCCATCCTCGTTGAATAAATCTACCGAAAAGGGACATTTACTATAGAAAATGAGTGTTTGTTTTGAATTGCGTACATGTAGTTTTGAAACCATTGTGAAAAATAGAGCATTTGCTCATATGGAGCAAATGCTCTATGTATCACAATGGTTTCAAAAAGTGACTTTTGCAGAGGCATAAAAAGGCGTCAATATGAGGGAATGGGTGAACTCACTGAATATTCATGTTGGAAATAATGACATAATGAATATTAATCAGGTTAATTCTTATAGTGGAATGCAAACACAGAAAGTCTTGACCATAACAGAAACTGTAGAATCAGATCTATGTTATGTCACAAGCAAACAGAGCAGACCATGATCAAACGGCTCCTGCAGAAACCTGCCTCGGCCAAAATATCACTTGTCCATGCGCTATGATAACAATTAATCTATTTAATATTCATGATGTCATTGATTCTTACATGAATAATGATGGAATAAAGGGTTAATAAAGTCGAGAATGATGTTTGCACAAAACTTAAAATGTTATTTTACATA
Organism: Azorinus chamasolen; assembly: GCA_963576725.1. NCBI lineage: Eukaryota > Metazoa > Mollusca > Bivalvia > Cardiida > Solecurtidae > Azorinus > Azorinus chamasolen. The sequence continues at coordinate 535,153 of OY755242.1, read as the reverse complement.
ACAGAACCTGTCTTATTGAAGCTCCTATCTTTCTGCATTTCTTTTGACCTACATTAAGCTACCACCTGCCTAACATACCTATAAGTAGACTTGTTTTTGTTGGCCGCTTAACCCATTCCCTCATAGACTATTTAGACCCAACCTCTGTGAATAAATCTACAGAACTAGAAAAAAGGAAACTTTTAGTATTGTGTAGTTTTGAACCCATTATGATAAACAGAGCATTTGCTCCTTTGGAGCAATGCTCTATTTATCACAATGGTTTCAGAAAGTGACTTTTATAGAGGCGTCAAAAGGTGTCAATATGAGGGAATGGGTTAAGGTAGGTTCTACTGTATGTCACAAAATGACACACTTCTTTTCAGATACTATCTGGCTCTTGTTTATATGGTAATTATAATTACATTTTATTAACCCTTAACATTCTCATGTAAAATGATGTCTGCTATTCCAATTTTACTTACTACCAATTCGTTCTAGATTTTGAGAACTTACAGGCTGATTGTCAAACGGTTTTGATCCTGGTGCTACTCCGAGTGACTCGGCCACTCATCCTGGTGCCACTCCGAGTGACTCGGCCACTGATCTGGATCCAACCTGTTTGCAAATACCAAACAGGTGGCGCTAAGCACGATAATGGTTAGTCATGTGTGCTACAATAGCCAAAAGAAATATATTTTTTTTTTATCGAAGTAGGTCTTCCGTGGAACCAATGTAACAAACACGTGTAGCAGAAATGGCACATGGTGGCGATGATGATGATGATGATGATGATGATGATGATGATGAAGAAGATGATGATGATGATGATGATGATAACGATGATGATAACTATTCTGCTGGTGATAATGACGATAATGATCACTGACAATGGTGAGAGTGGTGACAGTAATGAATTTGCCCAAAGTGTTACATTTGTGCCTTTTCTGTTATGTAGTTATATGTTTATCTTGTAACCGTTGTGTCGCTGTTACATATATGCCCCCCACCCAAAAAAAAAAGAAACAACAAAAAAACAAAAACATACGTTTTAGCAACCTTTGTCAAATGATTAATGTAGCATGCACTGGAACACTTGTTCAGCATAAAGTGAAAGTTAGATAGTATTCGTTGGTAAAAACTGTCTCCTCTTTCAGATACTGAATATAAAAGTTTGATTTGCCATTTCTTTTTAAACTCTTTATAGCATATCAATTAGTGCGGTTCCTGATACGACTTGGCATTAACTCTTTCACCGCTTTTGTCGCCACTGTTTGTCTCAGCCTCTAGCTCTACATTTTATGTCTACTGTTCCTGTGAAATTTGTATTTATTTATATTTATTTTACCGAAATACTGTAATAAATTGGGCTGCAGACGGCAATTTGGAATTTGACACAGACAGAGTAAAGCCGAGCTGTAAGAAAGCGTTCAAGGGATGTGCATTTAATCCTTAACTCATTCCCTCCTAGACTACTTTAGACCCAGTCTATTCGAATAAATCGACGAAAAGGAGCAATAACTAGAGAAAAGGAAATAAATTAGAATTGTGTAATGATAAATAGAGCATTTGCTCCCTATGGAGTAAATGTTCTATTTGTTACAATGGTTTCAACACATGACTTACAGGGCGTCAACAAGCGTCAGTGTGACGGAATGGGTTAATCTGCTTACTTACATGTGATTAGTTAAACGTTTCGAAAACGACTGACGGAGGGTAATGCATGTTGGATCCTCCTGACGAGACGCCAGTAATCTCTGGAATCAAACTGGTGACTAATGCTATTCAAGTCGTGCTTAGTAGGCAAATGCCTAACATGTATTTCATCCTGCTAAACATGTGTTTGTCCCCTTCCAAGCCTCGTTGCCTGGATAAACTAGGAATCATTTCATGTAATCTAATTTAACTGTATATTCGGACACCGAACTGTCCCTTTCGATGGGTTTGAAAAGCCGAATAAGTCAATTTTGCACCATGTTTATAAATTTAGATTAGACTGACATAGTTTTAACTAGTTTATTCCTTAGTCAAACTGCCCGCTCCAGGAACAGTGTAACCAAGGCCTGCAATATTTGCCTAAGTTTGTCCATCCGAATTCTTAGGATCATTAGGGTATTCAGTTCCCCACAGAAGCAATTAGAGGTTATGCCATATAACCATGCCATATTTATATTATGTCATACGTATCATGTTATAATATGTATATCCTCAGTATTGTAACTATAATAAACAAGTCTTAGATAACTCAACACAACTATTAGACAGTATGTAACTCCGTTAACCCTTAATTAATCATTTAGTCCATGAATATTCATGAATATTAATTAGATTAATCTGTTTTAATACCACCCGTTATGAATATTGATTATATTTGTTCTGCAAAATTCATTATCATGAAAATTAGTAGAGAATCACCCTAACCCCAGCTCCTACATGAACTGTCTAGTCTGGGTCTATCCTGATTGCGAAGGCATACAAGGTAAGGTTATCCAGTAAATGGTTAAAAGAGAAGTGTCTCTCATCTTAATTAGATTGACATAAATGTGAAATTTGGGTGGACTAGCTCTAAAGAAACGACTGAATGGTTATGTTAACCCCGCAATCTAGCTCTAAAGAAACGACTGAATGGTTATGTTAACCCCACAAACTAGCTCTAAAGAAACGACTGAATGATTATATTAACCCCGCAAACTAGCTCTAAAGAAACGAATGAATGGTTATATTAACCCCACAAACTAGCTCTAAAGAAACGACCCAATGATTATATTAACCCCACACAGCCATCCATTCAAAACGAGAGCCATTTATAAATATTTCCAAGCTTTGGTCGAATGCTAATATGTTAATCCTGTCATGGTGAAATAACGAGTGTAAGGATATTAACTAGCTGTATTTTACATGATAATAGCATGTTACACACGAATGTTTATGAACTGATTTAAATACAGTAAAACCTCTCTATAACGGCCACTAAATCTCATAAAGTATTTTGTGTTAAAGGCAGGTGGCTGCTTAAAGCAAGGCGACCGTAAAACAGAACGCTCCTATAGGAGCGTTCTGTTGTACTTTCACCTTAATTTAAGCAGTCACCTTTCTTAAATACCAACTAATTAACACAATTTAGTGACCGTTATAGAGAGGGTTTACTGTATTTAATTATTGATGTGTACATTCATTCCTATAGGAGCTGTCTGATCTGGGTCTACGCTGAGAGCTAATGCGTAAAACTGCGTCTTTAGCGAATAACAGGTTAATTCCTAGACAGTTTGTCTGCGAAACCACGACAGGTAGATGTAGCCAATACAAGATGATTACATTTATTTATCTTCGCATTGATGGAAATACAGAGTTCTTATCTTGACTACAGTGGTTCTCCGTTACCTGTGTCTAGGAGTATAGAGAACAATGCGATAGTTTAGCGCGGAGTTATATACAGTGGCTCTCCGTTACCTGTGTCTAGGAGTATAGAGAACAATGCGATAGTTTAGCGCGGAGTTATTAACCGACAACAAATGAGCGAATTCGTGAATAGGAACGTCGCAAACAGGCTGGATTCAGATCATAATTCCTGTAAAAATGAAACTGGGTCCAGCGATAAGAAAAACCCTATCTTCATGAAGACATGAACAATTATTATATTTGAAACAGCTCTCTCTCTCTCTCTCTCTACCACAGCGTTCTGTCTTGTCTCACATTTCCCGCTCTCTTAAAATTCTCCCTCTTCCTCCCGATCGGATGCTTTCCCGCTTTCTATACCCCTCTCCTCCATCCACTTTCACTCCCGCTCCGCCACTATCCCGATTTCACTCTCACTCTGGTTCCTCTGATTTTATTCTCACATTCTCCCTTCTTCCCACTCTCACACCGCTCCGCCACTCTCCCGATTTCACTCTCCCTCTGGTTCCACTCTACCTCTGATCTTATTCTCACATTCTCGCCTCCTCCCACTCTTACTCTCGCTCTGCCGTTCTCCCGATTTCATTCTCCCTCTGGTCCCACTATCCTTATCATCTTATTCTCACATCTCTTTCCCTCCCACTTTCACTGCCGCTCGGCCATTCTCCCGATTTAACGCTCCCACTGGCCCCACTCTTCCTCTGATATTATTATAACATTTCTCCTCCTCCCACTCTCACTCTGTATCTGTCACTCTCCCGATTCCGAGATCTCTCTGGTCCCGCTCCCTTTCTCTTATTCTCACACTCTATCCTTCTCCCAATCTCACTCTTATCTTATTCTCTCAATCTCACCTTCTCCTGCTCCACTCTCCCACATGTCTCCCGTTGTCACTCTCCCACATGTATCCTGATGTCACTCTCCCACATGTCTCCCGCTTTACCCACCGCTACATTAACCCTTAGTCTGCTGAAAAAAGTCTGCAAAATTCTGATCCAGGCAAAAATCGTGTAGAATGTACTCTACTTATGAAAATTAGATTCATTTAAAATACTCTTTTGGGCAATTCCATTTAGATATAACGGTTACATGTATATAGGCTGATGCATAAGTGGGGCAGTAATAAAAACAACATCTGATTGTCAGATCGGAAGCAGTTTATCGATAGAAATCCACTCCTTGACATTACATACATTACAACACCGGACTGTGGACTATTATGAAATAATATTAATTGACAAGTACATGTATGTAACATGGTGAAAAAGTTGTGACTCGACTGGGACTCGAACCCAGGGCTTCTGGCTTACCATGCCAACACTCTACCGACTGAGCTACCAAGCCACACAGTAAAGCCTATCAACTTATTTCACCATAATCTCTACCCGGCTACACACACCCCCTCTACACAAGAATTCGTCCCGAATTCTTACTCAAAGAACACTCCACGAGTTTCTTATTATTACACATTATCTTCATATAATCTTCATATAAATCACCTTATGGGTTATTTACATTGGGCGCCAAATGTAACATGGTGAAAAAGTTGTGACTCGACTGGGACTCGAACCCAGGGCTTCTGGCTTACCATGCCAACACTCTACCGACTGAGCTACCAAGCCACACAGTAAAGCCTATCAATTTATTTCACCATAATCTCTACCCGGCTACATGTATTCTGTGCATACGTTGTAAATTTCGACCAAACCCTATGTATTAACCCTATTCAAAATCCTTTAAAGTGTGGTCATAATATAGGGTTTATTGGATAAATAACGAGTTTAGTTAAGTAGAACCTGTTTTAAGCGACCACCAAAAAGGTCTAATTATGGGTATGTAATGGTAGCTGAATGTAGGTCAAGTTTAATGAAAAAAGCTCCTGTTGGTGCTTTTTTGCATTACTTTTACTCTCCATTAACCAGCCATATGCATTTTAATACTCCTATGTTTAATAAATAAATAGCCGATTAACCCTCTTCTTCAAATAACGCTTTTCCACGCATTTGAATAGTGGAATTTGAAAGATCTGTTCCTTTAGTTTCTAAAACGACTACAACGTTCCACTTTCCATATTTCATTAAAACTATTTTGTCCATGAATATACAGTAGGTATTAAAATTTGGAATAAACATAGAACAGGAAAATGTTAAGAAAGGATGAACTGTATTTGTATTTGGCATAAAAATAGAACAGGGAATGGGTTAAGAATGGATTTACTGTATTTGGTTTTTGGAGTAAAATAGAACAGGGAATGGGTTAAGAATGGATTTACTGTATTTGGTTTTGGAGTAAACATAGAACAGGGAATGGGTTAAAAATGGATTTACTGTATTTGTTTTTGGAGTAAACATAGAACAGGGAATGGGTTAAGAAAGGATTTACTGTATTTGTTTTTGGAATACATCCGTTTATCTATGTCTCTGATACAAGTTTTATAATTACATTTAAAGATGCTTGTAAAGTTTTGTACATTATATATGTAATTACTTCGCTTTATCCGAAGATCGTTTTATCCATAAAACTACCGCCAGACCAAATCCTTCCGGTGAGACTATAAACCGAGGTCCGATGTATCTTTGCTTTACACTGGACATCCAAAAGATTTAGAGAATCTGTCGATAATAAGAGAATGGCCTCGCACACGGATATCTCTGTATCCGCTCCACTCTCTCTGGGGCGTCCAATAAGCCCAAAGTTGGCAGAAACGGACGTTATTCAACACAAACCAAACGAAACCAAACCATAAAACTGTAAATACATACATAGATCACCTGGTAGAGGTCCAGATGCGTAAATTAAAACATTTTTAAGAATAACTCTATTATCTCTCCATCAAACCCTTTGTTGTGACCACTCTTTAGAATCTTCTCGAAGAGTGGTCACAACATAGGGTTTGGTGGAGAAATAAGGATTTTAGTGTTTCATTACAGTAGAACCACTCTATTGTGATCACTTAATGAATAAACATGGGTGTCTTTATAAGCAGGTGGTTGCTTAATGCAGGACAAAAGTAATGCAGAAAGCTCCTCTACACTGTAAATGCGGGTGTTTTGAATCCAAACACTTCTGAAAACACATAGCTGTAACAGTTTGAAAACACGTGTTACGTGTTTTCAGCAAAAACACGTAAATAACAAAACACTAGTGTTTCGGGGGAAAACACGTTACAGTGTTTTGTTTGAAAACGGGTTACACGTGTTTTGGCCCTGTAACACTTTGAAAACACAAATACGCGTTTTAAGTAATCATAGTGTTTTATTTCAAAACAGTACAGTTTTATTTTAAAATACATTATCCGTGACAGTTTGGAAGATCTGCATTAATAATGACCTTATTGCACTGCAAAAAGTGTAGACCTAGACTAATCGCCCAATCTCAAGACATGGAATCTCAGCAGGTTTGAGATGTTAGCAGTTATACAAAGCACAAACTAGTGTTGAATAGACTAAACGCAAAAATAGGAATGATATGGATCCACACTTTTGCAAAGCATGAAGATAACGTTTCAGAGAATTACATCAAGTTTTATTCAGAAACTAGAAGGTCTTAGACCCATGTGGCAAAACATGTACAATATATATGGCAGACAGTATAATTGAACAAATCAAAATCATACGTAATAATTGAAAGTGGTAGCATAAAGGATGTGGCAAAATCCATTTACCCAACCAGAAGGCTATATATATCGCGCTCAGCCTCAAATGCTTGCATTCATAATATTTGCATTCACATTTTAGACATTTTTTCATTCGATGTCTCATTTTGATAACTCACAGTTCTCCCAAATTTGATCAACATTTGTTTCGAAACGAAACTAGAACTGTCACTGAAGGTGATGATACCCCAACTGAGGACTAAAGTCCAATCAGGAGCAGTAACTCTAAATTCTTTGGAGGATTTGCTAGAAAATTATGTCATTCACACATACACTTCATTACAAATGCAGCGAAATGCATATCTTAAATTTCATCTAAATCCAAGAAGAATTTAAGAGGTAGTTTGCGTCATGTGTGCAATATTTTGTCCAAGGACGAACAGACCGACAGACAAACCAACAGATTGACTCCTATATTATATACCCCCTCTCAAACCTTGTTTGCGGGGGTATGATTACAAGAGTGACAATTGGATGAATGTAGTAATTCTATACCCCAATATTCTAAAATAGAATACAACTATATTTATCTATCAACGGACCATTAATCCATTACCTCATAGGCTATTTTTAGATACAACCTCTTTGAATAAATCTACCGAAAAGGAGCATTAAGTAGAGAAAAGGAAAAATTTAGAATTTTGTAGTTTGAAACCATTGTGATAAATATCTATTTATCACAATGGTTTCACAAAGTGACTTCTACAGAGTCGCCAAAAGTCGTCAATATGAGGGAATGGGTTCATAGAAAGTTAAATATACTGCCAATTGCCAATATTAGCAGTAATACTTAAAATGGTATACACGTGACATCCGGCTAGACATATTAAATCATCACATGATCACTTATAACTTACTACAGAAAACCCCATTAGGAGCTTTTTGCATTGCCTCCATTATTCCTGGCCAGAAACCAATTCATTTGGAGTCTTATCTGGATCCAAATTGTATGAAGTATATCCAATATTTCAAAGATAATTAACTGTTCTCCCACATTAGTCAACCTTGTTTCGAAACGAAAATACAAGAGTGACAAGTAGTTGAATGCAGTTATTCAATTTACATGTACTATTAATTTCATCTACACATCATCATGACCATGAGAAAGTTAAACAGACTGCAAACAGTTGCAGTGATACTTTGTCTTATATACATTATACTCAAATCCGGTTAGGCATTTTAAGATTCACCATTTGACCTCAATTACATTCAAGTTAACATATGTCGTGATCTTACATCATTAAACAGATCAATTTATTATTGGATGAAAGCAAGACAGAAAGCTCTTTAAGGAGCTTTCCACATTGCTTCCATTCTGCAGTAAGCTACAAATTGCTTTTGACTACATGTACTCATCCAAATAAATACACTTAACAATACTTTCCAATTTCAAAACCCACCGAATATTCATGCAGAAAATTATTTCATTTTAACATGGAAGATGGAATATTTATGCAAAAAATTTATAACTATCAACTATTCTCAGTTGCAAAATAAAGTGTGTTCTTTTTAATTTAGAATATTTTACTATTAAGTATTTAGAAGACGTATCGTACCCTCTCCTTTCTCACTTAAAACCATCCACTTAGACTGATCGTAACTCAAAATGTGATGTGTGCACACTTTTTGTAACTGAGTATATTTGCTCAGCTATATCTATTTGATTTTAACCATTCAAATTATCAAATACCAAGTAAATCTTGCAGGCTTATAGGTAATATGGAGGTAATTTCATTTCATCATCACTTGCTCAGATTCCAGAGCTTCTCTACTTTGTTCATGAACTGAACAAATGAGGCTGTCTTCTGGCACTGAAACGGGTGTTTGATGATAGTTTGCTGGCAAAAACCAAGGAGCTGAGGGTATCATCTAGGATAATTCAAATCTATAATGCAATACCATCAAATCAGAAGAAAGAGCCCCTCCATGACTGATTTTGTGTCCGCCGGTATCATTGTTTATCACCTATTAGGTATATGCTGTCAATCTCGTTTTCCTCAGTTAGTATGACAACTAGACTTGGTTGATCTAATGGCCTGAATGCCAATAATCCCTGACAAATGCGACTCCTGAACCACCTGAAACAAAAACAACCATTTATTTTGTTTCAATAGACACAAATGCCAAACTTTATCAATAAAAATATAAATCTAAGCATTAACCAATTTTAGATGAATGTAGACCCTAATATCCATCTGCATGAGTATTATAATTTGCTAGTTTTCAACTACACAGTGGATCACAAGAGAATACTTTATTTTATAGAGTGAAAAGCAAAGGAAACTAGAATTTGTTTTTAAAAAAACAATGTATGTCTCCCCAAATCCCCACCATCTTCACTTCAAGGCTGTTCACTTGTGAATTTTGGAAATAATTCCTCAACATAGAATATAAGCAGTTAGATACATAAGAATTTCACTATGTCTTATACACTACAGGGTTACCACAAACCTGAGAAACAAATTCCCTGACATTTCTCAGATAATTTCAAATTTCCCTGACACATTACATTGAAACATTTGGTTTTTCTCTCATAATTTATTTAACATTTTTAGGAAGTCTAAAATATATTGCCTTAAACTATTTTGTTTTCAAAATTCCCTGACATTTGCCTATATTTTCAAATTTTCCTGACAGTTCTCAAAATTCCCTGACTGTAGACAAGTCCCTGACCTTAAAAAATCAATTTCCCTGACATGTGGCAACCATGTAATATATAATGAAGAAAATTTTAGTTCCTAATTAAGGTAATAATGGCTGAAATTGTATTCATACATTCATGGGATGTACATATGGATGGACAGACAAGAGCATGATTATATGCCTCTCGCCTTGCTGCCAAGTTGCTGGGGGAATAAAAAGAAATGTACTATTTGTTTATTGGTGTTTAACATGACTTTTCAATGTTATGACAATGTTTTGTTAATTTCAAGTCTAGGTCTAGATAGATTTCTCTCATGCCCCTAATGGGACATTAACTAATACACAGCAAAGAGAGGCCTTGCTAATGTTCATGTATTTTGATGGCACCTTTTAAACCCTCTTTGTAATGGAGGTCCCTTCCCCTAAAGTGTTTTTCAAGTTTCAAGTTTGTCTTGAAATATATAACATTATATTAGTAAAATTATGAAGTGTTTGACTGTTTGTTGCATACATATTGTGATCAGGTATTATAGAGCTTAACCATATTAAATGCTATGTACAGTAAACAAATACAGGAGCCATCATACCTGTGTCTACTTTGTAAGCAAACGTATATCTACAGACTTTAGGGATAAAGAATGACTCATGTATGATAATGAATATTCTTACCTCCACAGTAGACAGCTTAGTGTTCTTCAAGGGTTTCCATTGCTGCTAGGTTCAAAACTGTCAGACAGTTGTTCCCCTTGACAAATGACCCAAGCAAGACTGCACTTGAAGACAGTTGACGCCATAGCGTAATGTGTATGGTGGCACCATCTTGCGAAATGGTCATTGTTCTGATGTCTGCAGGTGCAGAAACTGCACCAATAATCACCATGTGTTTTGCCTCCATCTGAAAATGTATGAACAGGACAACTATAGATACAGATTGCTACCATACTACAGATAGTTAATTGAAGAAAACCCTAAAGTTACATGATGAATATTCAATGAAAAATAATCAAATCATGATTATTTATTAGTTGATTTTTTTCACTAGGGGCAGAAACTACAATCATGTCTGAATAATTCCTTTGGCAATTGAGCAAACCCTGATCAGATGGCATCATCAGGAGCCATCTGACCTGGGTCTACTCTGTTTGCAAAGGTGTTGGTTTAGATCAAAGAATATATCAGTAAATCAAGTCTTTATTAACCCTTTACTCAATATACACATTTTTACACATTTGCAAAAAGAATAGACCCAGATCTAATGGTTGCTATACATGTAGGATCCACCCGAGGCTGATCAGAGTCAGTGCTCTGTGTGCTTATGGTATACATTGCCATGGTCAAACATACCTGTGTCAGAGTGATATTATAACAATCAATCTCATTACTATTCATGATGTCATTATTTCCTACATGGTGTAAAAATTTAAGTAGACTTTAACATCCATATTACATCATAACAGCAGTCAACATACATGTAATTTATCCCTAGCCTATAAACTCATAATGACATTACTTAGGCTTACTTAGACAAAGGCTTATTCACATATTTTGCAACCAGTGCTGTTCCTGATCAGACAGTCTCTGAGCCAGTGTCATGAATAAGCGAATGGAACTGGATCAAACACTGATATTAAACTAAAGCAAAACCTATTTCAAAAAGCATTGAAAATAATGAACCCAAAAGATCAGAAAATCAAAATATAACAACACTAAGAATGAGGTACAGAAGTTCAAAACATTTAAGATTTTTTTGGTCTCAATGCGTCTATTTAAATAATAAAATGTTGTCTGATCTGGTATGATACAATATGATAATTTATGATACAACTTTCAGAATATGTCTGATCAGGATCTGTACTGTCTTCATTCAGAATTTGATAGCTTTCTCCTGTCTTCCATGTAAGATATTCCTTGAAATTAAATTCAATACAACAAATGAGACGATAATTATTCAAAGGGGGTAATTATAAAGCTATGGTACAACAAGTCTGATGAGGTTGGTACTGAATAGGACGGTGACGGGCCAAAACCGCCCAATTTTTGTGTCACCTGCCGAGAGGCCTGTGTCACATAGGGATCACTTTTCCGTCCTCTGTCTGTCCGTCTGTCTATGTGACTTTTCTTATTCTAACACTTCTCCCTGCAGGTGACACATGTGTTCCTTTGAACACTCTTCTTATGATATATTAACATGTGTTACTTCCATGTATGAATATGTAAAAATACATGTACATGTAATATGGTGAAAAATGTGTGACTTGACTGGGACTCGAACCAAGGGCCTCTGGCTTACCATGCCATCTCTCTCCTGACAGAGCTACAAAGCCACACTATCAACTGTTTCACCACAATTTCTATCCGACTACATATGAATGATTGAATGAATGTATTGTAAGAATATATCACATATCAGTGATTTTTTCACTTTTGGGGGAATGGTGGCGGGGCCCTTTGATAGGGGAAAATGCACATGTGAAGTTATTATATGTATAAACATTATTTTATCTTAATATCTGAGCCTTGATCTGATAAATTAAGCCTTAGTGACACTCAAACAGCTGCATTGTCCTTGATGTGGCTGCTGATCAGGGTCTGCACTATTTGGCACACACCAGTATCATTTTTTTGAATGCAGCACACGTCATATAGTTAATATGTTCATACCAATGAATTATCACTTTTTTGACTGATTGACTGATTGAGGTTGTCCCTTTCCAGACCACAGGGGGCCATTTCGTGGGTCTACATGGTCTAAAAGGTAAAAAAAACCCAAATAATTTTGGGTCAATTTAGTGCTATATTATATACAATAGCACTAAATCAACCCAAAAAATTGTTTGACCTTTTACACCATGTAGACCCACGAAATGGCCCCCTGTGTTCAAGACTTATAATCATTGTGGATAATTATTGGATGCTGTTTGTCTAGTGTTTGAATTATTCAAAGAATGTCGCATCTTAAATGATCTAATCAGAATTTATGAAAAAGCCAAGTGACTGTCTTTAAAATTAAATGTAAACAACATGGGTTCTTCTTCGAAGGTGTCATAATACATGATAGAGTCAAATATATATTACAAAGATTAATGATGATTTTCTATCAAATAAATTACAAAACTTTATATTAGGACTGTAACATTTTAACCCTTTACTCCATGAATATTTAAGTAAAAAATAATGATGTCATGAGACTCATGAATATCAATTACCAGTAGATTAATTTTCAAAATGGCATATTAACACATGAAATTTTGCCAAAGAGAAACTATAGAATCACATCTATATTATTCCATAAGCCAACAGAGCAGACCCTGATCAGATGGCTCCTATAGGAGCCATCTGATGTGGGTCTATTCTGTTTGCAAAGGCATAGAAAGGCATATATATTGGCTCCTATAGGAGCCATCTGATCTGGGTCTAGTACTCTGTTACTCTATTTGCAAAGGCGTATTTATGGAGTAAAGGGTCAATTAAGTCTTTTTTTCTCCTGAAAATATATTATTCTATCATCAATACACAACAAGAAAGAAATTGTTATATAATAAGTAAGATCTCATTTAACCCTTTCCTTCATACAAATGTGTTTTCACATATTTCAAACAGATTAGACCCAGATCATACGGCTTCTATAAGGGTCGTCTGATCTGGGTCTGCAATGTTTGCTAATGGAATTTGAAAGATCTAAAATGGCTGCAATTTTCCACCTTCCATATTTTGTTATTACTATTTTGGCCATGAATATATTCATGCAGAAGATCTACATTGAGGTATTGATATTTGGAATAAACACAGAAGTTGAACAGGGAAAGGGTTAAATGAACACTACCACATCTCATAGTCTCATCAATTAGCTGTTAAACACAGCATGCTAATTTTCTGATGGTTGCCGTCTGACGGAATATCGGGAAGTAGCTCAATATCACCATTTAGTAAACAAATGTGAAATATCATGTTTAACCAAAATATACATTATAATCTACTACCAAAATGTGGGCCGTTTTGACATGGGAAAATCTGATCTGAGATACGTGGGCCGTTTTGACCCACATTCAAATTCAATAGAAATCTTAATCAGATGGTAACTAGATCTAGTACGAATTGTTTTGGGACGAAATGATATCTGTAAATGCATATTAAAAATTAGTCTACATATATATGCAGATCTAGATAGTTTATAATTTATATGTTCAATTCGATAGGCTTCTTTGTCAGGAGAAATAAAATCTACTTACCAAATAACACGGTCCCGTAAATCGTTTGAAAACTATTTCTGGCCATTTCGAGCAGTTCTGTCTCACTTCAGGTGCTAATGTGTAGAGATCTACGACGTTCTGATCATCAATCATTTGCCTGTCTCCATTAAATTGTCTGTAACGTTACTGATACGACAAATTCAAAAAATGCCTGTAAAGTTGAAACGGGGCTGTCTACCCCACCCACTTATTTACACACGCGAAGTCACAAGGTCACTGTACAGACGCGGGTTATTGCTACCTTAAATATATCTATATCAATACAAATGATTTATTGAATGCAGCTTACGATCGAAGCACAGATTGTTTTGTGACAGACTTACACGCAACCCGAATATAGGCAATAACTCAACTTATAAATGAAACTGGCGTGTTAGTACGCGGTTCTGAACTCAAAGCTGCAGACGCTCTCATCAGACGCTTGACGCCCACGTCATCAAGACTTTCCCTGATGACGTAGGTGTTTTGTTGAGAAACGTGTTTTCTGGCGGACCGTTTTTAACTTAAACGCTTTGAAAATGGCAGTGTTTTAAAGCACTGTATGTCTCTGAAAATATTTTCAAAATATCACTTATAGGGCTTACTTCAACAGAATTTAGTCTTTTTTAGATAAAACACACACAATATGGCTTACTACTCTGAGGAGGGGATACAAATGTTAATATAACATTTCATTGTTACTAAGTGAAAACGTCGGCGTTTTAGTGACACGCTTTGGTAAAACACGCGTGTTTAATTCCAAAACGCACCAAAAACGCCACTGTTTTGGTGCAAAACATTAGCGTTATTGAATCAAACACCTTCAAAACACGTTAGATGACGGTAAAATTTACAGTGTAGGAGCTTTCTGCATTACTTTTGACTTGCATTAAGCTACCACCTGCCACATCCACCCAGAAGTATGCCTCTTTTAGGTGGTCGCATTAGCGGGGTTTACTGTACACACCTTTATATGTTTCTCTGCCTCGGGGATAATGTGTACTAATGAAACAAATTGTTATATCAGTGTTCGTCATATGTCAGTTCAAATGTACAGTAAAACCTCTCTAAAGCGACACTTTCTCTATTGCATATTCATGTACGTAATAATAACATCATGAATATTGATCAGATTTGTTTTTTATAATGGCATATGGACATAGAATATTTTGGTTCAAGCCGAAACTGTAGGGTATGAGCTATATTGTACCCAAAGGCATAACTGAAAATACCCTGATCAGACGGCTCCTACAGGAACCATCTGATCTGGGTTTACTCTTTTCGCAAAGGCATGAAAAGGGCTTTTATATGAAGGAAAGGGTAAATATAACGTCTAATTCTGGGCATTAATCCTTTCCTTCATATAAACGTGTTTTCATACTTTTGCAAACAGAGTAGACCCAGATCAGACGGTTCCTATAGGAGCCGCCAGATCAGGGTCTGCTCTTTTTGCTGATGGAAATTGGTAGATCGGTTTCTTACGTTTCTAAAATGGTTACAATGATTCACCTTCCATATTTCATTATCACCATTTTTGTCTATGAATATTCATTAAGTATTGAAACTTGAAATAAATATAGAAGATGGAAAGGGTTAAAGACAGCTTAATGCAGGAGTTAACCCTAGGAAGGCTAAGCGCGATCTGATCTGGCTGATATTTGCAAACAGTTTGGATCTAGATGAGATGCCGAGAAACTCGGAGCCTCATCCGGATGCAAGCTGGTTTACAGTCAGGGGCCTCTTAAAAGCTTAATAAGTGAAACCTGACACAGATCCGAGGCCTCTAGTAGGAGCTGTCTGATCAGGACCTGCCCTGTTAGCTAATGACGTAATGTCCACCTGTTATATCGATCTACAGGGTTTGCAATGGCTGTGATCATGAGCTATTATAACAAAAATATACAAAATTTAATTAATATGAATAATATTATTTCTTAAATGAATATGCATAAAAGTAGGGTAAAGATAACGACGGTGTCGGTTTTTATCAAAGTACGATTATAATTGTACTGAGTTGGGACAGGCGAACCAAAGTACTGATTGGGAGAAGCGTGCAAACGTACTGATTTGGGACAGGCGAACAAACGAACTGATTAGGAAAGGCGAGCAAACGTACTGATTTGGGACAGGCGAACAAACGTACTGATTAGGAGAGGCGAGCAAATGTACTGATTTGTGACAGGCGAACCAAAGTATGGATTTGGGATAGTCGAACAAACGTACTGATTTGGGATAGGCGAACTACCCTACTGATTAGGAGAGGCGAGCAAACGTACTGATTTGGGACAGGGGAACAAACTTACTGATGCGAACAAACGTACTGATTAGGAGAGGCGAGCAAACGTACTGATTTGGGACAGGCGAACCAAAGTACTGATTGGGAAAGGCGAGCAAACGTACTGATTTTGGACAGTCGAACCAAAATACTGATTTGGAGAGGCGAACAAACGAACTGATCAGGAGAGGCGAGCAAACGTACTGATTTGGGACAGGCGAACAAACTTACTGATTAGGAGAGGCGAGCAAACGTACTGATTTGGGACAGGCGAACAAACGTACTGATTTGGGACAGGCGAACAAACTTATTGATTAGGAGAGGCGAGCAAACGTACTGATTTGGGACAGTCGAACAAATTACTGATTGGGAGAGGCGAACAAACGTACTGATTTGGTTAAAAGGTTTATACACGCGATTTTTCATGCCTTAGCAAACTTAATACACATCAGACGGCACCTATAGCAATTGCCTGATCAGGGTCTGCTCTGTTTGTTTATGAAAAGTAATTATAGATCTAACTCTACAGTTTCTATCAATACCAAACATCCATGTGTATATAGGACATTATGGAATTTCAGCTGATAGATATTCCTGGGTCCATGCTTATAAAGCTTTTAGTTGAGTCTGAGTTTCGTTCTCAAGCTTTTGATTGGTCAAAGGCTCAAATCTGACCAATCAAAAGCTTGAGAACGATCTCAGACTCAACTAAAAGCTTTATGAGCATGGACCCTGATGTCATTATTTCTTACATGAATATCCACCAGGGAAAGGATTAACTAAGAAACGTTTTCAGTACTATCAGAAAAGAATCAAAGACAAAAATCGTACCATGTCAGCTGCATTTGTTATCCATATAAAACAAAAAACAATGTAAATCCCAGATAAATGCTGTAATGAAACCTTCATAATTGCCTTTTTGTAAAAGTCTTTTTGTTTCAAGCAGTAGCTTACGAATATCTAAGTGATATCGGAAGCTGCTGCGCTTATTATATTTATAGGTCGAGAAAGGCCGACCTCTGTGCGGCTTCACAGGGGGCCTATCCCGATGCAGCCTTGATCGGCACTCGTGTATTTTCGTGTCAACTCGTGTCTCATCATACCCGAATTGTGGCACTTCAAGACATAGTACAGTTCGGCGTCAATAATAGATCTTTTCTGTTGTGGTGACACTGCACTGGGTTCCGGTTACATGTCCCCATATGCTGGCGATGTTAAGCACAAGTGGGCGTTTCAGCTCTTAGCAAGATTATCCACTTTTGTCTGATTCAGTACAACAGTAGGCGTTTTCTCCGAAAAGGCACTTTTAACGCCTCTGCAAACAGAGCAGACCTTCATGTACGTACCGTCTGATAAGGGCAGAAGTCTAGACAAGATGCGTAAATTTAAACAATACCTCCTTTATTTTCCCACCAAACCCTATACTGTGACCATTCTTTAGAATCGGCTCTTCGAGACGTTTCTAAAGAGTGGTCACGGTACATATTTTTGGTGGAGAAAATGACGATTTTAGTTTTTTGGGTACGCACCTTTATCTGTAGCTCTATCAGGGTCTTCTCTGTTCAGTTGTGGGCCACTATATATCTGACTATTTTTACAGTTTCTGTCATGGTTAGAACACCTATTGTCTAAATGTCATTATCAAAATATTTAAATAAATCCACGATGCCATTATTTCTTACATAAATATTCATGATGCCATTATTTCTTACACAAGTAGCCATGATGCCATTATTTCTTACACAAGTAGCCATGATGCCATTATTTCTTACATAAATATTCATCAGGTAAAGGGTTAAACCCGTGATCTTAAAGAGACACACAGTTTTTGCAGGACATGCATAGCGGAAAACTGTGTCTTGTGTTAAAACATCTGATATACATGTGTGTTAGTGTCTAACAAAAAGTGTGTACAGTTGAGCATGTCTTAACGACCATTTAAAAAGAGGTCTAATTACGAGTCTGTAAGGCAGGTGGTCGCTTAATGCAGGTCAAAAGCAATGTAAAAAACTCATATAAGATTATTTTTGCACTGTATTAAGCAACCTCCTGCTTTAAGACTCCTATGTTCAACAAATGATTGGTCGCTTAGAACAGGTTCTAGTATAATGACAATACATTGATTCTTGATCCTTATCCACATATTGTTGTAAATTTAAAAAGGACGAGGAAGTCTTCTCAGAGTGTACATACATTGTATTACTAACTCTACGGTTTAAATCCTAGGATATAGTCGAGCCATTTCTAACATGAGCTCGCTAAACGCGTCCAAATCCAAAAGTCAGAATCAAAAGTCCCCTCTCTCACTTGGGTCCTGGCTTATATACTCATTCTGTAGGGGCTAACATGTTAGCAGGCTGGACAAAAGAAGGTAACATACTTGACACTAGTTAGCAATGATTAACTGCCTTTGTTCAGTGCTGTCATATATGATAGTTGTGATTAGAATTCTAACAAGTTCCATCTACTAAAATTGTTTTTAATATTAGCCTGAAATAGAGTCAAATACTTCTTTCAAATTTATAACAATATTCTCGATCTGGCTCGCATTTGCGAACAGTTTGGGTCTATATGAGATGTCGTATTATTTATATGACATGTCGTATTATTTATATGAGACGTCGTATTATTTATATGAGATGTCGTATTATTTATATGACATGTCGTATTATTTATATGAGACGTCGTATTATTTATATGAGACGTCGTATTATTTATATGACATGTCGTATTATTTATATGAGATGTCGTATTATTTATATGACATGTCGTATTATTTATATGAGACGTCGTATTATTTATATGAGATGTCGTATTATTTATATGATATGTCGTATTATTTATATGAGACGTCGTATTATTTATATGAGATGTCGTATTATTTATATGAGACGTCGTATGATTTATATGAGACGTCGTATTATTTATATGACATGTCGTATTATTTATATGAGACGTCGTATTATTTATATGACATGCCGTATTATTTATATGAGACGTCGTATTATTTATATGAGATGTCGTATTATTTATATGACATGTCGTATTATTTATATGAGACGTCGTATTATTTATATGACATGTCGTATTATTTATATGAGATGTCGTATTATTTATATGACATGTCGTATTATTTATATGAGATGTCGTATTATTTATATGAGATGTCGTATCATTTATATGAGATGTATTATTTATATGAGATGTCGTATTATTTATATGAGATGTCTTATCATCAGTACCCATATGGTTTGACACTCGTTCAGCAGTTTCTCAATAGCCTGTTCGAATCGGAAGTAATCAAACTTGCACCGGATCCAAATTTAATCTGTTTTCACAGCGGGGTAACGCTAACAGTAATGCAGTGAGCCAGTTTTTCTTGCAATATTTATGTCTCTTAAATCATTTTCATTTGTAAGAAAATTTATTAATTACATTTATCTGCGTCAGAGCGATAGAAAAGGGTGCGAATCCAAATACCAAAATCGCCATTTCTCCACCAAACCCTATGTTGTGGCCACTCTCTTCAAGACGATTCTAAAGTGCGGTCACATCAGTAGTGGAGAAATTAAGGAGCTACATTGTATCCATATTTCTATTGTGGAAGTTATATTTTAGCATCACTTTTCATTGTGAAAAAATGAAAGATCGTTTTTTGTCTAACACTAACAAACAAGTCGCGGTGCTCGAAAATGTTTCATTTCGGGTGAAATGAACGGCCCGATTTGGACAGATCGTCCACTATTTAATGCAAATGAGCTACCGTAATGTGATCGTCACGTGACATCTGCGCTCAAAAATATTAAAAAGCCATAGTGACTAAAAAGATACGTATGAAACTGCGAAGGTGTGTTTAAGGCTGATAACCAAGACTATAAGAGACAGTGGACCCAGCCGAGCCACATCGTCCGCTTAACCAAGGAACGTGGCGAATATAGATTTGCAGGTTTAGTTTCTCTTGTTGCTGTACTAAGCGATGAATAAAAAACATGGAACAAAATTTCTATAGAACTGGTATGTTCCTGTCATTTCCGAACAAGCAAGACGTACAATTGTGTTACTTCCTATTCAAAACGTTATGTGTATAAAACTACTTGACCCCTAACTCAGTACGAACATTAATTCATAAAGCTATAATGATTTTAACTTACGTATATACTCTTCTTAATTATACAATGTCGTAAAACTTGATTTATACAATTTATACAAATTATGCCACTTCATAAATTATGCCACATGTAAATTAAAAGGGAAATAAATGGTTAATTGAAAAAAAACCCACCAGACTTGAAACGCTACTTTAATTAATATGCAATGCAACACCTTTTAAACACTACTTTAAGTTAATGTGCAATGTAACACCTTTTAAACACTACTTTAAGTTTATGTGCAATGTAACAGCTTTTAAACACTACTTTAAGTTGATGTACAATGTAACGGGTTTTAAACACTTCTTTAAGTTGATGTACAATGTAACGGGTTTTAAACACTACTTTAAGTTGATGTACAATGTAACAGCGTTTAAACACTACATTAAGTTAATGTACAATGTAACAAGCTTTTAAACACTACTTTAAAAGTAAATGTACAATGTAACGGGTTTTAAACACTACTTTAAGTAAATGTACAATGTAATGTTTTTAAACACTACTTTAAGTTATTGTACAGTGTAACGGTTTTAAATATAATTTCCATGACACTGATTTACCGTTTTTGAAAAGATTGGACTGTCTTCTATTTATAAAGTCAAAATAAGAACGATTTGATTTTGCTGGAATTTAATTTGCATACATATGCAAATACATGCGCAAACGCATGTGCAAATAGATGAATAAACGCATATGAAAAACATGTATAAATACATGCACAAATACATGTACAAACACATTTAGAAATACATGCACAACACACATGGGCAAATACATGTACAGCTACATGTGCACATACAAATACATTTATAAATACATGTGCAAATATATGTGCATATACAAATAAATTTACGAATACATGTGCACATACAATTACATTTAAAAATACATGTGCAAAAATACATACATGTATATACAAACACATAAAAAAACTTAGGGCAATTAGTGCCGACTCATTTAAAAGAGATATCATCAACTCATGATCCATTAAGCAAGTTTGCAAATGGCAGATGTTGATGAGATGGTTAACACATATACACAGGCACTAGCAGCACTTGCCAATAAGCATGCACCATTGTGTACTAAAACCACAACGCTCAGACCATCTTGTCCGTGGTATACCCAGGAACTGCACGATGCTAAACATGTACGGCACAAGTTGGAGAGGAATTGGAAAAAGTCCAGACTCACACTAGACCATCAGCTGTACAGATAACAGTGTGCAAAAGTAAACAAGCTGTTGACAAAGTCAAAGGTTGACTTCTACTCAAAGAAAGTAGAAACTTGCCTGGCAGACTCAAAGAGTCTTTTGAAAGTCACTAAACACCTGCTAGGTACACCACATTGCCTTAGACCTCGTCCTCAAGACAACTTGCACAAGACTTCAGTGACCTTTTTGTTGACAAAGTGGGCAAAATACGGGCAGATATTGCACCAGGCCCTGTATCCAGCGCACCAGTTATCACGGAAATTCAGCGTGCAACGAACGCTTTAGATAGTTTTGTTACAGCAACAGAAGAAGAAGCAGAACAGATAGTTAAGGCATCCCCTTGCAAGTCCTGTGAACTGGATACAATACCTACATGGCTGTTAAAGTCATGCCTTGACGAATTCTGAAAAAAATGTAAACACCTCTTTAGACACTGACTATGCTCCAAAAAGTTTCAAGGTGTCACATGTCAGACCTCTTTTGAAGAAACCGGGGTCCATGCTTATAAAACTTTTACTTGAGTCTGAGTTCGTTCTCAAGTTTTTAATTGGTCAGATTTGTGCCTTTGGCTCAAATCTTACCAATCAAAAGCTTGAGAGCTGAAATCTGACCAATCAAAAGCTTGAAAAGTTTATAAGCATGGACCCAGATCTCGATTCAAATGAAATATAGGCCTGTATTGAACTTGCCATTTGTCTCCAAAGTGTTAGAAAAAGTGGTCGACAAACGCATTGAGTCCCACGTGACCTCAAAGGAACTACATGAGCACCATCAGTCGGCATACCGAAAGTATCATTCAACAGAGACTGCTCTCCAAGTTCAAAACGACATCCTTCAGTCCCTAGATAAAAATGAAATTACAATGCTGGTCATGCTTGACCTATCGGTTGCATTTGACACTATCGATCATGAAACTGCTAAAACGCATAGAAAAAGACTTCAGAATTATTGGAAAACCCCTTGAGTGGATAACCTCCTACCTAAATGACCGTTATCAAATAGGCTCAGTAGATGGAGAACTGTCCACCC
The DNA here is from genome assembly GCA_963576725.1 of Azorinus chamasolen. Classification (NCBI taxonomy): domain Eukaryota; kingdom Metazoa; phylum Mollusca; class Bivalvia; order Cardiida; family Solecurtidae; genus Azorinus; species Azorinus chamasolen. The sequence goes on along the minus strand of OY755242.1, from coordinate 512,589 downwards.
AAGTTAACATGAAATATAGCGTCACAGGGATTGGTCCTAGGACCAAAGCATTACATCATGTACACAGAACCTGTCGGCTCGATCTGCAGTAACCATGTGCAAGTAGATCATTGTCGTTGGTAGTGCCAAAATGTCGTAAGGTCAACTACGGTGAGAGAAGTTTCATGCATGCAGCTCCAAAACTTTGGAATGCTCTACCATCAGGCATTAGAGACGCAAGGTCACTGGCATGTTTCAAAAGGTGTCTGAAAACGCATTTTTCAACATTTGTTACCAAGAAAGTTTAGGAAACGATATGTTGTATTGAGGTCTAGAAGGTCCGAGGTTCCCATGGACATTTTTCGGGTTCACGAACCTGGTCAGGGCATTCAGTACAGACCAGGTTGAAACCCTGACGAGTTTTGTCGAAGGCCAACTTCTGCTTCAGAGTAGGAATGGCTTTCAGACAACCTGTTAAGCTAACAGTTAACCCAATAGTCATGTACAGTGGCAATTAAGATCAGGATAGGAATGGCTTTCAGTCAACTTATTAAGTTAACAGTTGACAAAATAGTCATATAAATGGAATTATTTTCAGTCAGCCCGTTTATTCTAATTGATGATATTGGTGAGCATGACTTTCAGTCACCTTGTCTGCATCAACTTTGTTAATACAGATTATTCTGATTTATGATATTGATGAGCATGGCTTTCAGTCAACCTGTCTGTATCAAGTTTGTTAATACAATTTATGCGGTTCCTTCCGGTTAGTGATTTTATATCTATTGTGCATCTTCGGCATGTCTTTCATTGACCGGACAGACAATCGTGTGTGTTCCATGATTTTCAAATGATTTCATATATATTGTATATTTTTTGTATATCTTTCATTGCCTGGATAGATAATCATGCGTTTCGTTCCGGTTAGTGATTTCATCCATGTGAAGCGCTTTTGAACGCACATATCCTGTGTGAAAAGAGCGCTATATAAATTTGGTATAATAATAATAATAATGATAATAGCCCCAGATCAGACAGTCTCTGTCTGGTCTTTGAAATGATACAGAATTATTACACAATTTCTGCCATAGCCAAAAAAGTCATTTGGATATATGCCATTTTAAAAGCAAAATCATCTAATCAATATCATGGTGTCATTATTTGGCTAGTGGTATCATGGTGTCATTATTTGGCTAGTGGTTTCATGGTGTCATTATTTGGCTAGTGGTTTCATGGTGTCATTATTTGGCTAGTGGTTTCATGGTGTCATTATTTGGCTAGTGGTTTCATGGTGTCATTATTTGGCTAGTGGTTTCATGGTGTCATTATTTGGCTAGTGGTATCATGGTGTCATTATTTGGCTAGTGGTTTCATGGTGTCATTATTTGGCTAGTGGTTTCATGGTGTCATTATTTTGGCTAGTGGTTTCATGGTGTCATTATTTGGCTAGTGGTTTCATGGTGTCATTATTTGGCTAGTGGTTTCATGGTGTCATTATTTGGCTAGTGGTATCATTGTGTCATTATTTGGCTAGTGGTTTCATGGTGTCATTATTTGGCTAGTGGTATCATTGTGTCATTATTTGGCTAGTGGTTTCATGGTGTCATTATTTGGTGAGTGGTTTCATGGTGTCATTATTTGGCTAGTGGTATCATTGTGTCATTATTTGGCTAGTGGTTTCATGGTGTCATTATTTGGTGAGTGGTTTCATGGTGTCATTATTTGGCTAGTGGTTTCATGGTGTCAATATTTGGCTAGTGGTTTCATGGTGTCATTATTTGGCTAGTGGTTTCATGGTTTCATTATTTGGCTAGTGGTTTCATAATGAAGATTAGGTGCAGACAGCATCTAAAAGCGACGCGTTCTCTCCAGTCTGATTAAATAAAAACCTGTAAAATAGGTATTCCAACACCCTCCCAACAAAACAGGTAAATGTATACCAATATACTCGTACAACTATACAACGAAGTTGAACGAACCCCTGTTCCACCAATTCTGTTTTTTTTAACCTTTTCGCTGCCACGTAATTTGTCGTTTGCTTGAAATTTCGTCTTTGAGTTTTCTGTCGTTTGTGTTCCTAAAAATACCCAAACATACTCGCAGTATCTAACAGTTTGGATCCTGATGAGACGCGAAGTTACTCGGAGTTTCATCTGGATCCAAACTGTTTGCAAATGTGATCACAGATTTGCGTGGCAGAGAACAAGTTGAGATACGTCTTTATCTAGTCATGACGTAGATGTGATCTTTTGTTTCTCCATTTCTCGATTCGTGTTCTATTGTTTACTACCAACCTGTACAGGTGAAAAGTAAATAAGAAGATATCCGAGATAAGCATGACAACTGCGCATGCGCATCTTGTCATCTTCTCAGACTGGTTTACAACTCTTCCCTGCAAAACACTACTTCAAAGACAATAATCGTGCGCCATAAAGATAGTAAATAGGTAAACTGGGTCAGATGAGATCAATCTATTCTTCTTTTTTTTGTTTATTTGGCGGTGCCAAATGTTATTATGTTTTTCAGTATGAAGTTGATGCGTAATTTTGGCACCGTGTTTTCAAGTTATAAAAAATATCCAGCTAGAACATTTTACGATTTTATATAAAGGAAACTTCAGTAAGTGCCTGGGTATATTTTCTGTTATTATACTTCGTGGATATTCATATAAGAAATAAAGACATCATGAATATTGATTATTTGAATGTTTATAATTTACACGTGAAAAAGAGAATGTTTGGCCCTGTCAGAAACTGTATAATCAAATCTATATATAATTATATATGTACTTGTAATTATTACTCCATCAACAAACAGATCAGATCCTGACAGAGACATATACAGTCATATTGTATGTATATATATATAAATACATCTCCCATGCGTATTTTAGTTTGTTTCACAATAGCACTTGTGTTATCATTTGTAACTAACATGTATAATAGAGGCACGAAACGCTCTCTGAGAAACGGGTCTTCCTATATTGCAAAAAGTGCTAACCCATTTCAGACATCACGTCCTTGTCGAGGTGTCTAATCTATTCTGTATTATGTAAAGATAGATATAGAAAAAATCCTGTAAGAGCCATCTGATCAGAGTATGTTCTGTTTGCTTATGAACTAATATAGATATGGTCCCACAGTTTCTGCTATGACCAAAACTTCTAAAGTACATAATGTCATATAAAAATAAAATTAACAGCCATCAGATGAAAAGTTCAATACTCAAGGAACCGAGATGAGAGTTAACCCTTTCCTTCATATAAAAGTGTTTTCACGCATTTGCAAACAGAGTAGACCCAGATCAGACAGCTCCTATATAACATAACATAACATAAAACATATGTTTTATTTGGCATTAAGTTGCATAAAGCACATATATAGCCAATATCGAATTCGTGAAAATTGTGAAGTACATGTTATTTATATAGGGCCTGCTCTGTTTGTTAATTGAATCTGAAATATCTGTCTCTTTACTTACTAAAAATGGCTACAATGTTCCACATTCCATATTTTATTGTTACTATTTTTCCATGAATATTCAGTAGGTAATGAAATTTGGAATAAACATAGAACAGGGAAATGTTTAAATCTGTATCCGAACATCCAGCCCTATTGGAAGTTGCGCGTCGCGCATTGTTTGACAGGGCTCGAAAACATGCACGAGTTCACCGTTACATTTTCGCATGTTTTTGCAATATTGTTCAGAGGTCTATGACACAAATTATTTTAATTTGAGTGCATGGAACCCCTATTAGGGACACTGCCATTTCGCGCTGTGCCACGTTTGTAGGCTCAAATATGCGAGGGTTCGCCGTTAAAGACATTCCCTTGGCCGGCTTGGGTCTTTACAGCTAACCTGTGAAAAAGCATGCGGCACATGGTAACAGCTATAGCAGTCTGCCTGTCAAGAACCACTGGAGCGTTCCATGTGAGGCCCGTCTCTTACATTTGATGATTTGGAAATGATTAGATTGTCACTAATGCAGTATATGATTTTATTTTTTATTATCCTCCCTGAAACTATAAGAAGGAACATATAGGCCCCGCTTTGTCCGTTCGGCCTGTGAATGTCTTCTAAAGTGCTCAACCTACATTCATGACACTCCACATACAAATATATCTCATTGAGATCAAGTGCAGGGTGCAGGGGTTAAATTATAACTTTCTGAGCAGTATTTACATATTCTGATAGACCTTGTTGGGAGAAAAGGCAGCTGTGTCCAAGGATAATAACTCTAAAATGGATTCTAATGCAGGCCAAATGTCCAGAGTTTTATCTCTGATATACATAAGCGCTCAGGTTTTTTTAATGTATTTAATCCTTATAAAATATTCATCTGCTAAAGTGCTTGTCTGCTTCAAATGTGAAAGTGCTTCATAGTTTGTAAAGATTTGTGAAAATGTTGTCTGTCAAATAGCTTGGATCCAGATAAGATGCCGGGTTACTTGACGTCTCATCTGGATCCAACCTGTTTTCATATGGCCCTTTGTTTGTTAGTGGTAGGCTTCTTAAGGGTTGAACTTCTATTGGGTTCTGACCAACAATGGTCTTTTGAGTGTGTTCCCCTTGACTAATTGTATGTCAGGGCCTCTCTAGACAGAATGAGACGGCTTGCCATATTTTGCACACTTGTATCATGCTTTTACTGTTATTTTCACGCCTATTGAGAACAATGGGGGGGGGGGGAATCATTGAATGGACCTGGGTAATGTCTTTAAGTACTGGGGAGTTTTTGTCAGGTTGTTCGGAAGTCCTAAGCGAATTAAATTTACGGAAACCTATTAGTGTTATTGCAGTTTCAAGCCTAGCTGTTTTTGAGGGGCTCGGGAAAAAATACGAGAGTTCACCATTACATTTTTCTCGAATTATTTGGCTAGCTTGTTCTGAAACCTTATAGTGTAAACCATTGCACTTCGAATTGAAAACTGATAAAATGCGAGAATTTACAGTGAGTTCTGGCACTGTTTTCAATGCAGACATAGATGAACTGAAAAAATCAAGTCTCGGTGTTCAATTGGAAATGAAATGGTTTATCATAGAGTTTCTGTCATTAACTTAATTTTATAATATAAAAGTTACAAGCGAATGGTTGGCCTTGTCAAAAACCGCAGGATCAGATCTAATTAATTCCATAAACAAATAGAAGAAGCCCTTATCAGACTGCTCGTACAAGAGTTGTCTGATCTGGGTTAACTCTGTTTACAGGAGTGTTATTTAAGATGCTACTATGAGGGGTCCTTTTAAAGATAGATGGCTGAAGAATTGGATGTTTTCCTTTTGAAACTCAGTACAGTAAAACCTTTCTAAGCCGGAATTCTGGTATAGAAGAACTTAGATACGGTTATTCAGCTGGCTGCTAATGCACGGTGAAATTATCTTAACCCTTCGCTTGCTGAATTTTAAAATACATTTCTCCTTCTTTACCCATGTCCTGTTGTATAATTACATATATCTTCACTGTGTACAAGTATATCGCTGTGCAATCACTGCTGTGGAGTGCACTGGTTGCACAATCAACTTGTAAATAGTGCAGACCCTGATGAGACAGCTCCGGCAGGAGCTGTCTCATCTGGGTCTTCACTATTAACAGGTTGGTATATTGACGTGAATAGCAAACGAAGGGTTAAAAGGCACATAGAGGAGCCTTCTGCATGACTTTCATCCTGCTTTAAGCTGCCAGGTGTCTTTAAGACCGATATTTATACCAAACTGAACGTCCGATTTAGAGGTTTTTTTTACTGCACATGTTGATGTAGAGGCCATATGGTTTGTCCCTTTGAAGAATGCGGTGTTGTGAAAAGTAATGTGTGAAGTCTTTTTCATGTCGTAAAAAGAAAAATCCAATTAAGCATGTCCGGGGAATTTGTGTAATGATATACATGTATACGTGTGTAAGTTGATTTATCATCATCCAATTAGTGTATAAGTGTTGCTTATTAACCTTTTTCTCCATAAATACGCATTGCAAACAGAGTAGATCCATGTCAGACGACTCCTATACGAACCGTCTGATAAGTGTCTGCTCTGTTCGCTTATAATATTAAACAAATATATGATTCTACAGATTCTGCCATGGCCAAAAACTCATGTGTCTATAATTTATGCTATTATAACAATTATTAATGTAATTAATATGCATAATGTGATTATTTCTTACGTGAATATTCATGGTTAAAGGGTTAGCTTTCTACATCATGATCAATTATGAATATTTATGGGCTATATCTTTTTGTTATCGTACCTAAACCTGGGAGCTTTGACCCATGACAGAACTTTGACCAATGACAGGCACTTGAGAGTCAACTCCCTGCATTAAGCTGCCACCTGTCCCCTAGACCGATAGTTATACTAAATGGAACGTCCGGTTTAGAGAGGTTTTACTGTAATGACTATGAATGTCAGCTAGCTGTAGGCGTTTTGTAATGGTACTGATATTACGAACACTGGAATTTCTGACATCAACTGGCAGAAACTGTAGAATAATATCTGCATAATTTCTCGAATAAACAGGAAAGACCTAGACCAGACAGCTCATATATACAAAAAATCTCTGATATGGGTCTACTTTGCAAATGCGTAAAAATGTGTCTTTATCAGAGAAAGGGTTAGTTTGTTTTCTGATTGAATATGTGGTACATTTGCGTAGGTCATCGCCCAGCTTCGTGTTAACCCTTTCCTTCAAACGCGTTTCAAGCACTTGCAAATAGAGTATACTCAGATCAGATGGTTCCTATAGGAGTCGTCTGATCAGGGCCTGCTCTGTTTTCTAATGGAAGTTGATAGTTCTGTTTCTTCACTTTCTGAAATGGCTACAATGCATCCATATTTCATTACAATATTCAGTAGGTTTTGAACTTTGGTATAAAACTATAAATATAGAACAGGGAAAGGGCTACCAGGGTCCCTGCTTATAAAACTTTTCGTTGAGTCAGAGTACGTTCTCAAGCTTTTGATTGGTCAGATTTGAGCCTCTGGCTCAAATCTGACCAATCAAAAGCTTGAGAACGAAAGTCAGACTCAACTAAAAGCTTTATAAGCATGGACCCTGATGTTCACTAAAAGAGCTTTGGACTTGAACGACCTTTTGTTTTTTCTTCATGATCTTATATCTCTAGGCAAATAGGTATCATCTACAACAATTGTCGTCTGTCACATTTACCAAAGTATTTGTTCTTTTCCATTTCTACTCAAAGAATACAACGTGTCAAACAGTTTGGATCCGGACGATACTTTGATCCGGATAAGACTCTGATCCAGATCTAAACTGTTTTAACAGATTATCACATACTTGTTGTTAGCGTGCAAGAGGTTAAGTGCTCTAATTTGTCAGTAATCTTGGTTTAATATGAGTGTTCGTCAACAGTGTCACTAGCTCGTATTTCAAATGCAGGACTGAACTACACATCGAGAATAACCACCAGTTAAGCCTTTCCTTCATATAAGCGTGTTTTCATGCATTTGCAAACGGGGTAGACCCAGATCAGCGGTTCCTATAGGAGCCGTCTAATCAGGGTCTGCGCTGTTTGCTGGTAGATTTTGAACTATCTGTTTCTTTACTGTGTAAAATGGCTACAATGTTCCACCTTCCATATTTCGTTATAACTATTTTGTCCATGAATATTCAGCAGGTTTCAATGAAATACAGTTAAACCCCGCTAATGCGACCGCTTAATAAACAGCCACTGGTGTCGTTTAAAGCAGGTGGTTGCTTAATGCAGGACGAAAGTTATGCAGAAAGCTCCGATAGGAGCTTTCTGCATAACTTTCGTCCTGCATTAAGCTACCACCTGCCTCTGCAACCCAGAAGTATGCCCCTTTTTGTGGTCGCATTAGCGGGGTTTTACTGTAAATATAGAATAGGGAAAGGGTTAATAAGATTTTCCCATCCATTTACACATTGCATTGGCCTAGACCGGCTTGCAAGTTCAGTCGGTTCGAAACAAGAGGTCTTGTCATATGCCAGAGAATTTAAATGTTTTACGAATCACTCATGCAGGAGCCGTCTGATCAGGGTCTGCTCTGTTTACTTATAAATGGAACAATATAGATCTGGTTCTACAGTTTCTACAATGGCAAAAAAACTCCCGTGTCCATACACTACTATATAAAAATAAATTCACGATGCTGCTATTTCTTAATGAAATGTTGTTAGGTATAGGGTTTAAGCGATAACGAAAAGTAACTGGATATCTGGTGCCAGTACAGGTAACTATTCTTATGTTGTTTTTAACGATACTATACATGTACCTGTTTTTATTAACGATACTATACCTATACCCGTTTTTTTTATTAACGATACTATACATGTACCTGGTTTTATCAACGATACTATACCTGTACCTGTTTTTTTTTATAAACGATACTATACCTGTACCTGGATTTATTAACGATACTATACATGTACCTGATTTTATAAACGATACTATACCTGTACCTGGTTTTATTAACGATACTATACATGTACCTGGTTTTATAAACGATACTATATCTGTACCTGGTTTTATTAACGATACTATACCTGTACCTGTTTTTGTAGTGTTGTTTCTATTTACGATACTGTATCTGTACCTGGTTTTTATAATGTTGTTTTATTAACGATACTATACCTGTACCTGGTTTTATTAACGATACTATAGCTGTACCTGGTTTTCATGAAGTATTTGAGGTTACTTTTATTAGATATTTGTGTCAAATTCTAAATATTGCGCGAAACGCAATTGTTAACCCTTTCTTCATACACATGTATGTAAATTTTTTCGCGCCTTTGCAAACAGAGTAGATCCAGATCAGACGGCTCCTGTACAATATAATAGGTTACAAACAATTATTTAAAGACGTTATGGTATATATAACAGTGAATATAGTTATTGACCGAGGAGCCGTCATGTATATAGGTCAGATCTTACATTTTTTTGTCTTTTAATTTCAACAATTCCCTTTTCAATATTTATCTTATGAACACTAAACACATTCATGAAATGATCCATTCATGCAAAATTGCAAATGTTCACAGAGGAAATCTCGTTGTGTGGAGGTTGTCTTATTCGGGTGATATCGGAGAAATCCGTAACCTGGCGAATATCCACGTGACGACTCGTGGCTCAGTTTCATTTCGACTTCCTAGTCTCAGTAGTAGTCCCAAGTTTAGACTACGTGGTGACGAATTCAAGTCTGATAAAGAACACGAAAATGAAAGTTACTGTTGTGCTTTTGGCTGTTATTACATTGCCATGTTGTTTTGCGTTGTCGAACCAACTGGCAGAGCGTTTGAAGAGGAAACCTACGGGGATGTTGGAACCCATGCTCGGGGTACATCATCGTAGGTTGAACAAACCTACGGGGATGTTGGAACCCATGCTCGGGGTACATCATCGTAGGTTGAACAAGGTAATAAGTTTACCATTTACTTCATGAATATTCCTGTACAAAATGTATTACATGCATATTCATTAGTTATCACTTTATTTACTATTGAGACGTCATTTAAGTGCAGAGAAATCCAGATCGCATTTGTTTTAAATATATCGTGTTTGGTGTATGCTACAACAAGAACAAATTGCGCCATTAGGAAATGCGGCCCTGCAGGTATCACTCGCAGTTACCATGGAATATCAGAGTTATGGTGGTCGACATATTAGATTAGAGCTATTTAAGTATTTCTGTATTAACTTAATTCCCTTTTTGGAATATTATCTTCATTGTAAAAAGAATACACAAATCATGCATGTCCAGGGGAAATGTGTGACTATCTACCTCTAAATCGTAATTCTAATAGAGAAGATTTTAGATACTTTTAGGCAGGTGACTGCTTAATGTATGTTGAAAGTCATGCAGAATGCTCCTAGAGGAGCTTTCTGCATAACTTTCACCCTGCATTAAGCTGCCGCCTATCTCCCAGACCGATATTTATATATTTTCATGTACTAAATTGAACGTCTGGTTATGAGTTTTACTGTACACGTATGTAAGTCGATTTATCGACTACCTAATAGTATACATGTATAAGCGTGGTTTCTTAACATTCTGCATCGTGAATAATTATGCAAGAATCTAGGACTTCGTGAATATTTATGGACCGATTGTTTTTATTATTAAAATCGTACCTAAACATAGGAACTTTGACCCATAGCAGAGTTGTGACCCATGGCAGGAACTTGAGAATCAGATACATATAATTCAATAAGCAAACAGAGCAGATCTTGGTCTGGGCCTACTCTGTTTGTAAAGGGTAAAGATGTCTATATAGATCTTATTCTCTGTTGTACTTGATATGTTTCTCGTTTGCTTTTAGTGATATATTCATTGTAAATTAATAATACAGTAAAACCTCACTAAACCGGAATTCTAGTTGAGAAGAATTTGGATGCTGTTAGGCAAATGGCTGCTAAATGCATGGTGACTGTCATGCAGAAAGCTCCTAGAGGAGTTTTTTATGTGATTCAACCTGCATTAAGCTGCCACCTGTCCCAAAGGCCGATATTTATACTAAATTGAACGTCCGGTTTAGAGAGGATTTACTGTACAAGACTTTAATTAAAATTCAAATTGGTTGAAGTCTTACACGAAACTTCATAGGCAGTGGGTGAGTATCTCCCACGTTTGCCTTTACGCCATGAATATTCATGTAAGAAATAATGACATGATGAATGTTAATTAAAATATTTTTTATAACGGCAAATGAATACATGGATGTTTAGTCGAGGCAGAAATCGTAGAATCATATTCATACCATTCATATCCAAGCGATTTGCATTCAGTACTATAAATGACAATTAAGTTATGATTGAAAGCAATGTAACCATGTCTATTTATAGTTGATTTTGTGTTAATTGCAGTTTCAAGCTATATAGTTATAATGTAACATGTTTGTCTGCCGGGGCCATATCTTAGAAACTATTTGGAGTGATACTATGAACTCTGTGTAATTATTTAGTACCATTAGGAAATGCGGCCCTGCAAGTAGCACTCACATTTACCATGGTATACCAGAGTTATGGTACTTTGTTTGCGAAAACTTTTTTGTCCCTTTGGTCAATAACTCAGTTAAATACTAAGATCAGCGTTTTTGACCAGGGATGGGGGGATACCAATTCATCGAATTTGCTTGTTTCTTCGGTTTTCAAATGCAGCTACAACGTTTTGCTAAATGGCCTCTGAACAATCTGGATACATTAATGTGAGCATGGTACGGTGAACTCTCTCGGGCTTTTTTGAAAGCCCTTCAAAATGACAAAACAACGTCTTCGCCATTTTACCCTATACCTAATGAAAATTTTTGTTTGAATTGATCACATGCAGACTATTTATTAACTTTTTTTTTATAATGTAAAATTTAGAAAGGAATGCGTGGCATTGACAAAACCTGTAGGATCAGATTTAATTACAATGTAAGCCCATAAGCAAATAGAGCAGCCACTTATCAGACAGCTCGTACTGGAGGTGTCTGATCTGGGTTTACCCTGTTTGCAGAGGCGTTAGAGGGCGTTACTATGAGAGATTCCTTTCAAGGTAGATGACTGATGAATGGGAGTTTTCATTTAGGAACTCGGTGTTAATGTAGAGACCACCACATCAGTGTTATTGTGTACATGTAATTATAGTTTTGTCATTTGCAGAATAGAGTGTCGTCAAATATAATGTGTGATGTCGTCTACATGTCGTAAAAAGAATATGCAGAAATTCTTAAATAGCTCTTATCTAATATTTCGACCACTACGGTCCTTTATCACAAATTATCATATCAAAATACACGTCACATTTTTGGTACATGCATTCAGCCATAAAATCAAAGATTTTATGGCTGAATGCATGTACCAACAAAAGTTGGTGCTTGTCCACTGCATTCACTTCTCCTAAAAGAGATCTACCAACCTATGAAGTTCCATGTTGATACCTCTTATACTTATTGATTAATCAGCTACATTATAGTCTTTGCACGCCGCCGCCGACGACGCCAACGCCTACAACTACGACCCAGTAATCGCTATAGCTCGACCTTTTCCTTCGAAAACAGACGAGCTAAAATGTGACATGATAATCTTTGATAAAGGTCCGTAGTGGTCGAACTAATTATTAAATAAGAGCTATTTAATTATTTCTGTATTATCTTAATTCCCTTTTTGGAATATTATCTTCATTGTAAAAAGAATACACAAATTATGCATGTCCAGGGGAAATGTGTGATTATCTACATCTAAATCGTAATTCTAATAGAGAAGAATGTATATACTTTTAGGCAGGTGACTGCTTAATGTATGGTGAAAGGCATGCAGAATGCTCCTAGGGGAGCTTTCTGCATAACTTTCACCCTGCATTAAGCTGCCACATATCTCCCAGACCGATGTTTATACATGTTCGTGTACTAAATTGAACGTCTGGTTATGAGTTTTACTGTACACGTATGAACATTGACTACCTAATAGTATACATATATAAGCGTGGTTTCTTAACCTTCTACATCTTGAATGGTGCACGAATCTAGGACTTCATGAATATTTATTATAATCGTACCTAAACATGGGAACTTTGACCCATAGCAGAGTTGTGACCCATGGCAGGAACTTGAGAATCAGATACATATAATTCAATAAGCAAACAGAGCAGATCTTGGTCTGGGCCTACTCTGTTTGTAAAGGGTAAAGATGTGTCTATACATGTCAGATCTTATTCTCTGGTGTACTTGATATGTTTCTCGTTTGCTTTTAGTGATATATTCGTTGTAAATTAATAATACAGTAAAACCTCACTAAACCGGAATTCTAGTTGAGAAGAATTTGAATACTGTTAGGTAGATGGTTGCTTAATGCAGGTTGAAAGTCATGCAAAAAGCTCCTAGAGGAGCTTTCTGTATGACTTTCAACCTGCATTAAGCTGCCGTCTGTCCCAAAGGCCGATATTTATACTAAATTGAACGTCCGGTTAAGAGAGGATTTACTGTACAAGACTTTAATTAAAATTCAAATTGGTTGGAGTCTCACACGAAACTTCATAGGCAGCGGGTGAAGAATCTCCCACGTTTTCCTTTACGCCATGAATATTCATGTAATACATAATAACATAGTGAATATTAATTAGAATATTTTTTATAACGGCAAATGAATACATGGATGTTTAGTCGAGGCAGAAATTGTAGAATCATATCTATACCATTCATAAGGAAAAAGATCAGAGCCTGGTCAGACTGCTGCTTTAGGATCCGTCTGATGTGGGTCTGGTCTCTTTGCAAAGGGGTAGAAATGCGTATTTATCGAGTAGAGGGTTAAATACCCTAATGGATCGGTATACAGAACGTATGGGGTCATAGAAGAGCTTTCTGTATGACTTTCAGCCTGTATTAAGCTACCATATGTCCCAAAGACCGATATTTATACTAAAATGAGCGTCCGGTTAAGAGGGGTATTGGACACGAATACATGTATCAGTTAGTTTCAATATGTACCAGTTAGCTTCAACATGTATCAGTTAGCTTCCAACATGTATCAGTTAGCTTCAACATGTGTCAGTTAGCTTCCAACATGTATCAGTTAGCTTCAACATGTATCAGTTAGCTTCCAACATGTATCAGTTAGCTTCAACATGTATCAGTTAGCTTCAACATGTGTCAGTTAGCTTCAACATGTATCAGTTAGCTTCCAACATGTATCAGTTAGCTTCAACATGTATCAGTTAGCTTCCAACATGTATCAGTTAGCTTCAACATGTATCAGTTAGCTTCCAACATGTATCAGTTAGCTTCAACATGTATCAGTTAGCTTCAACCGTTTCATAATGGTTATGGGATTATGAACAATGGTAAGTCTTACATCAACTGCCAGAAACTGTAGAATCAGATCTGCATAATTTCTTAACCCTTCCCTTGCTGAATTTTAAAATACATTTCTCCTTCTTTACCCATGCCCTGTTGTATAATAACACATATCTTCACTGTGTACAAGTATTTCGCTGTGTAATCACTGCTGTGGAGTGCACTGGTTGCACAATCAATTTGTAAACAGTGCAGACCCCGATGAGACAGCTCCTACAGGAGCTGTGTCATCTGGGTCTTCACTATTTACAGGTAGGTATATTGACTTGAATAGCAAGCGAAGGGTTAAAGAATCAGACAGCTCATATATATAGAAGCTGTCTGATATGGGTCTACCTTGTTTGCAAATGCGTAAATATATGTCTTTATCAGAGAAAGGGTTAGTTTGTTTTCTGATTGAATATGTGGTACATTTCCGTAGGTCATCGTCCAGCTTCGTATTAACCCTTTCCTTCATATAAATGCGTGTTCACGCACTTGCTTCTATAGGAGCCGTCTGATCAGGGTGTGCTCTGTTTGCTAATTGAATTTGATAGTTATGTTTCTTTACTTTCTAAAATGGCTACAACGATCCACCTTCTATATTTCATTATATTGAACTTTGGTATAAATATAGAACAGGCAAATGGTTAACAGATGTTCACCAAAGAGCTTTGAACTCGAACGACCTGTTTTCCTTCAAGATCTTGTATATCTTTGAACACTATGCAAATAATTAGCATCTACAACCATTGTGACAATTACCAAAGTATGTGTTCTCTTCCATTTCTACTCAAACAAAACAACGTGTCAAACAGTTTGGATCCGGACGAGACTCTGATCCGGATAAGACTCTGATCCTGATCTAAGCTGTTTGAACAGATTATCACAGACTTGTTGTCATTTGACGTTAGCGTGCAACTAGCTAAGTACCCTAATTTGGCAGTGGCCTATACAATCTTGGTTAGTATATGAGTGTTCGTCAACAGTGTCACTAGCTCGTATTTCAAACGCAGGACTGAACTACATATTACGAGTAACCACCGGTTATCTCTTTTCTTCATATGTTTGTCACGCATTTGCAAACAGAGTAGACCCAGATCAGACGGCTTCTATAAGAGCCGTCTGATCAAGGTCTGCTCTGTTTGCTGGTGGATTTTGAATGATCTGTTTCTTTACTGTGTAAAATTGTTCCACCTTCCATATTTCGTTATCACTATTTTGTCCATGGATATTCAGTAGGTATCAAACTTTGAAATAAACATAGAATAGGGAAAGGGTAAATCAGATTTTCTTATCCATTCACTCATTGCACTGATCTAGACCGACTTGCAAAACTTACAATACAGAATTGCTCCAAAATGTATAATATTCCTACAGAAGCTTTCAGCATTACTTTAGACTTGCATTAAGCTGTGAAATTAAGAAATTGTTCAGATCATAGATAACTCGAACTTCTATTATCTCGAACTAATTTGTAAGGTCCCTTGAAGTTCGAGATATCGAAGTTCAACTGTATTTGTTTCAAATGCTAATTTTTTCGCATGTATGTAAGCTTTTTCGCACCTTTGCAAACAGAGCAGACCCAGATCAAACGGCTTCTGTACAATACAATAGCTATTTAAAGTCGGTATGGTATACATCTGTTTACATTAGCTACTGACCGTGTAGGAGCTGTCTGACCACCATCTGCTCTATTTGCTTACGAACTTATATAGATCAGATCCTACATATTTTGTCTAAGCAAACACTTCCCTTTCAAATATTTACCTTATGAAAAATAAACATAGTCATGAAGTGACCCATTCAAGACATACATGTATGTATTTGTAACATGGTGAAAAGTTATATAGGCCTATTATATATCTCTGACCATTCATGAAAAATTGCAAACTCGTTTTGAGGTTGTCTTATTCTTTTTTTAGTTAAATCATATTTTATTGCTTGTTATAATACATATAACATTGTCATATATACATTCATATATACATATATAATCTAAAACTGAAGCAAAAGGATTGATTCACTAATCCTACCATTGCGCTAAACTCGGGACCCTCTCCCATTTCATCCTCACATTATAGCATTATTCGGTTGATATCGGAGATTTCCGTAACCCGGCGAATATTCACGTGACCACTCGTGACTCAGTTTCATTTCGACTTCCTAATCTAGTTGGTAAACAAAAGGAGGTGTCCCCAGTTAAGGCTTGACGCATTCAGGCCTGAGAAAGAACACGAAAATGAAAGTCACTGTTGTGCTTGTGGCTGTTATTACATTGCCATGTTATTTTGCGTTGCCGAACCAGTCCCGACAGAAACTGTCAGAGAGTTTGAAGTGGAAACCTACGATGTTGGAAGACATATTCGGGGAACATCATCGTAGGTTGAACAAGGTAGATATGAATTTTCCATTTATTATTTACTTCATGAATATTCCTGTACAAATTTTCTTGCATGTATATTCATCAGTTAACACGTTCTTTTCTAGATCTAGACTTTTCTAGATGTCATTCAACACCTTTGTAATTAAGTGTAGTCTTATCGGTTACCAGTCGTTTCGCCCCACTGGACTTTCACAAGGTCGTTTTGCACCTAGTCATTTCGTCCCACTAGGGACCCTGGTCGTTTCGCCATCATACCCTGGTCGTTTCGCCCCCATAAAAATATATTTATTTACAAAATAAAATTTCCAAAACTTCCAATCTCAGAAAAGTCCCATTTTGTATATTTTCAGAATTCTAAAATCATACTAGTAATTAGTCCAAAACATTTGACAGTCACACAAACTTATTTTTCCTTTAAATAACCCTGTTATCATTCTTCATTGTGTTTTCATCATTCATAGTCATATATAGTTTTCATTACTGGCGTGTATTTCGCAGGAATAATAAAAGTTAAAATAATGATAATTCAAAAAAAAAAAAAGCTATAAAAGTATATAAAAAGCTATAAAATGTGATGAAGATCTATAATTATGTCATATTTCGAAATACAGAAATTTTATATTGTAGAACTAACTAGTAATATGCAAGTTATTGTAAATTTTGAACACAACATCCGGTTTTGAGGGCTTTTACTGCATATTGCACTGTATAATGTATTCAGAATGGTTTTGAATTGAAAATGTGTCTTTTTTCAGGGATCTAGAGGGAATCAGCACTCACTGACGGGGTTCTCTTGGAACCAATGTGACAAATCCACGTCACTCGTTCAAATCAATTCCTTGACGGTCCAACCAGATCCTCTTGTACTGCCTGGGACTGTCACAGTGTCTGCTGATTTTCAAATAAAGAAAGAACTAGTCAAACCACTGAAGGTGAAGGCAATTTTGTCAAATTTAACGCTTTCCCTGTTCTCTGTTTATTCCAAATTTCAATACTACTGAATATACATTGACAAAATAGTTACATATATAATGAAATATGAAAGGTGTTGTAATATGGTGAAAAAGTTGTGACTCGACTGGGACTCCAACCCAGGGCCTCTGGCTTACCATGCCAACACTCTACCGACTGAGCTACCAAGCCACACAGTAAAGCCTATCAACTTATTTCACCATAATCTCTACCCGGCTACACACCCCCCCTCTACACAAGAATTCGTCCCGAATTCTTACTCAAAGAACACTCCAGAGTTTCTTATTATTACACATTATCTCCATATAATCTTCACATTATCTTCATATAAATCCCCCTGTGGGTTATTTATGTTGGGTGCCAAATGTAACATGGTGAAAATGTCGTGACTCGACTGGGACTCGAACCCATGGCCTCTGGCTTACCATGCCAACACTCTACCGACTGAGCTACCAAGCCCCGCAGTAAAGCTTATCAACTTATTTCACCATAATCTCTACCCAGCTACAGGTGTAGCCATATTAGAAACTAAAGAAACAAATCAATTGAATTCCATTATCAAATAAAGCAGGCCCTCATAAGATGGCTCCTATAGGAGCCATATCTTATCTGGGTCTTCTCTGTTTGCAAATGAGTGAAAACACATTTATTTGAAGGAATGGGTTAGATAAAGCCTTACTTTCTAAGCCAACTATGAAGACCCAGGTCAGATGGCACTTGATAGAGCCCTCTGTTAGGGTCTGCACCGTTTCCGTATTTTACAGTTGATGGTAAAATTACCCTCCAGAATGGACATCTGACGGTCCAATGTCAAATCTGGTCCGTTTGAAAACTGCATTGTAGGGTACTAGGGTTTAATTTTCAATTGAAACATGTGTTAAACTTTTACTTAACCCTTTCCTGCATCAATACGCCTTTCTACGCCTCTGTAAAAGTCACTTTTTGAAACCATTGTTAAATAGAGCATTTGCACCTAAGGAGCAAATGCTCTATTTATCACAATGGTTTCAGAACTACAAATTCTAATTTTTTTCTTTTCTCTACTTAATGCTCCTTTTTATACGCCCACCTAATAAAGGTGGTCGTATATTGTCGTGGCCCTGTCCGTCCGTCCGTTCGTTCGTTCGTTCGTTCGTACGTTCGTTCGTTCGTTCGTCCGTCAACATTTTGTTTGTCCGCTGTTTTCTGGGAAAACTATTTGACAGATATTATTTAAAACTTCACACAAATGTTAAATGCATCAAGATCTGAAGCTGAGTTGATTCTAAGGTTCATTTGATTTTTCATTTCAGAGTTATGGCCCTTGTCCTTAAAAAATATGCCAATAGTTTGTCCGCTGTTTTCTGGGAAAACTATTTGAGAGATATTAATGAAACTTCACACAAATGTTAAATGCATCAAGATCTGAAGCTGAGTTGATTCTGAGGTTCATTTGATTTTTCATTTCAGAGTTATGGCCCTTGTCCTTAAAAAATATGCAAATAGTTTGTCCGCTGTTTTCTGGGAAAACTATTTGAGAGATATTAATGAAACTTCACACAAATGTTTAATGCATCAAGGTATGAAGCTGAGTCGATTCTGAGGTTCATTTGATTTGTCGTTTCGGAGTTATGGTCCTTTTACTTAAAAAATAATGCAAATACATGCAAATAGTTTATCAGCCATTTTCTGGGAAAACTATTTGACAGATATTAATGAAACTTCACACAACTGTTTAATGCATCAAGATCTGAAGCTGAACTGATTCTGAGGTTCATTTGATTTTTCAATTCAGAGTTATGGCCCTTGTCCTTAAAAAATATGCAAATAGTTTGTCCGCTGTTTTCTGGGAAAACTATTTGAGATGTATTAATGAAACTTCACAAAAATGTTTAATGCATCAAGATCTGAAGCTGAGTCGATTCTGATGTTCATTTGATTTGTCGTTTCGGAGTTATGGCCATTTTACTTAAAAAATAATGTAAATACATGCAAATAGTTTGTCTGCTGTTTTCTGGGAAAACTATTTGACAGATAACCATATTAATGAAACTTCACACAAATGTTTAATGCATCAAGATCTGAAGCTGAGTTGATTCTGAGGTTCATTTGATATTTCGTTTCAGAGTTATGGCCCTTATCCTATAAAAATAATGCAAATAGTTTGTCCGCTGTTTTCTGGGAAAATTATTTGAGAGATATTGATGAAACTTCACAAAAATGTTTCATGCATCAAGATCTGATGCTGAGTCGATTTTGAGGTTTATTTGATTTTTTGTTTCGGAGTTATTGCCCTTTTACTTAAAAAAAAAAATGCAAATATATGCAAATAGTTTGTCCGCTGTTTTCTGGCAAAACTGTTTGACAGATATTAATGAAACTTCATACACATGTTTAATGCATCAAGACCTGAAGCCGATTCTGAGGATCATTTGATTTGTTGTTTTGGAGTTATGGCCCTTGCACTTAAAAAAAGAATGCAAATCTATGCAAATATGAGGATGGCCATAACCTTTTCATTTGAAATGATATTTACTTCAATTTTTTTATATGGTTAAACCTTAATGTGAATTTTCACATATATTGCGGGGGTTTTGATATGTTATTTTATTCTAAAGTTATGGTCCTTGAACTTAGTGTGTTTGTTGCTTTGTTAGTTGGTCAACTTATAGTTTGTCTGTTGTTTTCTGGGAAAACTATTAAAAGATATAAATGAAACTTAATACAAATGTTATAAGCAACAAAATTTGAAGCTGAGTTTATTTTGAGGTTCATTCAGTTTGTCTTTACAGAGTTATGGCCATTGCACTTTACAAAAATCTGCAAAAATGAGGATTAGCTGTAACTTTTTTATTTAATAAGATATTCACTTCTTTTTTTAAAAAAAATAGTATCACCTTAATATGGAAATCAAGATCTGAAGCACAGATTAGAAAATGTCAACACTTATAAGGCATGTTGAATCAGAGAAAGTTTGCAAGTGGGCGTATTATGTACCGTATGCGGTACTCTTGTTGGTAGATTTATTCAATGAGGTTTGATCTAAAAATAGCATATGAGGGAATGGGGAATACCTTTGCACACAGACCAGACCCATGACCAGATCGAGGGATGCTACAGGGTTAAGGGTTGAGTTGTCTGACAGAAGAGTTAACTCTTTGAATGTTGAATGTGCACTTACTGACATTTTCATACAGTTTAGATCCAGATCAGAGAGCTCCTGGAGAAGCACTCTGACCAGGGTCTTCACTATTTGTTGTTCAAAATCATCTAGCAAAGTTAATGAATGGTTTTGTTTGGTTTATACCGGGTGTTATGTCGTTTTAACAGTATTTAAGTCATAACACAATGACGATGAATGTCCAGCTAATTACAGTTGGAGGAAGACCCTGAGGTTCTTCTTTGCACAAAACAATCTATACTATAGGAGCTGTCTGATCTGGGTCTACACTATTTGTAAATGCATGAAGAAAACATGTTTATATGAGGAAAAGGGTTAAGATCACTCTTTAGACTTGTGTCTTTGAGTTGATTCCTAAGAGTGGTCATTGCATAGGGTTTGGCAGAGAAATCATGGAGGTTTGTCTTTGAGTTGATTCCTAAGAGTGGTCATTGCAAAGGGTTTGGCAGAGAAATCATGGAGGTTTTCTTGAAAGTGTTTTAATTTACAAATCTTACCAGAGCCTCTGCTTTAACCCTTTCCTCATTAGGCTATTTTTAGATCCAACCTCTTTCAATGAATCTACCGAAAAGGAGCATTAACTAGAGAAAAGGGAAGTTTGAGAATTTTGTAGTTTGAAACCATGTGATAAATAGAGCATTTGCTCCTATAGGAGCAAATGCTCTATTTATCACAATGGTTTCAAGAAGTGACTATTACAGAGGCGTAGATAGGCGTATATATGGAGGAAAGGGTAAAAAACTCAAAAGGAAAGGTTTTACTGTATATATATATATATATTATGTATGTTTCTTTCATACAGGCTGTTGTGGACATGAAGGTTGCTGGTTTTAAGCTCCCCTGTGTTGGTGGAGTTGGTTCCTGCACCTATGATGATGTATGTCAGCTTCTAGATCAAACTGGAAGTCAGTGCCCTGACCCACTCCAGAAGATAGGTTGTAAATGTCCATTTATTGCGGTGAGTACATTCCTAGACTATAAACATCTATTTAATCGTGAACCCTTTACTGCATGAATATTTATTAAGAAATAATGAATATATGAATATTAAAATTAACTATATTTATGTTATAGCATTATGAACATAGGAATGTCTGACCATGGCAGAAATTGTAGAATCATATCTATATTATATCATATCAATCAGAAAAGACCCTGATCAGACGTCTCCTGCAGGAGCAATCTGATCTTGGTCTACTCTGTTTGCAAAGGCATAAAAAGGTGTATTTATGAAGTAAAGTGTTAATCAGCTAAGGATTAAAATTAGCTTCTCTCTTTCGAATATTTATTAACCCTTTCCCTGTTCTATGTTTATTTCAAATTTTAATACCTACTGAATATTCATGGACAAAATCGCTATAATGAAATATGGAAGGTAGAACATTGTAGCCAATTCAGACGTAAAGAAACATATCTATCAAATTCTATAAGCAAACAGAGCAGACCCTGATCAGACGGCTCCTCTAGGAGCCGTCTGATCCGGGTCTTCTCTGTTTGCAAATGTACAACACATTCTATATATGAGGGAAAGGGTTAAGCAAAGAATCGTATCAAAATTTATCACTGAAGAAATTTTTTTTTTTATGATGAACAGTGCAAACCCTGATAAAATGACTTCCTCATTAGCCCTTTGATCTGGGTCTCCACTGTTTGCAAATACCTATTACTTGGTTCTGGCACTTTAAGGGATAAAGTAGTGAGTGTCAATGGATAGGTGAAGAAATAATGCACATGTTTGTTGATCTCTACAAGGCCTATAATCAGATCCTACGGTTACTCTCACTGGTCCAAAAACATTGACATGTGTGTTTTTTTCACGGCTATGCAAACAATCAAACTTCAGAGATGATTCTAAAGAGTGGTCACAGATAGGGTTTGGTGGAGAAATTAAATAATTCTTGAAAATGTTTAAATTTACACTTCTTCTCTGGACCTCTGTAACTTACCAGTCACAGTTGATACCAGTCACAGTTGATACCAGTCACAGTTGATACCAGTCACAGTGTCACAGTTGATACTAGTCACAGTTGATACCAGTCACAGTTGATACCAGTCACAGTTGATACCAGTCACAGTGTCACAGTTGATACCAGTCACAGTTGATACCAGTCACAGTTGATACCAGTCACAGTGTCACAGTTGATACCAGTCACAGTTGATACCAGTCACAGTTGATACCATTCACAGTTGATACCAGGCACAGTTTATACCAGTCACAGTGTCACAGTTGATACCAGTCACAGTTGATACCATTCACAGTTGATACCAGGCACAGTTTATACCAGTCATAGTGTCACAGCTGATACCAGTCACAGTTGATACCAGTCACAGTGTCACAGTTGATACCATTCACAGTTGATATCAGTCACAGTGTCACAGTTGATACCAGCCACAGTGTCACAGTTGATACCATTCACAGTTGATATATCCAAGATATTGCATTTTGTATTCTGAAAATTTGGTTTCCAAGGCATTAATGTATAATAATCTTTGAATGCTGGATTTCCAAAGTGTATAGGTCTATGTTTGGGTAATTCTTTCCCTCATGGTATTTATGTTAGATATAATGACATCATGAATATTTATTAGATGAATTGTATGTGAAAAGAGGAGATTTGGCCATGGCAGAAGGTGTGGAATTAGACCTGTATAATTTTTTAAGCAAACAGAACAGACTGATTAGACTGCTCCTTCAGGGACTATCTGGTCTGGGACTGCTTTGTTAGTTAAAGCACAGAAATGCTTTTCTGTCATGGAGAGGGTTACGGCTAGTGCCCATTCAGTATGAAAGGGTAAAAGTTTTGAGAGTTTATTAAATTTAATTTAATTTAAACTTATTAAACATTGCAGATCTTGATGTGAGTGTATCTAAGTTATGAGTTTTGAGAGTTAATTAAACGACAAAACATTGCAGACCTGAGTGCATGTAAGTTATGAGTCCCCTGACCAGGCTCTATACTGTTTGCTGAGTGTATCTAAGCTATGAGTCCCAAGATCAGGCTCTATACTGTTTGCTGAGTGTATCTAAGTTATGAGTCCCCTGATCAGGCTCTATACTGTTTGCTGAGTGTATCTAAGCTATGAGTCCCCTGATCAGGCTCTATACTGTTTGCTGAGTGTATCTAAGCTATGAGTCCCCTGATCAGGCTCTGTACTGTTTGCTGAGTGTATCTAAGTTATGAGTCCCCTGATCAGGCTCTATACTGTTTGCTGAGTGTATCTAAGCTATGAGTCCCCTGATCAGGCTCTGTACTGTTTGCTGAGTGTATCTAAGCTATGAGTCCCCTGATCAGGCTCTTTACTGTTTGCCGAGTGTATCTAAGCTATGAGTCCCCTGATCAGGCTCTATAATGTTTGCCGAGTGTATCTAAGTTATGAGTCCCCAGATCAGGCTCTTTACTGTTTGCTGAGTGTATCTAAGTTATGAGTCCCCTGATCAGGCTCTTTACTGTTTGCTGAGTGTATCTAAGTTATGAGTCCCCTGATCAGGCTCTTTACTGTTTGCTGAGTGTATCTAAGTTATGAGTCCCCTGATCAGGCTCTTTACTGTTTGCTGAGTGTATCTAAGTTATGAGTCCCCTGATCAGGCTCTATACTGTTTGCTGAGTGTATCTAAGCTATGAGTCCCCTGATCAGGCTCTATACTGTTTGCTGAGTGTATCTAAGTTATGAGTCCCCTGATCAGGCTCTATACTGTTTGCTGAGTGTATCTAAGCTATGAGTCCCCTGATCAGGCTCTGTACTGTTTGCTGAGTGTATCTAAGCTATGAGTCCCCTGATCAGGCTCTGTACTGTTTGCTGAGTGTATCTAAGCTATGAGTCCCCTGATCAGGCTCTGTACTGTTTGCTGAGTGTATCTAAGCTATGAGTCCCCTGATCAGGCTCTATACTGTTTGCTGAGTGCATCTAAGTTATGAGTCCCCAGATCAAGTCCCCAGATCAGGCTCTATACTGTTTGCTTAGTGTATCTAAGTTATGAGTCCCCTGATCAGGCTCTTTACTGTTTGCTGAGTGTATCTAAGTTATGAGTCCCCTGAGCAGGCTCTTTACTGTTTGCTGAGTGTATCTAAGCTATGAGTCCCCTGATCAGGCTCTATACTGTTTGCTGAGTGTATCTAAGCTATGAGTCCCCTGATCAGGCTCTTTACTGTTTGCTGAGTGTATCTAAGCTATGAGTCCCCTGATCAGGCTCTATACTGTTTGCTGAGTGTATCTAAGCTATGAGTCCCGTGGTCAGGCTCTGTACTGTTTGCTGAGTGTATCTAAGCTATGAGTCCCCTGATCAGGCTCTTTACTGTTTGCTGAGTGTATCTAAGTTATGAGTCCCCTGATCAGGCTCTTTACTGTTTGCTGAGTGTATCTAAGTTATGAGTCCCCTGATCAGGCTCTATACTGTTTGCTGAGTGTATCTAAGCTATGAGTCCCCTGATCAGGCTCTTTACTGTTTGTTGAGTGTATCTAAGCTATGAGTCCCCTGAGCAGGCTCTTTACTGTTTGCTGAGTGTATCTAAGCTATGAGTCCCCATAGCAGGCTCTATACTGTTTGCAAATGCCAGTTCACTTTCATTCCACCTTATAAGGACCAAGCCGTAACCATTTACTGCATGTAGATTATATGCCTTTGAACACCTATGCAAATAGAGTAGACCCAGATGTGTGACAGTTTCTATGGGAACAATCTAATGAAGGTATACTTTGTGTGCTTATAAATGGAATAATATAGATTTGCCATGACCAAAAACGTTTATGTCATGGCTCCTGTTTTCATGAGCCGTTATAAAAAATAATCAAAATAATCAAATTTATATTCATGATGTTATTACTTGACCAAATGGAAAGTACACGCAGTCAAAATTGCACTAGATCCTAATTTAACCATTTCCTTGTTCTATGGTTATTTCAAATTTCAATACCTACTGAATATTCATGTAGAAAATAGTTATAGTGAAATATCTAAGGTAGAACATTGTAGACATTTTCAAAGTAAAGAAACATGATTTATTAAATTTCATTTGCAAACAGAGCAGGCCCAGATCAGACGGCTCCTATACAAGTTGTCTGGTCTGGGTCTGATAATGCGTTTATATGAAGGAAATAGTTCTTTATTTCACACTAGGAGGGTTAATATTTTATTTTGTTATTTTAATATTTTACAGAATACCTACTCTTTGGCCAAGACGTCTTTCAGTATTCAGGCCTCCATACCATCGGAGACGTATAGTGTTCTTGCCAATGTGACTCAAGGCGATACTCAGGTCCTCTGTCTGCAGCTTGACTTCACCGTCCAATGAAAAGAAGGGAGATTACTCTAATATCTTCTGTTGCACATAGCTTAACCCTTTCCCTCATGCAAACGTGTTTTCACGCATTTGCAAACAGAGTAGACCCAGATCAGACGGCTCCTAGGGTCTGATCTGTTTGCTAATAGAATTTGATTAGATCTGTTTCTTTGCTTTCTAAGATATCTACAATGTTTCACCTTCCATATTTCTTTATAACTATTTTATTAATGAATATTCAGTAGGTATTGAAATTTGGCCTAAATACAGAATAGGGAAAGGGTTAACAATTTTTGACATGTAAACTTAGTAATCTTTTATTGTTTCTTAATACAATTATGACAATCATGAAATATAGAAAATATTTTAATCAGATTTTCTCAATAGTGGTACACTTCTTATCTACTGGCCTGATATACATTGTTTAGAGTAATCAAATTATGTTTAAAGTCAATAGAATCTCAATTTTCTTTATATTTTTTGGATTTTACAAATAAAAATGCTCAGGATGAATGCATTTATTGTTGTAAACTGTGTTATAAAAATTGTTGATGCCATTTGTATGATTTAGCCATTTCCCTCATGTAAAAATCTTTTTGCACATTTGCAGACAGAGTAGACCCAGATTAGACACATATAGGAGCCATCTAATCAGGGTCTGCGCTGTTTGCTATTAGAATTTGATAGATCTGTTTCATTACTTTCTAAAATGGCTGCAATGTTCCACCTTCAATATTTCATTATAACTATTGACATGAATAAAATTGGAATAAACATAGAACAGCCCCAAAGTTATAAAACTTTATGCTTGAGACTTAGATCATTCTCAAGCATATGACCAATCAGATACTTGAGAATGACCTCAGACTCAGAAGTTTTATAGCTTTGGACCCTGGGAAAGGGTTAACCTCTTAACCAAGACCTCAAAACGTATTTATACATAAGTGGTGCAATATTTTAATGTATTGGCTAGAAACATTTCTTAATATATTTTCTAGATATTAGCTAGCTACATTTCTTAACAACTGTAAATAAAGGTTGTATTTTCAAATACTAAAATAGTAATGTCTCCACTAAAGCCTGTTGTGACAATTCTATAGAATCATCTCTTTGAAATTAGTTTTAACCCTTTCCCTCATAGGCTAATTTTAGACCCAACCACTTTGAATAAATCTACAGAAAAGGAGCATTTACTAGAAAAGGAAAATTGTAGTATTGAAACCATTGTGATAAATAGAGCATTTGCTCCATAGGAGCAAATGCTCTATTTATCACACTGGTTTCAAAAAGTGACATTTACAGAGGCGTAGAAAGGTGTATTTATGGAGGAAACGGTTTAAAGTGTTCACAACACAGGGTTTGGTGGAGATATAAAGTGTTCACAACACAGGGTTTAAAGTGTTCACAACACAGGGTTTAAAGTGTTCACAACACAGGGTTTGGTGGAGATATAAAGGAGCTATTCTTGTAAAATTGTTTCAGTAAAACATCTTATCTGTATTTCTGTTTCTTATGATAGTACATGTAATTGTAGTTGAAATGTTAATTGAGATTGTTTTTGTTTAAATCAAGTGTTTGTTAAGATTTATATAGTTGTACAGCGCTATTGTATTAACTATTTTAGGAGACCTTTTTTAAGTGAGAGTGTTTTGAATGATATTTTTGAAGAAATTAATCTCCATTTTTATGTACTTATTTGAATTTGATGCAAAACTATTGTAAATACACATCTTTGGGGGGATACTTGATATTAACCAATTCCCCCCTATACTATTTTTAGACCCAACCTCTTTGAATAAATCTACCGAAAAGGAACATTTACTAGAGAAAAGTATTTCTTTTAGAATTGTGTAGGTTTGAAACCATTGTGATAAATAGAGCGTTTGCTCCTATGGAGCAAATGCTCTATTTATCACAGTGGTTTCAAAGATAGAAACTTGTATAGAGGCATCAATAGGAGCTAGTGGACGGGTTAAACTGTTACAAATACAATTCAGGTGACACACAGGACATGTGATTAGGTTTGTTACAAATACAATTCAGGTGACACACAGGACATGTGATTAGGTTTGTTACAAATACAAGTCAGGTGACACACAGGACATGTGATTAGGTTTGTAACAAATACAACTCGTGTGACACACACAGGACATGTGATTAGGTTTGTTACAAATACAAGTAAGGTGACACACAGGACATGTGATTAGGTTTGTTACAAATACAACTCGTGTGACACACACAGGACATGTGATTAGGTTTGATACTGTAGTAGTCAATGCAAACTACTATGTAGTCCCCAGATGGTAATGGACCCAAAATATCAACTGCTAAGTTGGCAACTCAGCCCTGTCCATTAGTTCTTGACGCGTTGGTTGGCTTACTAATTGACAACCATGACATGTTTTGCAATACTGCTCAACCTCTTTATCAATACCAGGCCACCAAACCTTTGACCTCAAATGACTTTTCACTGAAACAATTCCAGGATGACCCATGTGACCTAGCTCTAATACACGTTCGCTCAGTGCATACGGAATCAAAATTCCTGTACCTCGAAGTACTAAATACCCTATAGTACACAACCCATCTTTGATTGCCAGAAACTGTTTCTGTACAACCTTGTTCCATCGACCATTTGTAATGCTCTCCCTTAACCTGCTTATTTCAGGATCGCGGAAAGAAGCTTCTTCGATTTCTCGCGTTGTCATTGCCGAAGGTGTTGACAAATTTGACATATTCATGATCATCAACTGAGTCTATTGTTATAGAGTTTATACCCGATTTCTGCGATAATCGCGATAACGCATCAGCGATATTGTTCACCTCTTTGATAACACATTCATCCATATTGTGAACAATTTCAAGAACACCTATACGTGTTGCTGTATCACATCCCAATAAAGACTGGCCTTTTCCTTCAATTACGATGAATTCGGTGTCATCCAAAACTATATTTCTGTATTGTACTGAAGCCCAAAACATCCCGGCTACCGGTAATGGTTCTTTTGAGTTATATGCATTTTTTCTTCTTCTGTGGCTCACTTTTACACTTGATTCCTCTATTCGTTAAGACACTCCCACGTTGCTCTGTCTATGATGTTGCAGCTGGATCCAGAATCGATAATGAATTTGGTTTGAATGCCCTCAATGTTGACCAGAATTGATGTCGCTGTAGGATACGTTTCATGAATATTGAATGTCATAGCCATGTCAGATGCTGGCTCACTGTCAGAGTTGATATTTCTAACCCTATTAGACTTGGTTGCTCCTCTGGACATTGATCTGTTTTGTTTCGTCGGTTGACTTGATTTACATTTCTTCTCAAAATGTCTCTGTTTACCACATCTCCTGCACTGTTTGTCTTTTGCAGGGCAATTTCTGTCCTTTGCAATATGGCCTTTCCTTCCACATTTGTAGCACTCGGTGTCTCTGACAAAATTGGATTTCTTTTTGAACGAAAGTTTGTTTACATATTCCACAATTCCCTCAATTGATTTCGCCTACCTTGTAGCATCCTCGAAAGCTCTGGCAATACCACGAAGCTCTTCTAATGTCAGAGTTCTTCCTTTCTCAAGGAGTTTTCGTCGTAGCTCATTTGACCGACGTTTCTCAATTATTTGATCCCGAATTTCCTAATCTATATTGTGAAATTCACAGGTTTCTGCTTTCTGGTGCAATCTCGCTATGTATTGTTCAATTGTCTCATTTGATTCCTGTGTAAGACTCCTGAAACTGTGTCTTTCAAATGGCACATTTGACTGTGGAGCGAAATATTGCTCTGGAGAACTCACTGCTTTTACATAGACATTGTTCCCTCTACCCTCTGGTAACGTGAAGAAAATATCTTGCACATCCATTCCTGCCACATGTAGTAACAGTGCCCTTTTCCTGTCGTTGTCCCATCCTCGTCGCCTATTGTAGTGTTCGTGTACAAACTACCGCCATTTAAGGTAGTTCCAATGAACGACATACACCATTTAAGGTTAATATACTATATTCTTACAGCTATGTACACTTCGACCGTCTAACTATAACTACCAAGA
This sequence comes from Azorinus chamasolen, assembly GCA_963576725.1. NCBI lineage: Eukaryota > Metazoa > Mollusca > Bivalvia > Cardiida > Solecurtidae > Azorinus > Azorinus chamasolen. The sequence continues at coordinate 482,984 of OY755242.1, read as the reverse complement.
TATATTCAACATTCTAGTATTAAAGAGGCTCATCAGTTAAGTACCACAAGGACGTGTGGCTACTTAAGCATACACTACAGTGATTTTGTTATTCAGCCACTTTTGTGGCCGAAGTATATGTTACAATGGTGTTGCAAGAAGCTAATCAGTATTTTTCTTAGATAGTGCTTGCTTTAAAGCACGTGTAATGGGAAGGTAATGCATAACAATGAAGGTAATAAAGCAGAACATATTTTTCCTGAGTTGTTTCCCCTTTCATTATCACACACTTTCATTATCACACATTACACTAATGTAGGATGTTTATCATTCTACACACAATGAACAAATTGGTGACAGTCAGTTTTGGTCCAGTTGGGAGGGCAAGCAACTTGGCGTCTCACCGGAATTCAAACTATTTGCTATTTTTATCTTCTTGTAACAATTTAATCCTTTCCACTATGAATATAAATTTAAGAATCTAATTAATATTCATGATGTCATTATTTGTTTCATGAATATTCATGGAGTAAATGGTTAAAAGCAATCATTGACTGCTATAATATGAATATCTTTATAAAAGTTAGTAGTTGCTTAATTTGCAGATAGCAATGAAGAAAATCCCTGTTATTAAGAGCTTTGACTTAACTACCATTCTGCTTTAATCTATCACCTGCTTTAATAACCCATTAAGTCTTTTTAGTTCACCTGGCACACAGTGCCAATGTGAGCTGTTGGGATTACTGTGTGTCCTTCGCCTCTTTCGCCATGCATTGTGTTGTCTACAAACACCAATAGGTATTGAAATTTGGAATAAACATAGAACAGGGAAAGGGTTAAACAACATCTCCTAAATCGCAGAATTAGATATGACAAAATCTTCATAGCAATGATCCTCAGGTGGTGTTTTATCATTTTTTTTATAAATGCTTCCAACCCGTTATATACACTTTACAAAACTGCTAAACCGTCACCTTGTGCTTTATTATATTGTAAGGGAGTGCAACAAGTATTTAGACAATTTGCACGTTGGCCACTTGCAGATAAACCCGGTTTAAAGCAAGCATTCAGGCTTCACTTCCCTAGTCATTAGACAGCAATTAAATTTGTGTACATCGGTCGACAATATGGTAGGGAATATGTGTTGAAAACTTGAAGTCTTTGTAAAGTACTTTTCTCTTTAAAATCGAAAGTTGAAAGTGACGGTTTAGCAGTTTTGCTGAGTGTAAGTAGGCCACAGGAGCCAAACTATCATTCTTTACATGACATCTTCTAAAGCGTCTAATGAAATTTGACTAAACTCCACAAGAATGATCTTTAGCTAGTCAAATACATGTACATGTATATACATGTCTTGTATAAATGGTTCCAGTTCACTGCATAAGTAGGTCATATCAGCTATAATAGATTTAGACCAACTATTTCTGTAAAGGACATCTCCTGAATCACTGAACGGGATTTAAAGTTTTAAACAAACAGACTGAAACTTCACAGAACTAATCGATCCCTAGCTGGTCCTCTGTCAAAGGATCGGACATAGATTTCAGTGAACAATGTCTTTGAGTGGGGTACACACAGGTGATTGTCAGTTGCAAACAGGGTAGGCCCAGATCAGAGGGTTCCTAGGGTCCTCTGTTCAGGGTCTACCCTGTTTGTCATTCATTATCCTCTAACAAGTTTAAACCCTTCATACTGAGTGTACTCTAGTTAAATACTGATGAGCTATCCACTCTGAAACTTCATGAAGTTATATACATGTAAATAGTTTCAGTGTGATGTATGGGTAGGTCACAAGGGCTAAAAGTTTTAGAATATATTTCCTAAACACAATCTTCTCCCAAACAAATGACTGAATTTTGATCACACTTCACAATACTGATCCTTAGGTGCACTTCTATTAAAATTATATTTATGAATTGTTTAATCTTCTGTAAAAGTAGGTCACAGGAGCTAAAGAAATTAAAACATCTTCTTTTGCAAACCATTGATCCTGTGTTTTCAGTGACATACGATGATCTGACACACTTTTAGTAGATGTACATACTAGATCACTTGACCTATTAATTATTTTGACCGGGTCACACATGCACTGATTTGCAAACTGTGTCGACAGGGTCTGCACGACTTGTCATTCAAAATCCTCAAGCAAGTCTTTCATACTGAGTGATCTTTAATTAAACACTGATGGGCTGTTCTACACCGGAAATTCAGGGTTAAAAGGGTTTTAACCGGGTGAGCGATTCAGTGCCATCATGGTCCTCTTGTTTGGTGGTTGCTTTAGATTTAGTGTACACGTTTGTCATTGCTTACAAACTCACAATTTCTTAATAAATGTATATTTTTCTACTTTAGATATCTCAACATTCCAAATAAAACGTAATAACCATTTTAAGTTCTTATTATATTATGCCACTGGGGGTCAAAACTGGCCCCGCCCAAGGGACGGCCAGTTTCAATAGAAACAAATAGAGAAAACGTTGAAAACCTTCTCCTCTGAAACTGGAACGTTCTCAGCTGTCATATTTGGCACATAGCATCATGTTCAGGTCCTCTACTAAAGTTATATAAATTATGCCCCTGGGGTCAAAATTGGCCCCGCCCAAGGGGTGGTCAGTTTTCAATCGAAACATATAGTGAAAACTTCGCAAATCTTCTCCTCTGAAACTGGAAGGTTCTCAGCTTTTATCTTTGGCACATATCATCATGTTCAGGTCCTCTATAAACATTATATAAATTATGCCCCTGGGGTCAAAATTGGCTCCGCCCCAGGGGTGGTCAGTTTTCAACAGAAACATATAGTGAAAACTTTGAAAATCTTATTCCCTGAAACTAGAAAGTTCTCAGCTTTCATACTTGGCACATAACATCATGTTCAGGTCGTTCACAAAAGTTATATAAATTATACCCCTGGGGTCAAAATTGGCCCCGCCCCAGGGGTAGCCAGTTTTAAAAAGAAACATAGTGGAAATCTTCTCCTCTGAAACTGGAAGGTTCCCAGCTTTCATATTTGGTACATAGCATCATGTTCAGGTCCTCTAAAACAGTTTATAAATTATGCCACTGGGGTCAAAATTGGCCCCGCCCCAGGACCGTCTAGTTTTCAATAGGAACATAATTATAGTGAAAACTTTGAACATCTCCTCTGATTGTCTGGTAAGCGATATCAGGGCGATTCTGGCCCTCTTATTTCTTAACCCCCACCATTACAGTAACAAACAGGTTGGATCCTGATAAGACGCCGAGTGACTCTGCTTGACTCAGCATCTCACACAGATCCAAACTGTTTGCAAAGATAATAATCTGATTTTGAGTTTTTTATCTGAAGAATTTTAACCGCAGAGAATAACACATGTAGTGAAGTTTTAATTACGTGTTATTTCTTGAAAAAGGCCACCGGCCGAAATATTGAAAACAGTTATTTGTGTATATTTTTATCTAATTAATATTCCCTGTGGAATAAAATAAACATACATGTAGTATACATTTGAGCCATGTAGACTTTGTAAACAATGTAGAAACAGACAAGTGGCCGCGTTAAAACTGTTACAAGGCAAGGTGATCTTAGAAAAGATATTGGGGGGGGGGGGGGAAATAAGTGAAGACCCAGTGATGGCGTTTGCCCCTGTCACAACGGTGGTCCAAAGCACGTGCCCAAATCTTCTGGTCAATGCCATCGAATGTATACGCATTGCTCGAACATCATCATCATCATCATCATAATCATCATCATCATCATCATCATCGTCATCATCAAAGGCATCAAATGTATACGCATTTGTTCAAACCTATTACTATCAAAATAACCGTCATCATCATCATCATCGTCGTCGTCCTCATCATCAACTACAACAACAACGACATCAACATCATCATCATCAACAACAACAACACCCGCCTCCTTATCATCAAAAAAAGCTCCGTTATTACTATTTACTTGGCGTTGTTCTGCGTGAAGCTGTCGCCATTTCTTCAGTATTCTCTATACAGAGAGCTATCACAGTTTTAATCTTATTGCATAGTATCAATATTTTGATAATAAGATTTAACAAGTCAACACTTGATAACATATACAAATGTAATGTGACTGTATGACCCACATTAGATAGAGCTGTTGTTATTCGGACTTTTGATCTGCATATTTATTGTCTTAGTGGGACATGTACTAGTATACAGTACTTATACACTTGTTCATGTTGAGAATCATACTAGACCCAATTAAACTGAAAAGAAAATCCATGCAGGGCGATTTTGTAGAATCCATCCGACCTAGTACATACATGTACATTATATTTAACAATGTTCACTTCTGCAAGTAACAGACAGAGAATTACTATGGTGCTTTATGATTTTAGCTCACCTGGCACAAAGTGCCAAGTTGAGCTTTTGGGATGATCCTATGTCCGGCGTCCGTCGTCGTGCGTCGTGCGTATGTGCGTATGTGCGTTGTGCGTCGTGCGTCGTGCGTACGTGCGGGCGTCAACAATTTACTAAAACATCTTCTTCTCTGAAACTACAAAGCCAATAGCTTTGATATTTGGTATGTAGTATGATGTAATGGTCCTCTACAAAGATTGTTCAAATTATGTCCCCCGGGCCAAAAATGGCCCCGCCCTAGGGCTTATCAGTTTTTCATAGGAAAATCTTAAAAAATCTTCTTCTCTGAAACTGTAAGGCATAGACCTTTGATATTTAGTATGTATCATCATCTAATGGTCCTCTACTAAATTTGTTCAAATTATGACCCCTAGGCCAAAAATGGCCCCGCCCCGGGGCTTATCAGTTTTTCATAGGAAAATCTTTAAAAATCTTCTTCTCTGAAACTGTCAGGCATAGACCTTTGGTATTTGGTATGTAGCATCATCTAATGGTCCTCTACTAAGATTGTTCAAATTATGACCCCTGGGCCAAAAATGGTCCCGCCCCAGGGCTTATCAGTTTTTCATAGGAAAATCATTAAAAATCTTCCTCTCTGAAACTGTCAGGCATAGACCTTTGGTATTTGGTATGTAGCATCATCTAATGGTCCTCTACTAAGATTGTTCAAATTATGACCCCCAGGACAAAAATGACCCCGCCCCAGGGCTTATCAGTTTTTCATAGGAAAATCTTGAAGAAATTATCTTCTCTGAAACTGTAAGGCATAGACCTTTGATATTTGGTATGTGGCATGATCTAATGGTCCTCTACTAAGATTGTTCAAATTATGACCCCTAGGCCAAATATGGCCCCGCCCAAGGGCTTTACAGTTTTTCATAGGAAAATATTTAAGGTCTAGACTCTTTATATTTAGTATGTAGCATCATCTGATAGTTTTCTACCAAGATTTTTCAAATTATGCAATCTGTCATTGAAATCATTAATCTGTTACGAATAGGTGAGCGATTAAGGGCCATCATGGCCCTCTTGTTATTTTATTCTAATGGCATTTGCTAGGTGAAGCAGTTAATGATACATGTTTTAGAGAATTTGTAGTGGTTTTGAGTTAATTCCCTTAAATAGTAAATCCAACCGATATATTGATATATCGTCGATATTTGAGAAATAGATGTATCGATACAGCGAGGCCAATCAATGACAGCCCTAGGACAAAGGTTATGCCGTGTCTGTTTGTTTGAGGACAACTTTAACATTGGTCATAACGTTTGAGCCAGTACAGATGGAGACTTGATATTTGGCATACATGTGTATTTCATAAAGCAGCACATTTTGAGGTGACATGTCAAGGTCATCCTTCAGGCTCAAAGGTCATATCGGGGGCATAGTGTTTCACAAACACATCTTCTTCTAAAATATTACATGTATACAGTTGAACTTCCAAACCTCGAACACTGATGACTGGAACACCCGAGATGACTCAAACCGCAGTCTCAGTCCCAGCAAAAGTCTTTATATGTTCTATATTGTTCTACCATTGTTAGCTCGAACACCGATGACTGGAACTCTCGAACTAAATTTCGGGCCCCAAGAACCTTTTTATTTGTATTTCACACCCTAATTACTCGAACACAAAAGGATGGCAAACACAGTTGTACCCTACCTGTTTTGATTGTCTGTCTCCTGGTGCCGCATGTTTTTCACACTTTGTAATGCCCCGTTCCCACTGTCCCGGATTGGCCCCCCGGTACGTCCCGGATGTGTGGTAAGGGGGAAACCGTGTCAAACCGGGAGTACATCCCTGGCGGCACCGTTAACATCCGGGAAGATCCCTGATGAATCGTATTGATCCGGCTTAATCCGGCAGACAGCCCCGGATGTTTTAAAATGTTTAAAACAACCTGAGGTCACCGTGAGTCACAGGTAAAGATATCCAAAACCGGCTTAATCCTGGCAATTCCGGGACAACGCCGGTATATTCCGGTGCAGGTCCGGGTCTCTACCCTGGCTTTACCGTGATAATCCCTAGTAATCCGGGATGTTGGCGAGCACCTCATTCACTATATACCTTTGGTGAACACCCGGCATTGGGCCGGTATAGCTCCGGTGTACAACGGTATAGTCCCGTTTTGTACTGGTGGAGTTTGGGACTGGCAAGGTATGAGCCGATTTGTCTGCCGACAACCCCCGTTTATACCCGGACAACGCCGGCTTGTCACCGGCGCACACCCGGGATATATTTGGTATGCATGTGTATCTCATGAAGCTGCACAGTTTGAGGGGCATCATGTTAAGGTAAAGGTCATCTAGTAGGGTCAAAGGTCACCAACTTTAACATTGGTCATAACTTTTGAACATGCAGATACAGACTTGACATTTGGTATGCATGTGTATCTCGTGAAGCTGCACAGTTTGGGGGTGACATGTGAAGGTCATCTTTCAGGGTCAAAGGTCACCGACTTTTACATTTGCCATAACTTTTGAACCAGTAGAGATACAGACTTGACATTTGGTATACATGTGTATCTCATGAAGCTGCACAGTTTTGGGGTGACATGTCAAGGTAGATGTGCATATTGTCAGGATTTTTTGGGATTTATGCCCCTTTGAACTTAGAAATCACTAGTTAATAGTGAAGGAAAACCCGGTTTAATGTCATTTCGACATTTCTTGTTAAAATTAGTGCTGGATATAGTTGCTCATTTTAGTATCGTGATACATCACGATTATGTAGCAGCGATTCGATGATTATCACGATACTCGATTTGAATAAAATATTTGCATAACCAAGGCCAATATGTAATAATGATACATGTTTAACAACTGATAAAATGCTGTATTCAGTGAACTGAGTAATACAAAAAAACAGAAGACACATCACCTTCTGTTTGTCTCCTTTTTCAAGCCCCAAATGTTTCCAAACATTCTACTTAAAAGACAGAGGTGCTCGCTCAATCTCAATTTCGGCTGTCATTTTTACTACAAAACAGTCGCTTACAGCATTGAAAGTATTTTGCAAATAGGGCAGGGGAAAATTCCAGTGCCGTCCCAACCTACTAAACGCGGTCAAGTGACGGGTTCTCTTAAAACAGTAGCTAATTGAGACATATTTTTTCGGCATTTTTCATGGCCGAAAATTTCCTGAAATGAATATTATCATGACAGATCTTGATAGGATATGTTTTAGTTTAAACATATTTATTACATATAATATACATGCAAGGGATTGGGCTACAAGTTTTTGCAACATTATCTAATGCCCGCTCCCCAGATATTAACATAACAGAGACATGACAATAATAAATATGAACATAAGAAAATCAGTATTTACAGTACAAATAACAAAGCAATTTGAAAACAAACTGTCATGTAGATATCAGCAAAAGGAGTAAAGAAAGAGAGGAAGAGAGGAAAGTGCTCAGATTAAATTCTACAATCCAAAATCGGTTGGAGGCTCGGATATAACGGTGAACTGCGTCAAAAACAACTTTATTGCTATCAGGAGAACAGTCTTGACTTCCAAAAAGTAAAATATCTAAATTGACAGTTGTAATAAGTATTATGTCATTGAATAGAATCTCCCGGATATGTACATAGTTTGGACAATCTAAAAAGTAATGTAGAGCATTTTCACACGGATATCCACACGTACAAGCCGGATCGTTTATCAAATTACACCTAAACAGGTCGTAATTTAGTGAGCTGCAGTTATGTCTAATTCTAGTGTGAATAATAATTAGTCGTCTATTGCCGTAAAAATTGTGAAATTGTGACTTTGGCGATACTGTGGTTAGGGCCGATTTAAATGAAGATATAGTTTCTTTAGTACGTGTGTTATTGTCTAAATTATTCCATAACCTTACTGTCGTAGGTATATAAGATTTTTCACTAAGAGTTAATCTATTAGTTGGCACAGTGTAATTATTATTATTTCTTAAAGGATAATTGGACATGGTTGATACTAAAGGTGGCAGTAGGTCTTTAAGATAGTCCGGTACCATATTATTATGCATCTTGTAAAACAATAATAGTTTTCGCCTTTCCCTACGTTCGCAAAGTGGTTCAAGGTCTGATTCAAAGTATATAAGTTCTCTTTTACAAAAAATGGGTAGGCCACATGCAATTCTAGCAGCCTCTAACTGTACATTTTCTAGCCTTTGTTTATCGATAGCTGAGCATCCATCCCATACCTCGCATGCATATTCTAGAATAGGGAGTATGAAACATAAATTCTTATAAGGGTCTTTTTATTTAAAATATATTTGAGTTTTCGTAACGTGTTAACTTTTTTCATACCAGACTCATATATGGTATTAATGTGAACTGTCCATTTTGCATCTTTTGATAGAGTTACTCCTAGATGGCGGTGTGCATCGATAGGATTCAATGTAGTATTATCAAATATTAATGATATGTCTTCGCCATTTAGTGAATTGGAGATGAATAGAATTTCAGTTTTCGAAGGGTTGAACCGAGTAAGCCATGAGCTTGACCATTCATTTAATTTACTCAAATCTCTATTCATAAGCCGCTCAATGTCTAAGATGTTAGAGGAAGAATATGTAAGGGATGTATCGTCTGCAGACAGCCGAGTTAGACTTTCCAAGTTGTCAGCTATATCATTAATGTACAATAAAAATAATAAGGGACCCAACACAGACCCCTGTGGGACACCAGCATTTGTTCTGCCATAGTTTGAAGAATATTTTTTCACTAAGACCTTTTGTTGTCTATTGGAAAGATAACTCACTAACCAGTTTAAAAACTGACCATTAAACCCATAGCAATGTAATTTTTTGATAAGCCCTTTGTGCCAATCTCTGTCGAACGCTTTAGAAATATCGCAAAATATTAAACAAATATGTTTCTTGTCCTCTAGTGATTGACAAATACTTTCATATATTTCTATCAGTTGATAAACAGTTGTATGGTTAGGTAGAAAACCGGATTGTAATTTATAAAATAAATCATTGTCATGTAGATAATTATACATATGCTTAAAGACAACTCTCTCAAATACTTTGCCAACACATAAAATTAAAGACACTGGTCTGTAATTCATAACTTCGTGACGGTCACCTTTTTTAAACAGAGGAATGACAGTTGCTTTTTCCACAAGGTGGGAAAACACTGGGTATTAAGAGACATGTTAAATAAGATGCATAACGGTTTACTTACTGCGTCGGCTGTATATTTGAGCATTTGATGACTAATTAAATCACATCCAGATGCTTTTCCAAATTTGAGAATGCGGAGAATATCGGAAACCTCATTTTCCGTTATATTATGCAAATTAAAGGATGAGGTTGTTCGAATTGCAAAATCGGGTACTTCATTTCCACTGTCATCGATAGTCGAAATAGTGCAAAAGTATTGATTTAGCATTTCGGCTTTTTCTTGGTCGTCTGAGACTACTGTATTATTCTGATTATCAATTAAAGGCGGAATAAGAGAGGACTCGAGGAGCCTATTTGTTTTGTTAATCTATTAATAAGTTTCCAATAGGATCTCGTATCACCTGTATATAAACGGTCAATAAGTATATTAGCATTATTATAAAAGGATACACGAGCAAACTTTTTCATATTGTTCACTTTATTGCGTTGCCGTTTGAAATTGCTTAAATTTAATGCAGTCTTGTTGATCCTGTATTTGTAGTAGAACTTTTCTCGGATTTTAATTTCTCGTCTTAATTCAAATGTCATCCAAGGTTTATCTGTAGGTCTTAATGTAATCATTTTAGAAGGTATACACTGTTTAGCCATTGAAATAAATTGAGCGGTGAATCTGTCGCATGCATCGTCAACTGAAGATGCGCCGACAAATAAACCAGCCCAATCATATCTGTTAATTAAGTTATTGAATTTTTCATAATCGCCTTTTTTATAGATCCAGATTTCCCTTTTGTACGAACTATTGACTTGTCCCAATATATTTATATATGTTACACATGCATTATGGTCACTAATTAATCTGTCAATATCAATTACGGACGAGTTGTTAAAGGAGACTGAATCGCTTATTAGTATTGGATCTAAGAGAGTGCTACACGTGGGTCCTATTCTAGTTGGTTCTGTTATAGTATTTATAAGATTAAACCTAGTTATTATATCGTATAGAGGATGTCTGTTAATGTTTGAAAGCATATCTACATTTAAATCCCCAGTTAAAATCAAATTGTTTGTCGTTTCGTAAGCCTTATCTATAGCGTATTCTAAATACTCCCAGAAACTATTATTTGCATTTGGTGGCCTATAAACTGTCCCTAACATTATTGATTGATTATTTATTTTGATTTCTATCCATATTGATTCGTAGGGTGCTGATTCTATATCAAATCTTCTTTTACAGAATAATGATTCAGAACAATATACTAATACCCCACCTCCCGCGAAATTTCTATCCATCCTAAACGGTTCTGAGAAATTTTCGATTAACAGGTCAGACATAGGAATGTTATCATCAAGATGGGTTTCTGTTAAACACAATATATTGTATTCTGTTGCAATATCTAACAAAACACTTAACTTATTTCGTATACTACGAGCGTTCCAATTAAAAATAGACAATTGAGATAGCGGGCCAGGATTAAGCTCAACATCCATCGATAGTGTAAGTAAAATCAATAGTATTAATTGAAAATCATTATTTTGTAAATACGTTTTGCATGATATGAACAACATGCAGTAATAAATATTCATAAAGTAAATCTTAGTTTGTTTTAAAAATGCACAAAATTCACCTCTAAGATTTATGTCGATATATATAGTATTACATCTCCTGATGAGACGACAATAGCGTTTACAGTGAAAGACACCAATGGCAATTCTATGTACTGTTATTAGATCACACATTAACCATTATCAAAGCTAGCATTCATAAAACTGCCAAAAGTGTCCACAGAAACAAAGTTATCGTAACTCTCCATAGCCTCCAAACTAATGTACAGCACTAGTACGTCTAAAACCGCACAGATAGAAAGAAAAGAAAGATGGAAGAAGAAATAGCATGCCAGAAAGCAATTACGTCTGGACTTAGATGTCATAGTTCTGATCAGTTGCGGGTAAACGTTTACGATTCACATTCGAAAGCAGGGGCCTGTTCAGGAGTGAGGGCGCTCGATGTCACTTCGAGCGCTTGGACTCTGAACGAGGACGCCCGCCTAGTGCCAGCTAGCGCAAGCTATCCTACTCGCGAGGTGTATCGCTTTGCCATTCGCTTGTGTTTCCAAGATGGCTACCAACACGGTAACAGAAGCAACCGACTGGAAGAAAACAATCGTAATTAAAAAAAATGATGCTCTAGAACCCGACCGCAGAACAAAAATGTACTTGATTTTAGAAAGGGCGCTCGATCGCGTTCAGCAGTGATACTTTTGCTCAGGCAAGCGCTCATCAAGCGCCCGTGCTCCTGAACAGGCCTCAGGCTTCGACCACGAACATTTACCGTACTATATTGCACGAGGTGCCCGTGCCACTTGTGACAGTCGGTCAAATGCTCTATCGACTTGCCAGTGTACCTTATTCGGAATGGACATCCGCTTGGTGAGAAATTGAACATTAAGAATATACGATAATTACAGAAATATTTAGATTTCCTAGTCTTAAATAGATACAAAGCAAAACAGTAGTGCTAAGGAACAATGGTGAATAGTACTTTACTAGGATAAAGGCTTTACGGACGACTGCATCGCCTTATCTAGATAAATAATCGGATTTACCGCTATAATTGGGTAAGTATATTCAGTGTTATCCAGTAGAAATTTCCTACCAAGCTGTTACACACAGGTAATAAAAACATTACGAATCAAGCAACTAAAACACAATCCTTACACGTACCGCAAGGGGGCGTGTCAAGCACCGTAGGAGTATACACAATACATACACATTGCTAGTTGACAGCACTCAAGCCCTATCCTACCCCACTGCCTTGACACAAGCTGTATAAACAGTCGCCCGTTTTTAATGATCAACTCTTAAATGTAGCTAACTTGACTAAGGCATGATTGTTAGGATTGTCAAATAGTTTAGATCCTAACAAGACGCCGATTTTTACGACATCTGATCAGAAATCTAAACCGTTGCACTCGGGTAGGGCAGCGAAGGGTTCAAGGGTCATCAGCAAGAACAGTAAGATTGGATAATAGAATTAACAGATCCACCACACATTGTAATAATAGGATATGTGCACTCACTGCGCTATGCAGATTAACTGATCATGATGTATAAATCTCGGGCCGGATATACGCCGCATAATCCGCGTAAGAAATTACAGTTCGGCCTGCCTCTTATACACATATTTATTCAATCAGAACACTTCGCCGTTTTCCGCAAATGAAAACGAGTTAGAGTATGACCGTGTTTGTGCGATTAATATTAATTTATAGGACTTAAGCGATAACAAGTAAATAACAAGCCTTGCAGAAGCGTTCTTAGCTGAGTAAGTTCATGTGGATTTATTTGGCTTTTGGGAATAATCCATAATAACAGATCCAAGTAATCTCATGTTTATTATATCATTAATTATATCAAGTATTCAATGACATGGTATCGCGATGTTGCATCGCGGACTTCTCACAACGATTTATCTATGCATCGGTGATAACGGTCCAGCCCTAGTTAAAATAATGAGCTGATAAAGCATTAATGACTTTTTCAAGAAACTTCTGAGTGTTTCGTGTAGTGACGTATTTTGTTTTAAAAAAGGCGAACTTGTTTGGTAAACCGGAGGTAAACATTGCGTTTATGTACGCTAATTTCTGTTCATGATTCCATGAAAATTGCACCAGTTTTCACAATGCTACTGACTCTCCCAATATTGCCGGAAAAGCCTAATGGTCCATACATGTTACAATGTACAGTGCAGACAACCTAGCAAGCAGTCATTCTCTCGAATTTCCCTTCACTCGAACTTCTAATGAGACCTTTTAGGGGCATTGTGGGTTTTGCCAGAGCTGTCTGTCTGTCTGTCCGTCCGTCTGTCACAAACTTGTCGTGTATCTCTGAAACCAGTAGTGCTAGGGTCACCAAACTTCATAGGAATGTTCACAACATGAGTTGTCGTGCACCAGGTGTTTTTGAATTGTCCCCCTTGATAACTTTGGGGTTAGACATTGCACTTGTGTATTGGAAAGAGGATGAAGGTTGAAGACATCTGTTGAGGGTTTTTTTTTGACAAAAACAACCTAGTTAATGTAATATTTCAGGCTATCAATGAACTTGAGAAGAAACTGACCTTTGCCAAGAAGGAGGGATATGGCTACTTGACCTTCTGTCCATCCAACCTGGGAACAACACTGCGTGCAAGTGTACACGTGAAAATCCCAAATGCAAGCAAGCAACCTGATTTCAAAGAGTTCCGTGAGCAGAGGAACATTCAGCCAAGAGGTAAACAAAGTACTAAACATAACAGAAAAAATAAGCATTGATAGCAGTCTTGTGAGCCTAGCATCATAAAAATTCCACTCTCGAACATTGCAAGCCATAATCTCTGGTATTTGACTCGGGGCTATTCTAGGATTTGTACTGCTTTTATCCACATGGGTCCATTTCGTGGGTCTACATGGTCTTAAAAGTAAAAAAAAATGATTGGGTCGATTGTGTGTTACATTATATAGAAGGGGTCTAACTACCCATTCGCAAATTTCACGACCGATTCTAAATAACGCCCGGTTTTGGGCTATCAAGATAAAATACCCACTAATGTTTGGAACGAACGTAATAAGCGTCGGTGAGAACGTAGGGCACCATCCCTAGGTCAATCAAGTGCCTTGTTACTGGCTAAGCACAAACTCGGTCAAGTTGTTGCTACTTGTCGTCAGAGTAAGAAAAATTAGCGTATTTCGTAGGAATTTCACGTCTGCACTGGCTATCGCTTAGTCGGAATGTATCAAAAGTTATATTATTTGAAAAGTACAATGTTCCAGCTTCACGTTCGTACCAAATATTAGTGGTTTTCCATCTTGGCTGTCCAAAACCGGCGTTATTTCGAATCGGTCGTGAACTTTGCGAATGGGAAGTTAGACCCCTTGTATATAAAATAACACTAAATCGACCCAATCAATTTTTCTGACCTTTTAGACCATGTAGACCCACGAAATTGCCCCCTGTGCTTTTATCAGTGTTGATAAAGCACTGCGCTACAAATCACTGGCGGATTTGGTCAAGGGGGAAACAAGTTTGACTACAATACAAGGGGTCCTGGGTTCGCTCCCCCGCTGGACACTGGGCATCTTAAAGAATCATATAAACTCTATAAATTTCTGGTTTCTCTTTTTCTGCTCCCTTCTCTCTGGGTCCTCCAATTAGCACATAGTTGGCAGAAAGTGATGCTAATCAACGCAACCAACCAATGAATAAATCATTGACATACTACAGAACCTGATCAGAAACATTGTTTGAACAAATGGCTTTCTTAGCTCAGCACTGTTTGCAATGACCTTATGTGTCTTGTGCAGTTCAAAATACAGACTGTTCATCAAGTTTCATGTTTCCTGAATAAAGGAGAGCATATTCGAACTTCGGGATATCACTGACCAAAAGTTTGCTCCGTCCAAAACTTACAATACAGAATTGCTCTTAAATGTTATAACTACGGATATCTAGAAACACATGTGACAGCCTAATGCATGAGTAAAGTAATGCTGCAAGCTCCTGCAGGAGCTTTCGGCATTACTTTAAACCTACATTAAGCTGTAAACTTGAGAAATTATCCAGATTAGAAATCCATTAACTTCAATGTCTAACATCTCAAACTAATTTGTATAGTCCCTCGGAGTTTGACATATTGAAGTTAAACTGTAATCTTAAGTTTGTCTGTCTGTGTGCTGCTTCTCTTGAAACTACTGGCTGGATTTCAATTAAAAGTACTAAAAGAGCTTTCAATAAAATACCAGATCTATTGGATTGAAATGATTTTGTCGAGCATCCTTGCAGTCAGCTTGACATAGTTGCCTCAATGATGGTTGCCTTATGGGATGATTCACCATAAATAGCAGATGCAAAGTCGTTTCTGAATAGCATTTAAGTTGGGATGATTTTTCAGAGAATTTTAAGTCCCCTTATAAAAAAGATTATGCAATACCGTTCGGTTTTTTTATCCTATCTATTTCATAACAACTATTTCAATGAAATTTTACAGGAAACTGAACATTGCAAATTGGAAGGTAATAAATGACTTTGTGAGAAGCTTTCCCCATTATTATTACGCTATGATAAGTATTACAATCAATTGGAGATGTGTACATTATATTGTTCTGATTCAATGATTTTTAGCTCAGCTGTTTCGAAGAATCGTCAAGCTATTGTGATCACTGGGTCGTAGGTATTTTAGTAGTTGAAGTCGTCTTTGTCGGCGTGCAGAATTTTTAATGTACCTGATTAATCAAAAAGTATAAAAGGAATCAACATGAAACTTCATAGGGTGGTAGATCTCATTGAGGAGAAGCCACTACATAAAAACTGTAACTCTTGATTTCAAAATTTTGAGTTATTGCCCTTAATTTTCAAAAAGTTTTAATTTAGCTGATAAGCACCAAATAAGAAGAGCGTTGGCGCTGCACGCGACTATCACACTATTATAAGTATTACAATCAATTGTAGATGTGTGCATTAAAATATTCTGGTTCTAGGATTTTTTCCCGGAATCATTGTCCATTGATTGGCTAACCTGAGTTTAAGGTGTTTAAAATGAGCTCTTTTGTCAGTCATTTTCCACCATGCAGCCAACAGTTTTCTTAAACAATATCTCTCTTAACCCTTTCTTCCATGAATATTTGTGTAAGAACTAATGAAGTCATGAAATATTAATTAGATTAATTTGCTATAATAGCACATGGACACGGGCATGTTTGGCCATGGCAGAAACTGTAGAATCATATCTATATCATATCATAATCAAACAGAGCAGACCCTGACCTGGGTCTACTCTGTTTGCAAAGGCATAGAAATGCGTATTTATGGAGTAAAAGGTTAAACACATTTAGCCACTTGTGACCGAATGGCACAGAAATCTTCTTTAATTTCTGTTCAAAGAATTGACATCCATGTAGAACTCTTTTTACCATGGCAAACAAAAGAAAAAAAAACTTTGACAATCTTCTTGTTTAGAAATAATGAGCTGATCCCACTTCAATTTGACAGAAATGATCCTTAGGTGACCACTTGGCAGATTCTAATACAATTCTGCAGGAATAAAACTCAGTAAACTGATTTACATCAAAGATGACTTTGAATATTAACCAGGTGAGCAATACAGGGCCATCATGGTTCTCATGTATTAATATTAATGTGTTTCAAACGGCACACATGTTCTTGCACCAGAACACATGTTCAGCATACCAGAAAGCTGATGCAGAAACAACCAACCCTTGATGGGGAGCGTCATCAGTTCAATTCTGGGTAACAAGGTCTGTTTTTGACTCCCATCATGGTGGTTCTACCTGGATGTTCTGTGCATGAAACAATGCTGCTTGCAGTCTGTTCCTTGCACAGTAGAACCTCTAGGGGTCTTCCTCCACCTGTAATTAGCTAAACATTAAGATACTGTTGAAACAATGAAACATCCGATAAAAACCAAACCAAACCATTATGCTACCCCACAAAATTAACTCTTACCCTCTTCAAGCAAGAAAGTATATTCTTTATTATTGTGACATGCGTTACATGTCATAGGTTAAGCAATATATTTACTATCATGCTAAAACACCCGACCCCCTGAGCCTATATGTCACCTTTAGATAAACTATTGTAGGCAAATATCAACAAAACGTTCATCTCAGTGGTGAAATAAAAAATTACCATCAGCAAAGATGAGGTAGAAACAGGATTCGTCGCGAAACACGCATGACCATTGAGCATGAATCCAATACAAATGATGTTGACCCAAGAGCCTTTCATTAGTTTTAAAATATTTTGTGGTATGACCCACATATAGGACCACATTGCCATTTCAAGATTTGTGTTCATTCACAAATAGCTATTAAAGAACCATTTGTCTCGATGTCTCTATTAAATCAGTTACTCGTAGAGGTTTTAACCCTTTACTCCATAGATACGCCTTTATAAGTATATAAGTGTATACAGTCAAACTTTAATAGACCATCACTGAGTCGAGGACACGAACATGTAATTAACTTGTTGATTGTCGCTTCTCACCTGCAGTCTGTTTTCTTGAGTAACCAAATAGTTATCAGTTTTATAGCGGATCACGCATTTAACCCTTTCCCTCATATTGACAGCTCCATAAAAGTCACTTTATGAAACCATTGTGATAAATGGAGCATTTGCTCCTATAGGAGCAAAATTTTAATGCTCTATATATCAAAATGGTTTCAAACTACAAAATTCTAAAAAATTCCTTTTCTCTAGTTAATGCTCCTTTTCGGTAGACTTATTCAAAGAGGTTGTATCTAAAAATAGCCTTTGAGGTAATGGGTTAAATGGAATAATTGAAGGAATTACAATAGTTTTGCACCAAGCCCTCGAAATGGAATAATTGCAGGGTCCAGATCCGATCATGAACATGTTTAATGATGTTTGCTTACGAGTAAAGATTGTTTATTTTACTAGCGATTGCACATAAACAGAAAATGTTTTTGAATGCCAGCATGCATACCCTACCTTGGAAGGGAGATAATAGTCACACAAACATGCCCCAGTGAAGACATAAGATAATTAAAAAAATGCAGGTTTGCATGCTCAAATTTATTGTGCAAATGAATTTAAAGAAGAAATGGTATAGAGAAAGATCATATAATTGATAAACAACATCAAAACAGAAGCAATTAAAATGTGAAAGACTTGAACAAGTGTTGAACAGTATTGAGTTGCTGTTTCATGTTGTAACATTATATCTTCTATAGGATCAAATAGTGACAATTTCAGATGAAATTGACTTGTTCAAGCACCCGCACTAGGTCGAGTTTAGGCTTAAAATTGTGCAACCTTGACCTAGTAAATTGCATAAGTAGGTAACGAGAGCTAAACATATTTTTTACTGAATGATTTCTTTAAATTAACAATTTCTCTTAAATCACTTAATGGATTTCAACAAACTTTAACAGGAATTTCCTTCAGGTGACCCTCCATGAAAGTTATATGGCAATTTGGATGCATTGCATCGGTAGATCACACAAACTATAAGTAGATTTTGACAATTTCTTTAACCCTTTGCTCCAATTAATACACCTTTCTATGCCTTCGCAAATGGAGTTGACCCAGATGAGATGGTAAAAAAAATCCTTTGTCCATATGCTATAGTAACTAATTCATCTAATTATCATGACGTCATTAGTTCTTACAAGAATATTCATGGAGGAAAGGGAGCTCCTTCTATACCACTGACTGGATTCTCCCCTTTGTCAGAGTAATAATTTGTAGGTGAACCTCTGTCAAATTTGTATAAGTCATTCCTGTCCATTGCCTAAGTAGGCCAGAGATCTTTTAACCAGGTAAGCAATACAGAGTTTAGTTAAAATTCAGCCTGACTTTTTGACAGTTGGTAATTTTTATGCTTTTGCTGTTTATTCAGGTATTCACGGTGAGCATACTGAAAGTGTTGGTGGAGTTTACGATCTGTCCAAATAGAGTCGCCTTGGTCTGACAGAGTACGACGCCGTTCAGGAGATGTTCGATGGTGTCATGGCTATCAAGAACTGGGAAAAAGAACTTGCTTCTGGTGCTCAAGCCAAGAAATAAACATTATGCACCTTGTCAAAGTGAAACGACCTAACTCTCCTGTGATTTTTTTCTTGTGTGTGTGCCCGCCAGAATATGAACAAAGTAACAGTTTGTTGCCCTTGAAGACTGACCAGTTATTTAAATATATATATTTATATATATATGTGATATACAGTATCAACAGAAATATGTCCAGTATTCGTTTTCTGACTCTCCTACAACTAGCTGTCTAGTCAATTGGTGTTAGCTGAAAACCACTGAACTTTCTTAACAAATGTATTACTACTGGTTTTCAAAGTGTAAATGTTTTTTTGCACTAAATCTTGTGGTATGATTTTTTCAGTATTTATTTGACAATACTACAGAGTCCAACATAATGTTATGGAATATTTGTTAAAATATAACATTGAACCCTTTGTATTTTTTTTTTTAAGCCTAGAATGATCTTTTCAGTACAGAAGGAACCAATCAAGGCTTTTGAAATGGATGTGCATAGAAGATGGCTATATGTCACCGAAATGTACAGAAATGGTCCTTGTGAGGCCCTCTGTTTATGCCCCCAACAACGGTGTTGGGGGAGGGGGGGGGAGCATATAGTCGCCGCTTCATCTGTCCCGTCCGTTTGCCCTTGATAACTTCATCCGGAGCATACCACAAAAACTGTTATAGATATCAACATAAAACATCATAGGTAGATTGATCTCGTTGTGAAGAAGTGCAGTGTACAAGAACCACCACTCTCTTTTGCATAATTTAGGAGTTTTTGCTCTCTTTTTTTTTTTTAATACTTAAATTTAATTTTGTCCAAAGCATAACACAAAATCTATAATAGGTATCAACATGAAACTCTCGATGAGAATTGCAGTTCACAAGAATCACCACTCTCTTTTGCAAAATTTAGGAGTTATTGCCCTTTGTTATTTTGTTTTATATATACACTTAACGGAACTTCTAACGCTACCTTTAGTCTTTATTTGTTTCTTTAAAAACCACTGTAAATAATTTACTTGAAAGTTCATACAAATAATGAATATCATATTAGACACATTCTGTATTGTTTTTATTGCAAACGATCCATATGTTATCAAATTACACTCGCTTAAAGATAAAACTCCCAAAATCGAAAGTCACAAAAGTTGCTGTTTACGCAATGTGTAATAGGACAGAATGCGCATATAAAAATCATTGCTTTTGGGTCTTGCTTGCGTTCACATTTCATTTTACTCAAACTTGAAAGTTTCAGTCTACAACGACTGAATATCCATTTTTCGAAAACTATGTTGCTGGGAAGACAATTACCTTTGATCAGAATCCCTGGTAATTCTTTTTTAAGGGTACTGTTACACTGTTCGAAATTTAGACCATTCTGCACATGGAACTTGTGGATACCGCTATTCCTAATTAGAACAAAGGTAATTATGATTTAATTTAATTTCCACTTCATGCATGTTGAACTGTGACTAGAATATCTATACATCAAAGGGCTCAAATTCTTTGTATAATAGAAGGCATTGCTATTTATGGACAGGTCAGGTTTTCTTATTATACCGCCCTTTTGAAAAAATGGGGGTATATTGCTTTGCACATGTCGGTCGGTCGATAGATCGATGGTTTCCGAACGATAACTAATAAACGACTTGGCATAGAATCTTCAAACTTGCTGTGGTGGTTGGTCATGACAAGTACAGGTAAAATTAGATCTTATGGCACACCTTTTGTTCTCAGTGTTTACAAACACTACAGGTAAACACACTGTATAATGCCCAGGAGGTCGCTATAATAGTTTGGTTCAAATCTGTTTTGCTTTTATTGTTTAATATTTGGAATGGGTAGTTTTGTTTTTTCATGTTTTGATGGGCGTATACATTTTTTTTTATTTTATTTTTTTTTATTTTTCTGGAGACCACCGTTACAGGTATGTTTTGTTTACATTTTAAGTAGGTTATGTTGGTGTGCCATAAGATCTAATTTGGACTGTAGATGACCCCAATTGTTTTTGAGGTCACTAGGTCAAAGGTCAAGGTCAATAGTTTCCGATCAATAACTGCTCAAGGGTTTGGCTTGGGATCTTCAAACTTGCTGTGGTAGTCGGTCATGACCTGGATGACCCCAATTGTTTTTTAGGTCAAAGGTCAAGGTCACCATGACCTTAACTGTTTAAATGGTTTCCGATCAATAACTGCTCAAGGGTTTTGCTTAGAATCTTCAAACTTGCTGTGGTAGTCGGTCATGACCACTGGATGACCTCAATTGTTTTTGAGGTCACTAGGTCAAAGGTCAAAATACGTTTGACACTACTCGGGTGTGTGCTGAAAAAGGCAGCGGCATAAAATTAGACAGT
Source organism: Azorinus chamasolen (assembly GCA_963576725.1). NCBI lineage: Eukaryota > Metazoa > Mollusca > Bivalvia > Cardiida > Solecurtidae > Azorinus > Azorinus chamasolen. The sequence goes on along the minus strand of OY755242.1, from coordinate 461,612 downwards.
TGTATTTTAAATAAGGATTATATTATTTTTATTATTATAATTATTATTATTACTTTATTCAACCAACATCTAAATGATACATAGTTAAGTTTAAGAAATACAACAATAAAGAAATCTGACCTGTCCATAAGTAGCAATGCCTTCTTTCATACCAACAAGTTGAGCCCTTTGATGTCTAGATATTCTAGGAATTTTCTAACTCACAGTTCAACATGCATGAAGTGAAATCATAATTACCGGTGTTCTAATTAGGGGTAGCGGGTTCCATAAGTTCCATGTGCAGAATGATTTAAATTTCAGACAGAGTTACGGTACCCTTAAAAATATGCAAAATGGTTTAAATTTCAGACAGTGTAACGGTACCCTTAAAACAGAATTAACAGGCATTCTAATCAAAGGTAATGTGTGCATTCTGTCCAATTGCACTGCGTGAACAGCAAATTTTGTGACTTTCGAATTTGGGAGTTCTATCTTTAAGCGAATGTAATTTGATAACAAATGGATCGTTTGCAATAAAAACAATACAGAATGTGTCTAATATGATATTCATTATTTGAATGAACTTTTAAATATAACCCATGGCGACCCCAATAGCTCACTTTGGCAATTTGTGCCTTGTGAGCTAAACAAGAAAATCGGTAAAACCGATGGATGCTCCCCAATTAAATGCTAGTTCCAAAAAGGCTTTTATTTATACATGTATAATTTGTATATACATATATATATATTTAGATGTACTGGTAATGAAAAATGGGACAATACTTACCACAGATATTTACAGTAAAATTACAGATTCCAAACAATATCTTAATTTTAATTCTTGTCATCCAAAACACACAAAAATTAACATTCCATTTTCTTTAGCTCGCAGAATTTGTACAATTGTAAGCGATTCGGATATTCTTTTAAAACGTTTAGAAGAACTGGCATTTAATCTTATAAAATTGAATTATCCACCAGAAATAGTTAGGACAGGAATAATTAAAGCCTTTAAAATACCAAGAAAGGAATTACTTACAGTTAAAAGAAGAAAGGAAGAGCACATTATTCCGTTTATTTCAACTTTTAATCCAAAAAATAAAGAGATATTTGGTGTATTGAAACAAAATATGGAGATTCTAAATAGTGATGAAACAATGAAAAGAATTATGGACAGTACTAGGGTGATAAAAGGCAAACGGCAACTACCAAACTTAAAGCGCCTTCTAACAAGATCTAATTTTAAAGAATTTGGATTGTGTCCATCAGTTAACAAATGCAAAGAGCCCCGCTGTGGACTTTGTAGCTGCATAGTGGAAGGTTCTTCCTTATGTTTAAATAACAAAGTATTCCATGTAAAAGAAAATATGAACTGCACTGTTAGAAATGTACTGTACGTTCTCATTTGTAATGGATGCAGAGAATTTTATATTGGTCAGACTGGAGACAAATTACGCAACAGAAGGACAGTGCATGACCAACAAATCAGAGATCCATCAACAAGACAAATACCGTTAAGTTCTCATTTAGACCAGTGTTGCAATATCAATCCTAAATTTTCAATTTTTCCATTTTACAAGTTTCACACCGATGATGTTTCAGCTAGGTTACTTATGGAAAAACATTTCATACGGGTATTTAACCCAAAATTAAACAGAATTTGATAACGTCATTTGACGCCGTCTTTATGACGTCATGACGTCGTTACTGCGGCGTTACCAAGTAACGTCATTGCTATGTATTTGTTATTCCCCTGATGAGCAGTAGTGAAACCGGTAGGGAATAAAAATGTAAATCTTCACAAGTGGTGTCAATTTATCTTTTATATATATATATATATATATATATATATATATATATATATATATATATATATATATATATATATATATACACTTAACGGAACTTCTAACGCTACCTTTAGTCTTCATTTATTTTTAGCTCACCAGAGCACAAAGTGCTCAGGGTGAGCTATTGTGATCGCCCGTCGTCCGTCGTTCGTCGTTCGTCGTCCGTCGTCAACAATTTGAACTTTTAAAAATCTTCTCCTCTGAATCTACAGGGATCTCAACTTTCATATTTGGCACATAGCATCTTGTTCAGGTCCTCTACAAAAGTTATATAAATTATGGCCCCTGGGTCAAAATTGGCCCCGCCCCAGGGGTGGGCAGTTTTCAATAGAAACAAATAGTGAAATCTTTGAAAATCTTCTCCTCTGAAACTCGAAGGTTCTCAGCTTTCATATTTGGCACATAGCATCATGTTCAGGTCCTCTACAAAAGTTATATTATTTATGGCCCCGGGGTCAAAATTGGCCCCACCCCAGGGGTGGGCAGGTTTTCAATAGAAACAAATAGTGAAATCTTTGAAAATCTTCTTCTCTTAAACTGGAAGGCTCTTAGCTTTCATATTTGGCACAGAGCATCATTATCAGGTCCTCTACAAAAGTTATATTATTTATGGCCCCGGGGTCAAAATTGGCCCCGCCCCAGGGGTGGGAAGTTTTCAATACAAACAAATAGTGAAATCTTTGAAAATCTTCTCCTCTGAAACTGGAAGGCTCTCAGCTTTCATATTTGGCACATAGCATCATGTTCAGGTCCTCTACGAAAGTTATATAAATTATGGCCCCAGGGTCAAAATTGGCCCCGCCCCAGGGGTGGGCAGGTTTCAAAAGAAACAAATAGTGAAATCTTTGAAAATCTTCTCCTCTGAAACTCGAAGGTTCTCAGCTTTCATATTTGGCACATAGCATCATTATCAGGTCCTCTACAAAAGTTATATAAAGTATGGCCCCGGGGTCAAAATTGGCCCCGCCCCAGGGGTGGGCAGTTTTCAATAGAAACAAATAGTGAAATCCTTGAAAATCTTTTCCTCTGAAACTGGATGGTTCTCAGCTTTCATATTTGGCACATATCATCATGTTCAAGTCTTTTACAAAACTTATATAAAGTATGGCCCCTGGGTCAAAATTGGCCCCACCCCAGGGGTGGGCAGTTTTCAATAGAAACAAATAGTGAAATCCTTGAAAATCTTCTTCTCTGAAACTGGAAGGCTCTCAGCTCTCATATTTGGCACAAAGCATCATGTTCAGGTCCTCTACAGAATTTATGTAAATTATGGGCCCTGGGTCAAAATTGGCCCCGCCCCAGGGTAGGGCAGTTATCAATAGAAACAAATAGTGAAATCTTTGAAAATCTTCTTCTCTGAAACTGGAAGGCTCTCAGCTCTCATATTTGGCACAAAGCATCATGTTCAGGTCCTCTACAGAATTTATGTAAATTATGGGCCCTGGGTCAAAATTGGCCCCGCCCCAGGGTAGGGCAGTTATCAATAGAAACAAATAGTGAACTCCTTGAAAATCTTTTCCTCTGAAACTGGAAGGTTCTCAGCTTTCATATTTGTCACATAGCATCATGTTCAGGTCTTCTACAAAAGTTATATAAAGTATGGCCCGGGGTCAAAATTGGCCCCACCCAGGGGGTGGGCAGTTTTCAATAGAAACAAATAGTGAAATCCTTGAAAATCTTCTTCTCTGAAACTGGAAGGCTCTCAGCTCTCATATTTGGCACAAAGCATCATGTTCAGGTCCTCTACAAAATTTACGTAAATTATGGGCCCTGTGTCAAAATTGGCCCCGCCCCAGGGTAAGGCAGTTATCAATAGAAACAAATAGTGAAATCCTTGAAAATCTTTTCCTCTGAAACTGGAAGGTTCTCAGCTTTCATATTTGGCACATAGCATCATGTTCAGGTCCTCTACAAAATTTATATAAATTATGACCCTGGGGTCAAAATTGGCCCTGCCACAGGGGTAGTAGACAGTTTTAAATAGAAACATATAGAGAAAACTTTGAAAAACTTCTTCTCTGAAACTGGAAGGTTAATCTCAGCTCTCATATTTGGCTCATAGCATCGTGTTCAGGTCCCCTACAAGTTTTTCTAAATTATTTCCCTGGGGCAAAATTGGCCCGCCCCAGGGCGGCTAGTTCTCTATAGAAACATATAGTGAAAACTTTGAAAATCTTCTCCTCTGATTGTCTGGTGAGCGCTTCAGGGCCATTCTGGCCCTCTTGTTCACTAGTTTTTACCGTTTTACACGTAACTACTCAAGATATTTAATTTCAGTGTTGTAATCAGGGTCTGCATTGTTTGTCATTCAAAATCCTCTCGCAAATATTACCCTTTTTTACAGTATGGACTCTACCAATAAACAATGGTGGATTATTCCAGTCTAAAACATCAGCGTTGAAATGGTTGTTCATTCTTTCTAACCCTCTCAGAGCGGGAAACATTTACAAACAGTGTATACTGTAGACCCAGATGTGTGGGAGCAAACAGAGGAGATCTCTAATCAGGTTCTGCACTGCTTGTCATGTTACAAGTTTCAGTTAAATATGACTGAATATTCACGGTAAGCTTGACCTGCTTTAATGTTGGAATAGTCCATATGAAAAAAGGTCTGCTGCGCTTGCTTATGAAAATATGATAGACCTGATTCTACATTTTCTGCAAATAATAATAATAATTGATCAAGTATTAAACGGACTGGATCCTGATAAGAAGCAGAGTTACTAGGCTTCTCGTACATGTAATTCATATTTATGAGTTCATTATTTCTTACATAGGCAGTTTACAATACAGATTGACCTGGACGGTGGGCCTAATCAGATTGACCTGGACGGTGGGCCTAATCCGCAAACTCCAGATACGAACTTAGTACATTCGTACTCAATTTTATTACAATAAAACGTCCCTACACAGAACTTTCAAATTAGTATCAATATCGATCCTTGAGACAAGTGGAAGCATAATGCAGAGCGAAAGTCATGCAGAAAAAGCTTTCTGCTTGACTGTCACTTTGCATTAAGCAGCTATCTGCCTAAACGATCCAGGTTTTCTTTTTTTACTAAAAGTCCGGTTCCGAGACTATATATATCTTTCTATCAACTGACTCAAGGCTGTAACCTGACGACAGATACTGATATCGCCCGCCGTCGTATGTCATAACCTTAATTTTAACCTGCTAGTATGATTTAATCACAGGTAGCGGTGTTAACCCCATACTGTGGTGAATTCATATGTATATGCGCGTGTATGTACATGTACTTCATTTTTGATGTTGTATGTATATATACGCGTGTATTTCACACTTTCAGATAATGTTAAAGTCTTGCATATCTTTTTTGAAATCTGATGATTTTTATCTTCAAGTGATATGTTTCAATTCCCCCATATTATACAGCAATAATGCAAGATGTGGCTGAAAGTATGCATTAGACTGGAACAATTAGAACTCCTTTGATACGAGACGAAGCTAACAGTACATAAAAGTGTTTTTGTCAAGACAACATTAATGAACATGCTTTTCCAAACACGGTGAGCTTTCAGTTATAACCATCATTGTCAGTACAACAGAAAGGTGATCTTATTGGTTTCAAGTTCAATAGGAATTGCACGATGTTAAATAATATATGATATTTGCATACAATACAATTACAGGTACATTCTTTTGGTTTTAGCTACATTGACAGACACCGTTCACTGTTCACTCGATCGCCTGTTAGATGTTAGTTAACGTAATCGAATGACACACTATGAACAAACAGTGTGGTGTCACCTGGTATCAGCCGCTGAGTATTTTGTGACAAATGGAAGGTCATTGATGAAAATTAAGAATAATATGTGATATTTATTCAAGTATTGATCCAATTACACTTGTTTCGCCTAGATACCTGTATGGCATAAGATTAAAATAAATAAATAAATCTAAGCTCTTGTATTATTTCATCACCCATATATTCAATGTAGTACATGCACAATTAAATTCAATATACATTTGGAATCATCATTAAACATCTATGCGTATTGAAAACAAAACGATGTAAACCTAAATGATGCTACTTTGCTTCTTCTTTGTAATGTGTTCTCATAGATGTTTGGACTGATTCATTCATCATCTATCCCTTTATCTGATAAATATTCACATAGGACATCATAACTGTATTAATTAGTTGAAGTTTTATATTGGAATTACTAACAATTGAAGTTTGATTATGGAAGAAACTTTAGAATCAGACTTGGTTTACAAAAGTGCAACATAAAAAGACAGGTCCTGTAGGAGCTGTCCGATCAGGGCATGTTGTGTTTGCTTATGTCTGACAAGGGTATGTTGTGTTTGCTTATGTCTGATCAGGGCCTGTTGTGTTTGCTTATGTCTGATCAGGGCCTGTTGTGTTTGCTTATGTCTGATCAGGGCATGTTGTGTTTGCTTATGTCTGATCAGGGAATGGTGTGTTTGCTTATGTCTGACCAGGGCATGTTGTGTTTGCTTATGTCTGACCAAGGCATGTTGTGTTTGCTTATGTCTGATCAGGGAATGGTGTGTTTGCTTATGTCTGATCAGGGAATGTTGTGTTTGCTTATGTCTGATCAGGGCATGTTGTGTTTGCTTATGTCTGATCAGGGAATGGTGTGTTTGCTTATGTCTGACCAGGGCCTGTTGTGTTTGCTTATGTCTGATCAGGGAATGTTGTGTTTGCTTATGTCTGATCAGGGAATGTTGTGTTTGCTTATGTCTGATCAGGGAATGGTGTGTTTGCTTATGTCTGATCAGGGAATGGTGTGTTTGCTTATGTCTGATCAGGG